>JAGXOD010001118.1:0-11612 GCA_020368025.1 Brachyhypopomus occidentalis
AGAATAAACCTCTGTCTGCTCATGTTAACGTTAATGCACTGTTTGAACAATATATGTGCATTTATTGCAGCCAGGTTTAGGAGGTTGTAGCACACCGCTACAAGCCAATGACGGGTGCCTCCCTCTCTCTTTAGCTTATATTGCATAAGTTTCGTTCCCCAGCTCGTCAAGTTCCCTTTATGTACTGAATTGTGAACTCGAGAATAAACCTTCGTCTGCTCAGGTTAATGTTCATGCACTGTTTGAACAATATATGTGCATTTATTGCAGCCAGGTTTAGGAGGTTGTAGCACACCGCTACAGGCCAAGTTTCGTTCCCCAGCTCAAGTCAAGTTCCCTTTGTTTTGAATTGTGTCCGCTTCACACAACTTAACATTCAAAACACAACTTAGGTGCAGTCTTTGCACATTTTCCACAGACCAGTCGCTTACATGTCTGGCAAATGTCATAAGTTTTGTTCCCTGAACATCTGCCGACTTGACATTGTTTTCTTTTTGAGGGCGGGCAAGGGGGGTTCAGGTAAAATTCGCTTTTGTGCCACTGCCCTAGCTGCTTTCGCCATTTTCTGCTGTGCACACAGCTCCTTTACCAACTCGAGAATAAACCTTCGTCTGCTCAGGTTAACGTTCATGCACTGTTTGAACAATATGTGCATTTATTGCAGCCAGGTCTAGGAGGTTGTAGAACACCGCTACAGGCCAACGACGGGTGCCTCCCTTCACCGAATACAGTCGTGCCATTTGGTCCATAACATCGACGCCACATTTAGTCGTGTTGTAATAGGAAACAGTTTCAGGCAGTTTCTTTGCGCCATTATCAATTGAAACTGTCTGATGCATTGTGCTCAGGATGCATACATTTTTTTAGGTTTTGCCTGGCAAATCGTTAGAGTTATTTTTCCAGCCCGCAACACCTTGGTGGAAAATCTTTCAGACTGTGCCTGTGTACATGGGGGGCATCTCACGTCTGATTTTATTCATCGTTCCAACAATAGTGGTTTTGTTCGCCAATAGGGTGTTTCCCAAACCGAGTTTTCAAGCAAACTATGTTGCTGTTCAATCGCCCAAACCGAGTTTTTTCAAGCAAACTGCGTTGCTGTTCGATCGCCCAGCCGAGTTTTCACTCAAACTGTGTAGCCGCCACAACTACGCAGTGAGCTGGAGTCATACATGTGGACTAATTTATAGCTCTCATTGCCTCATGAATACTATTGTGAATACAGTGGTCATAACAGCTCCACCCATGCCATCATCTCATTTTTACATCGCTCGCAAAGATACATAATGACTTATGTAACGCATTTACATATGTAGCTTGCGTTCTAATTAATTCATTTGTAATGCCAGTGTCACCAACACATAAAAGCATCCATATACAATGTAATGCATTTACATAATAAATGCTAGCTAACAGCTAGCCCTGGCAAAGAGGGATCATGCCCGTGAGATATTTGCTTTGAGATATTGACTTGATAAATAGATCACCATTCGCAGAATTCCTGCAAACTACTTTAAGAAAGTGAAACACTTCGGGGAAGAATTACGTTTTTTTTTACACGCACACTCAGTTTTGAACTTTGATTAATTTTGTTTTGAAAACTATTGATCTTCACTTATTTATACTAATTATTAAATGACACACGAATCTTTGCGACACCCGCTGGCAGAAAAAGAGAATCAAAGTCTTGAAATGTAGGCGATGACGGCAATATTACGGAGATACGAGCGAAATCGATTTAAACTAGCCTGTACGGAGTTTCTTTTAACCATGTAATAATACTAATTTATTAAAAAGTACCATTCTGGGAGAAGTCATGAAAGGAGGGTTCTGAAATTGGATCCAGTGCAAAGATATTTATTTTTTTTGTGTTGCAGCGGTCAAATGACCGGCGCTGGGCGCTTCTAGGTATAAGTAGGTCGAACAGACGCGGCGCTTCTAGTAAGACGTCACAGCGGTCAAATGACCGGCGCTTGGCGCTTCTAGTGTTAAAGAGCTTTGCAATTCAGTCCAGTTCAACGTAATGGAAAACAGAACATAACGCAGACGATTTGTTTATCGCTCCAACGTATCCCAAACTTTAACAGCAGTCCTCTTTCTGCAGCACTGAACCACCGATCACTCGTTATGTTGATATTGGGAGGGAGGAGTGTGGCTGTCTGACGTTTTTATCCAGGAAGCTAATAACGATAAAACTAACTCCCAGTAAACGATAGAGGCTCGCCAGGCTATACGCGCCTCTGTAATAGGATCGGTCCCTTCCGATAAGCAGTTGTCAGTTTACTGTATTAATACCCAATAAATATGTTTACAATTAAATATGCTACTGATAATTAATACTGATAATTATCCTGACAATAGCCTCTGGTAGGAAATATAACCGGCTTTAAAGCTATGGAGTCTGCTAACACTATTTAACTCTAGCCAAATGGTTCACAGATTATTAGCTGGCTGTCAGTTAGTGGGTTTTATCTTAAAAATGAGCAATACAAGTGTGCAGTTGCTTTCTAACACATTTATATGAAATTACATTAAATTCTCCCCATTGACGTCCGCCATGTTTTTTTTTTTTTACCAATTTGATGTAGAAAGTGGGCGCGTTGCATGACGGGATGCAGTACACCATGACGAGGCTCTTCTTCGCGTACTGGAATATTCTGGTCACATACTGCATACTGATTTGGGGCCCAATCAGTAAGCGAGTATGTAGTAGGCTTTTATTACACATTTACGTCATAGTGCAGTCTGTATATTCTGACCCTTGTAAGGTGTGTCGAGTGACGCTGTCTTAGGGTTCCCTAAGGAAATAAAAAGGAAAAAAGGAAATAAAGGTTGATTATTTGAAGCGTCGTTTACTCGCTGTCTAGCTGGTGAAATTAGATAACTCAGAGCGAGGGCAGCACATATGGTGTCAACCGGAGATCGTTCGCTGGAGAAGGCCTGGAGTTGGTGTGGCTGTGACCCTCCTGAGCACCAAAAACAAAAAACAAATTTGTAAATAATGTGATGTTTCTTTATGCTTTTTTGCATGTGTGATTTTGTTAAACCTCTTTGTAATAAACATATGTTTTATTCTTAGAATACTGTCTCACATTCAGTCAAATGGTGTGCCCCTTTTTCTACCTCACACACGCACACACTGCAGAGGGAAGGCAAAATCACGAATCACAAAATTTAATACACAAAGTAGAGAATTTAATTATCTTTAATCAAATAAATGCTGGCCTCCACTTATGGAGTGATTTTTGTGTCAAAACTCCACAGAAGCAAAAGTAAATCTGCAGGCAAAATTCTTAGCATCAAGAGCAGAAAGTATATGTTGTGAATGCAAAACAGAAAAAATATATCAAAAGTATATTTTTAAAATATAATTGGTTACTTGAAACTTATTTTCGTTTGTATTTTGACAGTTTTGGTTCCATTGTTTTTGTTTTTTTTGGAATTTCCCAGTAAGGTCTTTTGCTTCTGGAATCTCTCTTTGCTTCTGCTTCGTTTTTTGCTTTTGAGTTTTGGAACACATTTCACGTGTGGGAGGGTCTTAGATGAAGGCGTTCCTCTGCAATCTCCATTGGTCACTGATTCTGGACTGACACAGAGCTCTGAAACCGCCTCTGGGACCAAGCCACGCCCACCCCACCAGCTTCCCAGCGTTTTCAAACATGGCGGAACGCGGGGGTTCTGTTTCACAGCAGCAGGTAAACTGAGTTTTACCATTAAAGTTTATACAAAGGTTATAATTAATTGCTAAATGGTCTGTAGATATTGCAAATACTCATATGTCTTCCACACATCAGTGTTTTCTCTCCATCCAGTTCACTAAAATTTTAAAAAGCTCACGCTGGTGAAGTGTGCTAAATATTAGCCGTCATGCTTCATGTAGTTATTATACAGTGTAGATAAAGGGTTACACATTTTCTTGTGTTATCAAATTCAGTACACAGTGTTTAACTACAAACACCTACAAAGAACAAATGTGTTTCTAATAAAATTGCCAATGAGTGCAGTACATAAAACATGCAACGGGAAATGTATATTAATATCATAATGTTGAAAAATGTTTTATAGGTAGCTGTCAGATCTGAGGTCCTGGAAAGACTTCTGGCCAGATTGAATGGTATTGTAAATAGGGAGCCAGTAGACTTTGAGCACATGCAGTTTGTCAGGGATCGCTCCAGGACCGCTTCCCCCGTCACCACCAGAGGGGGAACGCGAGCTCCTGGTAGAGCGGGCTTTCGTGTCATTCCCCCTGTCACCTCTAGAGGGGGAATGCGAGCTCCTGGTAGGGCTGGCTTGCGTGTCATTCCCCTGTCACCTCTAGGGGGAGCGCAAGCCAACTCTTAATTAGTTGGGTAATTTGTTGGTTAATTATTCTAATTTGTTATCAGTGATGACCACCTGCAGCTGTCCGCCTTTCTACTTTAGGTGGAGGGCTGCAGGAACTCATCACTGAGTTGTTGTTGTTCTCTCTCACGCTTCTCAGGGTTGGGGCGTTTGGCGAGACCTTTTCCCAGTTCTCTTTTCCAGTGTTGGCAACGTTTGGCGATTATTTCTGGGGAGCTTTTCTTCCCCTTTTCTTATTTCTTGTTCCTGTCTTTTCGAATTCTTTATTCCTACGCCCTACCCTGGCCTTCCTCAAGTTTTCCTCCCCTGTAGTTCTTCCTATCCATTATTATTTTCGTATTACCCTTTTCCTCTGAGCAGATTTCCCGGCAGGTGTGCGACACGTTGAGATTGCCGTGTATTTTGTTTCCCCTTTTTTCTAGGTTTTTGCCTCTTGCCCCCACGTCGAGTTTTCCTCCGTGGGTGTTTATTATTTTTGTTTTTTCCCTATAGACACCCGGTATTTTACCATATTTTTAGGTTTTGTTACGGAGGCCTCAGTTGTCCCCGTTGTGGCATTTGAGTCCGTCTATAATAAAGCCGAAGTTTTCCTAACTCAGTCTTAAAATGGGGTGCCATTTTATTCAGGGCGCTCTTTTACAAGGGCAGGCCTTCGGTCCGCACGAACAGACCCCCAAATGGTAGGACAATTACAAATAGACACGTTCGGTCAGTTAAATGGTCCGGAGTTCCACGTTAACGCTTTGAGTTCGCAGGTAGTTTGGTCTGAACCCAGCCTTTATTCTTAAACGGTTCTCTTCTTTCTCCTCCTGCAGTGCTCTCATTTTTTGAGCAGCAACCCTCTCGGTTCCCCTCTGATCGTTCTAAGGTTGCGTATGTGATGACTTTGCTCATAGGCAAACCACGATGGGCGTACACCAGTATGGGAGAATCACCAGAGACGCTGTATGTTTGAGGCTTTTCACGCGCTATGCGCCTGGCATTTTTCATCCTGCTCACGGCAGGTGCGGTCGATACTAGACTTCTGCGGTTACAACAAGGGAAGTCAACGGTGTCAGCTTACTCTTTAGAGTTTCAGTACTCTCGCGGGAAAGTGATTGGGGTTCAGGTGCCCCGCCGCTGTGTTGTTAGAGGGTTTGTCTGAAGAGATTAGGGACGAGATCGCGGTGCGGGATCAGCCCGCTGGATTAGAGGAGCTCATTGAACTGTCGGTGAGACTAGATAACCGTCTTCGCGATCGCAAGGCTCAGAGGCGCGCCCGTTTGAAAACTACCAGCTCCGTCCCGCCTCATCAGGAGACGTCCCCGGCAGAAGAGCAGGTAGATCAACCTATGCAATTAGGACATACCCGCTTATCTAAACATGAACGACAGACACGTATCCGAGAGGGGAGATGCATTTATTGTGCTAGTCGTGAACATATGATACGTCTGTGCCCTCAGCTTCAGGGAAAAGATTAGACCCGTCGGTGAATGGAGTATCGCCGACGGGTCATGCAGGCTACTCCCCGGCTGTAGGCTTGACGCCCCAGGTGGTGTTATCTTGGAGGGTTCTGGCGAACACCGTTTGGCGTTAGTTGATTCAGGGGCGGCTGGTAATTTCATTGACAAAGATATCGCGGAATCGCTACAGCTCCCCTTAGTTCCGCTGGAAAAACCACTTTCGGTTTCGGCTGTCGATGGTCGCCTCCTATCTTCGGGAGAAATCACCGCCCAGACTGCTCCTCTCCGTTTACAGATAGGCAACCACGTTGAGACAATTACGTTATACGTCATTGCCACCCCGAAACTCCAGTTGATTCTCGGTTTCCCATGGCTGCAGCGTCACAACCCGGAGATCGACTGGTTGAATCTGTCGATCAGACGATGGGGAAAAATATGCGAAGGATCATGCTTAAAACCGCCTGATAGCGAGATTACTAAAGGGGTGCCCGAAGAGATTAATCTAAAAGCGTTCCCTCGGAATATCACGATCTTCGTGCGGTTTTTAGTGCCAAGAAGGCCAATGTTTTACCTCCCCACCGATCTCACGACATTGCCGTTGAGCTACTTCCCGGAACTTCCCCCCCTAGAGGGCGGTTATTCTCTCTAGCCTTGCCTGAGCGTAAAGCCATGGAGGAGTATATACAAGACGCCTTGGCCGCCGGGTTTATTCGTCCTTCTAGTTCGCCGGCGGGAGCGGGGTTTTTTTTTGTGGGGAAGAAGGGGGGGGGCCTACGACCGTGTATTGACTATCGGGGCCTAAATAAAATAACGGTGAAAGATCGGCATCCGCTTCCTCTCATGTCCTCGGCCTTTGAGGTGTTGCAACACTCTACTATATTTTCTAAATTAGATTTACGGAGTGCTTACAATTTGTTACGGGTTAGAGAGGGGGATGAATGGAAGACCGCCTTCATAACTCCTTCAGGTCATTATGAGTATCTGGTCATGCCCTTTGGGCTTATGAATGCGCCCGCTACGTTTCAACGCTACGTCAACGAGGTGCTTAGGGAAACCCTAGATAATTATGCGTTTGTGTACCTGGATGATATCCTCATCTATAGCCGCTCACTGGAGGAGCACGTCCTTCATGTCCGCCGGGTGCTGCAGCTCTTGCTAGAACATCACCTCTATGTAAAGGTGGAGAAGTGTGAGTTCCACGTCCCCGAGGTGACCTTCCTGGGGTTTGTTATAGCTCAGGACCAACTGGCTATGGATCCTGCCAAGACCCGAGCTGTGGCCCAGTGGCCTGTGCCCACGTCTGTGCGTCTGGTTCAAAGGTTTTTAGGGTTTGCCAACTTTTACCGGCGGTTTATTAAGGGTTTTAGCACCCTCGCAGCCCCCTTGTCCGCTCTGACTAGGAAAACCTTAGGTAAGTTTTCGTGGACCTCTGAAGCCCAGATTGCTTTTGACAAACTCAAATCTCTGTTCGTGTCTGCTCCTGTCCTACGCGTACCGGACCCTGATCTTCCCTTTATCGTAGAGACGGACGCTTCGGACCTAGGCGCTGGGGCTGTGTTGTCCCAACGGGTGGGTCAACCGCCGCGCTTGCACCCGTGCGCTTTTTACTCACACCGATTTACTCCTACCGAGAGTCGCTATGATGTGGGGGACAAGGAACTGTTAGCCATCAAATTAGCCCTGGAGGAATGGCGTCAGTGGCTCGAGGGAGCGCGCCACCCGTTCGTTGTGTGGACCGACCACAAGAACCTCTCATATCTCCAGCAGGCTAAACGTCTGAACTCACGACAGGCCAGATGGTCCTTGTTTTTTGGCAGGTTTGATTTCACCATTTCGTACCGACCAGGCTCAAAAAATACTAAGCCGGATGCCCTGTCAAGACAGTGGGAACCGGAGACTTCATCCGGTGAGGCTAGAACTATCATTCCCCCCGAGTTGATAGTGGCTCCTATTCAGTGGGAGATCGAACAGGCCGTCAAACAGGCCCTAGTCGCTGATCCTGACCCTGGTGGGGGCCCCGTGGGTTGTCTTTTTGTTCCGGTGGGCGTCCGTAAGAAAGTGTTGGACTGGGGTCATTCCTCTCGCTTTGTGGCTCATCCTGGAGCGCGACGCACATACGAATTTGTCCGCCGTAGGTTCTGGTGGCCCGGTATGGAACGGGAGGTGCGCGACTTTGTAGCCAAGTGTGACATTTGTAACCGTGGCAAGGTCCCGCGTAGTAAACCCCATGGTCTACTCCACCCACTACCGGTACCCTCTCGTCCATGGTCTCATATCTCCCTGGATTTTATTACTGGTCTGCCTGCCTCTAAGGGTCTCTCGGTCATCCTGGTTATTGTCGATAGATTCTCCAAATTTAGCAAATTCGTCCCTCTGCCTAAACTCCCCTCGGCTCGTGAGACCGCTTCATTATTGCTTCAGCACGTTGTGCGTCACTACGGTTTCCCTCGAGGCGTAGTTTCTGACGGGGTCCCCAAATTTCTAGTCGGTTTTGGGAAGCCTTTTTAGGGCTCTTGGGTGCTAAGGCTAGTCTCTCTTCTGGGTTTCATCCCCAGTCTAATGGGCAGACGGAACGGGTCAATCAGGACCTGGAGCAGACTCTGAGGTGCTTAGCCTCCGCTAACCCTGCTTCCTGGTCTGAGCACCTGGTTTGGGCGGAGTACGCTCACAACACTCTGTGGCACTCTTCCCTGGGGATGTCGCCGTTCGAGTGCCTTTTCGGTTTCTCCCCTCCTCTCTTTGCAGACCAAGAGACTTCTGTAGCGGTCCCCGGGGTTGCTGCGCAGGTCCGACGTTGTCGTGCTGCTTGGGCCCGCGCTCGAAGGGCTCTGCTCAAGGCCTCCGGGGCCTCCCGGCGCAGTGCAGATAAGGGTCGCCTCCCGGCCGTGTCATTTCGTCCTGGGCAGCGGGTGTGGTTGTCAGCTAAGGACTTACCTGTTCGGGGGGGTACGAAGAAGCTGGCTCCTCGGTATCTGGGTCCGTTCAAGATCGAGCGGCGAATTAATCCTGTGGCTTACCGTCTGCGGCTGCCTCCGTCTATGCGTGTTCATCCGGTCTTCCACGTCTCCCGGTTACGGCCTTACCTGTGCGGTTCCCCTGGGGGCTCTGCCCCGCCTGCCCCGCGCATCATTGATGGGTCCCCGGCCTACACGGTCCGTCGCCTTCTGGATGTTCGACGTGTTCAGGGTAGCGAGCAGTTCCTGGTTGATTGGGAGGGGGTATGGTCCTGAGGCGCAGTTGGGTTCCTAGGTCGCGTATCCTGGATCCTTCCCTCATCTCTGACTTTTTTTTTCGCGACAGGGCTACTGCCCTGGGCCCTTGGGGTCTCGGGCCTAGGAGGGGGGCTCTGTCAGGGATCGCTCAGGACCGCTTCCCCGTCACCACCAGAGGGGGGAACGCGAGCTCCTGGTAGGGCGGGGTTTCGTGTCATTCCCCTGTCACCTCTAGAGGGGGAATGCGAGCTCCTGGTAGGGCTGGCTTGCGTGTCATTCCCCCTGTCACCGCTAGAGGGGAGCGCAAGCCAACTCTTAATTAGTTGGGTAATTTGTTGGTTAATTATTCTAATTTGTTATCAGTGATGACCACCTGCAGCTGTCCGCCTTTCTACTTTAGGTGGAGGGCTGCAGGAACTCATCACTGAGTTGTTGTTGTTCTCTCTCACGCTTCTCAGGGTTGGCAACGTTTGGCGAGACCTTTTCCCAGTTCTCTTTTCCAGTGTTGGCAACGTTTGGCGATTATTTCTGGGGAGCTTTTCTTCCCCTTTTCTTATTTCTTGTTCCTGTCTTTTCGAATTCTTTATTCCTACGCCCTACCCTGGC
Source organism: Brachyhypopomus occidentalis (assembly GCA_020368025.1). Classification (NCBI taxonomy): domain Eukaryota; kingdom Metazoa; phylum Chordata; class Actinopteri; order Gymnotiformes; family Hypopomidae; genus Brachyhypopomus; species Brachyhypopomus occidentalis. The sequence continues at coordinate 9,599 of JAGXOD010001118.1, forward strand.
CTTCCTCAAGTTTTCCTCCCCTGTAGTTCTTCCTATCCATTATTATTTTCGTATTACCCTTTTCCTCTGAGCAGATTTCCCGGCAGGTGTGCGACACGTTGAGATTGCCGTGTATTTTGTTTTTCCCCTTTTTCTAGGTTTTTGCCTCTTGCCCCACGTCGAGTTTTCCTCCGTGGGTGTTTATTATTTTTTGTTCTTTTTCCCTACTATAGACACCCGGTATTATTACCATATTTTATTCTTCTTCTTTCTCTCGTTTCCCGTCATTGTTACGGAGGCCTCAGTTGTCCATTTTTGCGTTGTGGCATTTGAGTCCGTCTATAATAAAGATCACGCGAGTAGTCCGCTCCGGACTGCCCGCGTTACACAGTTTGTTTGCTCACAAGAATTGGTTCTTATACAACGTGCTGCAGAACACATGGACATTCCAACAGAGATAATTCATGGTCTTCAGGAACTGTCTGGCCTTCTTGCCAGGGACAGCATTGATGCAAACAGTAATCCTTCACCCTCAGATGCAGTATTTGTTCAGTATGGAAACATGGGGCGTCCAAGGTTGGAAATTGAACATGAAACCCTTACAAGTCTTCTGAACACATCACTGCCAGTGAATAGTTTGGCTGCACTTCATGGTGTCTCTAGAAGCACTCTCATCCGTCGAATGAATGAACATAATCTTTCAAGTAGAGATTGTTATTCTGAGATTTCTAATGAGGATCTTGAGCAACATATAAGATTTGTGAAATCCAGAATGCCCAATGCTGGGTACAGATTTGTAAAAGGCTACCTCAAAGCAGCGGGCCACCATGTTAAGTGGAAAAGGATTCGATCTGTCATGCAACGCATTGATGGGCCAGGAATTGTGTCCAGAATGACAAGGCTTGGTTGTGTTGCCCGCAGGGCATACTCAGTCCCTCTCCTCTGTCACTAGTCCACATTGATACCAATCATAAACTAATTCGGTACGTTTGTGTTTAAAAACTTATTGTGTGAATAATATTGCTTTAATATTATTGCTGCAAAATAATAATCAGAATATATTTCATGTTTGTGTTTATATGAAAAATATTTTCAGGTTCAACATTGTTATTTTCGGAGGTGTAGATGGATTTTCAAGAAAGGTACTGAACACGCAAATTACATGTTCATTTTTAATGTTTAATTTGTAAATGTTTGATTTCTCCCACAGACCACACAGTCTGGTGCCAATTTCGAGCCTCTAGATAGTTAGGCTTCCCCCATCATACAAGGATGCCAGTGTAATTGTAATTTTGTAAGTCGCTCTGGATAAGGGCGTCTGCTAAATGCCGTAAATGTAAATGTAAATGTAATTGGGCACTGAACCCACATAGAGCCAGCTCTTTAGACCACTTACACAGGAGCCACGCAGCACAAATTATGTATGCATTTCTGTCTGTCTGAAGTAGGTAGATTCCTTCATACTCATAACATATGTAATACTGTGTCCTAGATCATGTACCTCAATGCTGCTACAAATAATAAAGCTTCAACAGCCCTGTGTTTTTTTCCTGGAAGGCATCAGGAATTGGGGGTGGCCATCAAGGTAAAATTGCTTAGGTCATTGTTTGCAGAAAGCATTAGAAATTTCTTCTAAGGAAATACAATCTTGCCAATACATACATATCCTAGTCTCCTCCTTCTTCTCATTAATTCATTATTTGCAATTAGTGAATAAGTCATTAATGAGTTTAAAATTGGTGTGTGAGAGCAAGTGAAATCTTAAACTGCTAATTAGAAGTATTCTATGATAAAGGTAGAAAATGCTACTCTTGCGCAGTGGTTCTTAACTTCAGTTCTGCATTTTCATAGTCACAACCCCACCGCACCTAATCAAACTTATCAGGAAATGTTTAGTGCTTTTTGAACAAGATCAGGGTCAAGAAATAATTTAAAATTTGTAGATAAGTGTGAGGACTGAGGTTGAGAGCCACTGGACCAAGGGATATACTATAGTTTAAACTGGAATATTAATTATTTGAAATGAGTCCATTAA
>JAGXOD010000115.1:0-446640 GCA_020368025.1 Brachyhypopomus occidentalis
TATAAAACTCTTGAATCCAGGTCTAGGGTCATATAGCAAACACGAACATACATTTACATGGAGAAAGAAAATAAAGACATGCTTGACATGGGAGGGGGAGCCAGGCAGGGCAGTCTGAATGGAAATTAATGGTTTGGGACTTAGTGAACACCTTCAGACCATCAGAATTAAGGAATTTTCATTTTCAGTGGGAAGACATTTTAATGCTAATGGACTCTTTACATTGCCAGTTATTGCTATGACAGCAATGAAATTAGGAAAGTAAAAAAAACACTAGTCTGCATTTTTGAAGCTTTGGAACTCCATGGAATGAATGCCACGATTTAAACATCTACTTTTTAATATATGTGTAGCGGATATACTGATAATTATGAGTTATGAAACAGGGCACCACCCTGATATTTCAGGGAAATATGTATTTGATAACTGTAATAGATGAAATAATGATATATCAGTCTCATTACCAAAGGGTTGAGTTCTGAATTCACGCAGTGACCTTATACCATCGGCCAAAATATGTATTTACCACCGTAATCAGATTAATGAATACATGTTCAAATTTATTGAATGGTTAATATCATAATTGAAGCATTTACAGGGAATAGCACGTGGAATGGTTTGGCTCAGTAATGTAACTAAGTCTACTACTAATGTAACTAAATCTACTAATCTAAAGGGGAATAATAAACAACTACTATCTATTATTTGATTATGAATGGATTATATAGCTAACAGAATATTTTTTCTAACTCGGGTAGGACCAAGGAGGAAAAGAGAGTCTCAGAGAGGAATTAGGAAGAGTATGAAATTCCCGACAGAGGCTAATGAAAAGGCTTAATCATATTAAACTAGGACGGATAGAAATACTGTACGTAAAGGCAAACGATTAGCACTGGGCACCCCAAATAGCATGTATTAACGTCTTACTTGCAGGTAGGAAGACATGTCCGTGGGCGGTCAACTGCAGAGTTTGAAGGCAAGTTTGAATGTGGATATGGGCTCTTGCAGTATGGCGTGTACACGACCCGGGTCACTTCTTTGCGAACGCTAAGACTCCACAGAGCTGCCCCTTCTGGGCGCATTCTAACTTCCCTGGAATTGTGAAGAATTAGTAGGACGTCAAAGCGGTGGTTTGCAGGTGCTCAGTCTGATTTTCGTTTGCGTTGATTACTTGCTGAGGACTAACTTAAAGCTAAACTAAAATCAGTAACTGTCAGCCAAACAGAATTAACTTTAATGAGTAAAAGAAAATTAAATTGATTTAGAAGACTACATAAATGAGAGCAAATTCCAACGACAATGAGATAAAACAAACTAGGTTAAATACTTTTCTCAACAAAAAAAACGAAGATCTTCCTTGGAGGTTGGGATTAAGATCGAACTTAGTTGCGGTCTTTTGACATCTCTCCAACTCTTCATTCTTTCTTGAGAAATGCGTTTTAACTAACTTTTAGGGGCGTGATTGTAGTATAATTATTGGTCAGTTATACGGTTGACCACTGGGCCTCGATCACTGAATATTCATTAGCTCTGTTTGGAAAGTGGGGGTTTTCTTCGAGGAGGAGGAGAGAGAGAGAGAGAGAGAGACAACTGCACTTTCCCCCCCAGGTCTGGTTAGCGAATGCCGATAAGCAGACTAGGTGGGGGCATGATTTTCAAGACAAAGGGAATCCCTTATTCCTAAATAAATTGATTTGCCTAATTAAGCATTAGTTTGGTCCCTTGTCATTCTAAAATTGAGCCAATATTCATTCATAGTTTTAGGCAATAAATGACACATAATGCATAGACAGGTATGACTCTGAGATCACACAAGAACACATGGAGATGCTTACATTTGAAATAACAGCGCACACATTAATAAATGGATAGACATACGTCTAACATAACTCATTACATGTTGATATTTAGCTATACATGAATCTAAAATAATACCACATCAGGATACAAGGGTATCTATATGTTTAAAATAGTGGAATACACAGGAATGTATAGATGTGCATGCATTTCTGATACTACAGTCCAATAATACAGGGACATGCATGTCTAAACTAGTTGAACACACAGGAATACATAGATATGTGTATGTTTATAGTAACGCAACCCAAGAATACATGGACATGTATATTTAAAATATTAGAACACATAAAAATACATGGGTATATGCATGAATACAATAAAGGTGATATGATGGAATCTATTACAGATGAGGGATCCTAAGTCTTGCATGTGCATCAGTCACTGATTACTTAATGCTTGAACGTCGTAGTCACAGAATTCATGATCTTCATTTCAGAGTTCTTAAAGAACTGATGAAATGGATACTAAGGTTTTGATGATAATGATCCTTCCTTTGGTTGTAAGGTAGTCAGGTTTGGTGTCTTTGGAATGCTCTCGTCAAGTTGCTTCTTCTCGGCTAGATGTTAATCCAGTGTCCATAGTAGATGCAAAGTTATAAGAATCTCTGAAATATTTGCACCTTTAGACATGAGTTTAACCAGGAATTTCTAAGAGATGGCACATTGGCTGAAAGCTTGGTGAATCGGATAAGGCTGGATAGTGGAATTTATGACTGAAGTCCTTCCTGGGTTTGTGGGTTCTGGTCCAGGAGGGGGTTTTGGCTGAGGCTAGACCTCCTATTTGCACTTTTTATTGCCTCTCTCCCGCACTCAGGAGATCAGATAAGGTTATGTCTCTAACTTTAGAGAGGGAGACCATTGTGGGGGTGTAAGTATCTGAGAGCACAGTTGATGGGTAGAGAACCTTGTTTAACCTTCCCAAACCTTTACAAGGATTAGATGAGTTCAGTTTCTCACACTTAGCGAGGGGAGGTCATCTCTGTGTATGGTGGTGAAGTGGCCTTGGCTATTTCCACTACATCTTCCTGGGTGTGGCTGTGGGTGTCTCCCCTGAGGTCTGGGACTGGCCTACCATAACAACTAGGAGTAATCATCAACAATAAAGTCTTGCTCCATTGATCACGATTCACCCATTTTCAACAGTAAAATCCAGCTGCAGCTGTTTTTCCAGCTGTGAAATGCTGGGTCCATCATGTCAAGGCTACTGGATAATGGGACTGTTTTATGCTACTGCACCAGATAGAGGTTAGAGTGTAACTCTTCTTGGTGTAGTTCCTTGCAGCATTGCCATCATAGGATGACAGATGTAGGTAGAGAAGGCAGGCAGTAAGTGAAGATGGAGGGAGAACAGTTCATGATTAAAATGTCACCATCTCCATTCCCTGAATAATAGCAATAACACAAGTGCAATAACACACTTTGCAAGTGGGATTCACATTGTGGTATGGCTCTCCCTTTCCTGTTCCCATGTTTTTCATTCTATATCCCTGCCTCACTCCCCCAACCCCTATATCCCTTCCTCTTTCTGCCCCTCCCTCTCACCTCTTGTAGATACTCATAAACCAGCAGGCTTGTCCCAAAAGAACTTCAGTAGTGAATAATCAGACAAGAAATCTGACTGGTGCAGTTACAGTACATGAAAGCTGTCAGTTAACATGAATTGATCATCACAGAAACAGTAAATAAAGCACAAAGCTTTCTTGTTGCGCTCAAGAGGGAAAGAAATATAATGAGGCACCGCTTTCAGGTTTTGTAAAGACTAGCCACTACCATGTGGCTATGACCTGATGATTTTGCACTTTAGAACACGTGGCTATGTAATAGCAGTGCAAAACAAAATTTACAAGGGTCATACAAGGGTCTCAGAAATGCGATTGTGATGGTAGGGTGGATAGAGGCCAGTAGAAAGAAGTAGAGGGTTGAAAGAGTGGAGGAGGTGAAAAATAAATCTGTATGATCAGTGTTGGCTCAGCAGGTGTGTAATGACAATATCTGCACTGTGTGATCGAGCCACCAGCTCACACACACATATGCATCTGGTTCTCAAGAGAGCATTATTAAGCACCACACTGATGCTGTCCTTGATTCTTTATAATGTATTTCTGCATCTGCATCTTTCTCATAGATACTTATAAACTAAGGCTAGTTAGCAAGCCTAGCATGTGAGTGCTGCCTGTTGTCCGATAAGGCCAATGTAATTTCAGCTTCCTTCACCTTCTTTCTTCTATGGTCATACAGCTCTGCAGTCTGTAGCAACAAACCTAATGCTTAATGGACAAATTGTGATCATGAACATGTGGGTGTTAACCTTGGTTTTATTGTTGTTAGCAAACAAAACAAAAAAGGCTGTTAAATTTTTGTTGTTCTGACCAGGAAAAGGGGTAGAATACTTTTGGAGCTGGAAAAGGGTTTAATAGTTTAATATGGATTAATGAAAGGTTTAAAAAAATACTAAGCAATGGTAGAGAGGAGCCTGGCTTAAGTATGTGTACAAATATCAAACAAACATGAGGCTTGTCCATAGAACATTAATATGTTCAGTATTGTTCTCTGGTATATCATCAATCTCATTTGGTAACCATATGTAACGCCGATCGCGGCGTGCGGTTACGTGACGGACACAAGCGCTGAGATGAGCGAGATTTATTGTGAGACATACTAGTACACGAGACATACCCTACACTCAGAGACATTATGAGACAGAGAAACACTAGATGACTTAAACACGAAAGAGAACTCGGAACATACACGAAGCTGAAACAGAATGCACAATTAGAGACTAAACGCTACGACAGAAACACTACAGAGGTTTTAGACAAAGTACAATGACAGCGAGACGACAGAGGCTGTAGACAAAATAACCAGCAACACGAAAGACCAAACAGAGGGTATAAATAGAACAGAACTAACATGAAACACCTGAAAGACTAAACGAGGGGCAGTGAATACAAAACACGGGGCGGGGCTAAGACGCACATGGCTACAAAAAACAAACAGGCATGAGAATGACAGGAGCGGGCGGGGCAGACCGTGACACCATATTGTCTGCAATACTTCTCTCAGTGCAAAACCTATGACATTTGTAAAAATAGCACTATAACCTCTTTGCATGATTAACAATAATTTTGCGTATTCATGAGCGCATCTTTCTAATTGAAGCAAGATTAGTTAATGGAATGGGACATGTATAATTTACATGAAAAACAAACCAAAACATCTCTCTTATAGAGAGCTTTGTTCTTGATTTTAAATGTGTCCAAGACTATTCTACCAAGACTAATTAATGTCTATCACATGTGTATTGTGTTCAGGACAGAAGATTTTGCACCACAAAAGCAGTGTACTGGAGACTGTAGTACTAATCAACCCTTCTGATGAGGCTGTTAGTACTGAGGTAATCTCTTTTTCTCTAAGCCCCCCAACATTCCCACCCCCAGTAATGGAAAAAATATCCAAACATGTTTCAAATAAGGTATTCTTGCACAGGTCCGGATGGTTGTTGTGCATATTAAGTAATTTTCACTGATAGGGCCAAACAATTTAAGCAAAGCCATTAACTTTTAAAAGCACTTTACTGGTTCCTCCATAAGTACCACGATTGAGTCAAATATCATTGTAGAATATTATTGTTGTAGTTGTTTTCCATATAGTAGCATTGGCATGGAAGAAGAATCAAAAGACTGTATTTGTCCAATCGCACATACGTAATCAAGGTACACACACAGCAGAAACAATCAGATCAGTACTAAAAATAAGAGCAAAATGCAGATTGGTGGGTTGAGACAGTACTGGTACTAAAGGGGAAAATGTATGCAAACACAACTCTAAAGCAAATGACACATTAAACATAAATTTGTAAATAAATGACAGGCAGCTTATGCTCTCTCTGGCCAGTGGTCACTGTAACAGTACTTTGGAAAAGGCTGAAGACAACTTAGGTTTTAGTGATTCATAATCCACTGTTCAAATAGTTTATGTCAATCATGGGAATGTATCCTTTTTATGTATAAACACATACTGTTTCAATAGTCTGTATTTGGTGCTTCTAATTTAGCTCATACATCAACTATGAAATAGAACAAATCATAATAAAATTAGGTTTAACAAATATTTTTTTTATCTTCACTTATAACTGTACACATAACTACTGCTCTATTGTAAAAATGTATAACAGTGCCACACGTTTTATACTGGATGGCAGCCCAGTATATTCAGTGGCAGTGAAGTACAAATCTTATACAGCGGAAGGTATCCAGAGAGAGAGATGCATCTATAATGTACTTTATACAGATTAATCTGATTATATTCCACAGTTGCTATTCTGAAAGTCTATATACCACCTTTAATGGTTTAATCATAGACTATTCATGTGTTCATATTGCACAAAAGTTGCCTCACAAAGTTGCTTCATTTTCAGTACATTTAATTTGCCTAATTTCATTTTTGTGTTTATGAATGTTATATTAGTCTTTTGCATCACATGTGAACCTCAGATAATTTTGACCATGCTTCATGCAGTGAAGATGTAAACGTAAAAAGAACTTGAATCTAATTCCAGGTTCGTTTGTTGATTTCGGACTCAGCACGCCACAAGCTACTCATTCTGGCAGGGCAATGTTTTGAGAACACTGGTGAACTAATTCTCCAGTCTGGTTCCTTCTCTTTTTTCAACTTCATTGACATTTTCACAGATCAAGAGGTGAGTATATGTAATGGAATTATATTCATATATTAAGTCTAAAGTATTGTTTATTTCTGTAATTTATGTGAAAGAACATAAGATTCTTTCATTTATAATGTTCTTTCATATAATTCAAATATGTCTTTTTTTATTTTACCATAAAAAGTAGAATGTCTTGCCCTATTGCTAAAACACAGTAAAATGCATGTTGGTCATGCATTTTAAGCAATTTTTTAATTAAACATTGTTTTGATTGCTTTTAGTATGTCACAAAAAGTAGTATTTCACAGTTGATTTTCTTAAAAATGAAAATCTATGTCCTGAGCCATCTAATGTTGCCCAACTTTGTGATGCAGATTGGAGAACTTTTAAGCACTATACATCCTGCCAACAAAGCAAGCTTAACCCTTTTTTGTCCTGAACATGGTGACTGGAAAAATTCCAATATTGACAAACATAGCCTACAGGATTTCATTAACATCAAACTAAACTCTTCAACAATCCTTCCAGAAATGGAGGGCCTCTCAGAGTTCACAGAATACCTCTCAGAATCAGTGGAAGTCCCATCTCCCTTTGACATGCTTGAACCTCCCACCTCAGGTGGATTCCTAAAGTTATCTAAACCATGCTGCTACATTTTTCCTGGAGGTCGAGGTGATTCAGCACTGTTTGCGGTTAATGGCTTCAACATGCTTGTTAATGGTGGATCTGACAGGAAATCCTGTTTTTGGAAGTTGGTACGGCATCTAGATCGGGTAGATTCCATCCTTCTAACACACATTGGAGATGACAACCTTCCAGGGATCAACAGCATGATGCAGCGAAAAATTGCTGAACAGGAGGAGGAGCAATCACAGGGATCCACAGCCAATAGTGACTGGATGAAGAATATGATCTCCCCTGATCTTGGTGTTGTTTTCCTTAACCTCCCTCAGACTCTTGAAAACCCAGAACCAAACTATAGGGTGCGAAGAAACATTGAGGAAGCAGCACTCACTCTGCAGTACCTAAATAAACTATCTTTAAAACCAGAAGCTCTGCAAAGAAACATAGGGAATACAATAGAACCAGTCATACTTTTCCAGAAAATGGGAGTTGGTAAGCTCGAAATGTATGTTCTCAATCCAGCCAAGAACAGCAAAGAGCTGCAGTACTTTATGAAGCAGTGGACTGGTAGTGAGAAGGACAAGGCATCAGTTCTATTACCAAATGGAAATGAATCAGAGCTCCCAATCTCATATTTGTCTTCAATCTCTTCATTGATTGTGTGGCATCCTTCTAACCCATCTGAGAAAATAGTACGTGTCCTGTTCCCAGGCAATGCCACACAAAATAACATCCTTGAAGGCCTAGAAAAACTAAAACACTTGGATTTTCTTAAATATCCTATTGTCACAGAGAAAGAGCTGTCTTCAAATATGGCACCAGCACTCAAGCAAGCAAAGATGAAGCATAAGACAGATAGCAAGGAGAGTCTGAAATCTCTCTCAAAAGCATCACCAATTAAAGGCACCAGAATGGAGACCAAAGAAGAAGCTCATGAAAAAACAAAAATTAATGCTGAAGTAGCTCAGGTGGCACTGCAGAAATCAGAGAAGAAAGAAAAAACACCTGTCAAACGAGCAAAGACCATAGAAAAAGAAACACCTAAAAGTGAACAAACACCAAAAATGGACACTCCAGAAAAAAAGAAAGCTGATATGAAGCCAAGAGTTACCCTTAAAGAAAAAAATATTAAAAAGGAGGCAAAAAAAGTGAAGGATAAGACTGAAGATGATAAAAAAGAAGAAAAAAAATATCACAAATTAATACCTCAAAAAGAGGTACATGTCCAAAATGAGAAGTTGAAGAAAGAGGGGGTGAAGAAGGAGATAAAAAAGAGGGATATTAGGAAAGATTCCCTTTTGAAGGAGAGTAGGAAAGAGGAAAAGAAAGAGATTAAGAAGGATGACAAAGATCTTAAAAGAGACTCAAAGAAAACTACAAGCATAAAAAAGAATATTTCTGGTATAGGTGAAATGAAAAAACCTGCACCAAAACCAAAAGTGGCTACACAAGGAAAGACAACAAGCAGCCCTGCAAAACTGAAAGAAAAGGCTAAGACCAAGACTGTTAAAAAAGATACTGGAAAATCTGTGGTTGCTGCTGCATCTGAAGCTGTTCCTGTGGAAATTGCCACTGTAGACAGCAACACAAATGCTCTAGAGGATGAAAGATCCCGTATGTCCTCCCCTGAAGACCTTACTAAGGAATTTGAAGCTTTAAAATCTGAGGAAATTGTTGAAGACGAAGAAAGCTTTCCTCAGACCAAAACAGAAGATGATGAGCAAAGAGTGATTCAGCATGAAGAAATTACTATTTGCAAGGAATCTCCAGGAGCAGCAGAATCTTTGGATGAGGGTATAACAAGTACAGAAGCTGAGGAGGAATGTGAGAATACCCCAGAGGATCTAGAACCTAAACAAAAAAATAATGATATCACTAGTGAAAAATTTGAAGACGAGGGCACTGGATTTGAAGAGTCATCTGAGGCAGGAGATTATGAAGAAAAGGGAGACACAGAAGAAGTTGATGAACAGGAACCAGTAATGGATGATAAAACTAAAATAGAGGGACAAAATGTGGAGGAAGAGACTGAGGTAGAAGCTGAGGACAAATACACTGGAACAACAGAGTGCCAAAAATATGGCATAGAAAAACATGACACAGAAACTGAGGAGGCTTGTTTGGCTGTGACTACTACTCTAAGGCTCTCTGCTCCTGCCTCCCCAGCTTCTATTCATGATGAAACTCTGCCAGAGAGTGAGGTGGCCTCAGATGATGAGAATCGAGATGAGCCTCCAGAGGAATACACCACATCTGGGCACACACAGTCTACAATTGAGATCTCAAGTGTACCAACTCCCATGGATGATATGTCAACTCCAAGAGATATTATGAGTGATGAGACTACAAATGATGAAACTGAGTCCCCCTCTCAAGACTTTGTCAGGTATGGGATTTCAGGGGACTATGATCGAAAGAAACTCCCACCACTCCAAGATGTTCCTGAGTTTGATCATTCAAAGAGTGATGCAACAGAAGGTCATGACTATCATGCCTCAGCCTCTACAATTTCACCACCATCTTCCCTTGAAGAAGACAAATCTTGCAAGGATTTTTACATAAAACATATTGATGGATTCTCTTTTAAGTCAGAAAAGGTCTCTGCTGCATATGTGAACTTGCCCCTTGTGCGTTCACCCTCTGGAGACCAGAATGTAAAGACTGACTTCCTTCATACAGGTGTATCATCACCAATTGAGCTAGGCACTACACTTACAATGTCATCAAAAGGAGTCAGGGACTCTTCAAACAGTCCAGATGATAGAACTCTAGAGGGGACTTCTTCTCCTCAGTCCTCAGGGCATACACCTTACTATCAGTCTCCAGTGGAAGAAAAAGCTGGGGTTATACTACATGAGGATATCACTGACAATCAAGGCCCCATTATTGTTGAAGTAACAAGTGACAAAGAGAATTCACCAAGGGAGGCTAGTCCCATTGATGATGCTGTTTCTCTGTCACCAGCAGGAAAGGTTCCATCCCCAGAATGTAGCCAAGTGGTCTGTGATAGTTCCTTCAAGGGGAATGAAGGTAAACCTCATTTTGATAGTTTGTCTGCAGGTCATCTTAGCCATGCTGATAAAAAGTCAGCAAGCAGTGAAAGCTCCTCTATTTCATACTTGTTGCTACAAACTAAACTAGAGACTGATACAATTCCACTAACAACATTCAAAGAGGAAAGTAAAATGTCCATATCTGAGGGAACCACATCTGATAAGTCAGGCTCTCCAGTTGATGAGGTTGTTGCTGAAGATACATTCTCTCATATTGCCTCAGCCTCAACTGCATCACTTGCCACAAGCTCTTTGCCTGAACCCACGACAGATGATGTCTCACCATCATTACATGCTGAGGTGGGCTCCCCTCATTCCACAGAAGTAGATGACTCCCTGTCTGTGTCTGTTGTGCAGACTCCAACCACAATGCAAGAAGCAGAAGTTTCCCCGTCTAAGGAAGAAAGCCCCCGGCCAATGTCAATTTCTCCAGATGTTTCACCCAAAACAGCTAAATCAAGGACACCTCAGCTGGTCCTACAATCCCCTGAACATTCCACATTGTCAGTGGGATTTGGGCAGGAATCCCCAGATCACTCTTTTGCATTAGATTTCAGTAAGCAATCACCAGAGCATCCAGCTACAGGAGGAGCCCTGCGTGTAGTCACTGAAAATGGCCCAACAGAGGTTGACTACAGCCCCTCAGATGGAGCTGATTTCAGATCAGGAGAACTGCACAGACCAGGAGGTACTGTTGAGATACCCATGCTTTTCAAAGAGTCTGATGGTAGTCAAGCTGCCTCTGCTTCTCAATCAGATGCATCTCAGTCCACCCCATCTGTTACAACACCCCCGCAAATTGGTGGTCTTCATGAAATGTCCCCAAATGCAGGTACTTGTTCAGAATCTCTCACACCAAAAATATTTTCCCATAATCAGTCACCCGTATCCTCTGACTCATCTTTGGTTCTGGGGGGTCCAAGCCAGGACACCAGACCAAATGTCACCCCTCCAAAAGCTGCCTCCCCCTCATCTTCTACAGAGTCATCTTGTTTCCCACAAGAGACTGAGGTTCTTAAGCATGGAGGAGGGACAGCTCCATTTACTCCAGAGTCAAAATCATCCATCAATCCAAAAGTGCCATCTCCACCCACTCTGTCCCCTAATTTGACAGAGTCCCAGTTTTCTAGAAGCTCTTCACATTTTGAAGAAGTAGCAGAAAAGTGTACTACCAGCTCCAGAGATCCAGACATCTCAAAAAAAAGTGTGTCTCCCCAGTCAAGGTCCAATGTTGACTTATGTTTGGTGACCTCTTGTGAATACAGACATCCTAAGACAGAGCTTTCACCATCATTCATAAATCCCAACCCTCTTGAGTACTTCCTGAATGAGGAGAATCCACTACAAGGTGAAAAGCCACTAACTAAGTCTGGTGGAGGACCACCCCCAACCGGAGGAAAGCAACAGAGCAAGCAGTGTGAAGAAACTCCTCCAACCTCTGTTAGTGAATCTGCACCCACCCAGACAGATTCTGATGTACCTCCTGGAACTGAAGAGTGCCCTTCCATAACTGCAGATGCAAACATTGATTCAGAAGATGACTCAGAAACCCTACCCACAGACAAGACCCTTACATACCGACATACAGATCCTGCTCCTGTTGCATCAAGGGACTCTGCCCCTGCCCTACCCTTTCCTGACGTCTGCATGGTGGATCCAGAGGCCATTAAGATGGAGAACAACCAACTAAAGGATTCTAAAAAAGAGGAGGGAGAGAAACTGAAAAAGAAGAAAACTGTCAGCAAAACTAAGTTATCTTCACCAACTAGAAAGAATGGTCCATCTAAAATAAGTAAGATCAAGGAGTCAAAACTGGCCTCTGTAAAAATGATTACTGAAGAGAAAGATGCCAAAAATGCAACTAATACCTCAGCATCGAGGGGTGTAAAAACTACAGGTAAGCTTTCATTTTGACTCATGTTAAGAATGTCTAGTGAAGATTGGGGAAAAAGTGCAGTGTCAAGAGTTACAAAACATCTGATTACATGAAGATTGCAACATTGCTGAGAGTGTTCATTCACAGCAATATTGCAATCTGCAATGGATAGAAACTATACCAGCATGTTTTACATCTACATCCATGCAGCCATAGTCTTGACAGCAGTATAGCCCTGACTGACCTGGGATTTTAACGATGCTAAGTTCACAAAATGTACACTCAGAAGCTTGATAGAAAGGTGATTAAACAAGCAGGTATATTACTCTAACCTACTACAATACGAGGGATGATGACTACTTAGTGTCCCAGTTGGAGGGTGTATCAGCTCTGATAATAGTGAGACATTGCAGACCCTGCCATAGTACAGGAAAGTCTAAGTACAACATTATGATTTCCATTCTATCTTTATTGAATACATTATCCTTAATCTGCTGCTATTTTCATATATTTACAATTTTTTTTTTCCAGGAGGCAACAACAAGGCCAATAGTGGATTATCAGTACCAAACTGCCCTCCAATGTACATGGACTTAGTTTATATCCCTAATCATTGCAATGCTAAAAATGTGGATGTAGAGTTTTTCACACAAATACGATCCTCATACTACGTGGTCAGTGGCAATGATCAGTCAGCACAGGAGCCCAGTAAAATAGTCCTAGATGCTCTGTTGGAGGGGAAGGCTCAATGGGAAAATAATTTGCAGGTACCTCTTTTAAAATATGTCAAGATAAAGAAACAGATTTACAATTTAAGGACCTAATGCCAGAGTTAATATCTAGGATTAATTTAAGGATGTTAACTTTTGAATCTGTCTTCAACTTACATTGTTCTTGCCATATAGAGTGTTTTATAATGGTCATTTTTGTCATAGACAGTGTAGATCTGCATATTTATATCAGCACTGATTCTCATAAATTTCTATGTTCAATCTCTAGGTCACACTTATTCCAACCCATGATTCTGATGTTATGAGGGAGTGGTATCAGGAGACCCATGAGAAACAGCAAGACTTGAATGTCATGGTTTTGGCCAGCAGCAGCACTGTGGTTATGCAAGATGAATCCTTTCCTGCATGCAAAATTGAGCTGTGAATGAAGGACTGGTCAGTATCACTGGTCAGTTACTGAATCATTCTATTGCTTAACCATGAGTGGAAACATGGCTAAAACATAAAATATCTAAACCATTCCAATTATTCCAATAGGAAAACTGAAACTTTTAGGTGCAGTTATTAACATGTGTGATAGAGACAAATACACAGCTACAACTGTGAAGGAAGGACTTCAGTGAATATCTTGATAATCAATATCTTGATTCGGTAAATATCTAAATAAAAAGTTACACTAACATAAAGGTTTGGTGTCATCAGGCAGACCAAACATACCAAATATGTCACCTAACATACAGGCAAACAAACCAAAAAAATAGTGTGTACTTTAAAAACATTTTCCACTGAAAATACTATGATGATCTGGACCCATACAATTTGTAAAGCTTTTTTGTGACAACATGTGTTGTAAAAAGCGCTATATAAATAAATTTGACTTGACTTGATGATTCCAAAATTAACAGCCTATATTTAAGCTGCATAAAAGTCCATATAAAGGTTCATGATACATTTTAACAATATCTATTTCAAGAATTCAGTAGATGAGCTGTAAGTAGACAGTTCAAAAATGATAAGCATTTAAAATCAGTAAATGAAATAAAACATCAAAATTTAAATTAGAAATAATATTTACACCAAAGTATGGAGAGTTAATTAAAAATGCTTTAGAATGTTATCTGAATGTACAGCACGTGTGAGTCACGTAATATGATGACTGTTAGCAGGTGTACATTCTATATGATCACAAACATAATGGTGAATGCACAATACAGGATATTTTCTAAATGAAACATTTAAGATGGATAAAGATTTTCATGCAGCTGAAGGATTTGTGTAAAACTGCATGAAATGAGAATGGAAGACTTCCTAGCATTAATGTCATATCTAATTCAGTGCTGCTTACTAGATAACAAAATCACAGAAGAAAAAATACCTGATTCACAATATATACTTCCCAAAGTCTTGCATTTTGGTAATAGGGATAAATTAAATGTCACATTTTCACTGTGGTTTAGAATTATATTATTAGATTATACATTAGTGGATTTATAAATTAGCATCAGCAGTCCAAGACAAACCATTTGCAAAGATGGGGCAATATATATATTTTGTAATCTCTGAAATACCCATATTGCTAATCATAACCAGATTTTTGCTTGAAAATGTATTGTCTTTTAACACTCCCAAACTTTTAGAGCACCCAAGATTATTGTCACTTTGCACTATTTATTATTTGCACTTCAGAGTGTGTGGACTTGTCCTTTTTATGAGCTATATTTGTTTTCTTTCCATGCAAATGTTAGTTCAACTATTAATGTATGGGTTAGTTTTGACATTCCTCTGTAGTTGTTACTAGAATTATATCATGGGAACATGTAAAGCTGTAAAGTGCTCAGAGGTGTGCCAGAGGTCTTTTTTATATTATATTACATCATATTGGGAAAGAAAGGCTGTGTCTTAAGAGGTGGAAATACATGGAAAGTTTCAGTTGAATGTGTTATGTGTATAAAGTTCTTCTGTATGCATTTTTTCATAATCTTGCCTGTTTGTTATTTTATTTTTACTTAGTAATGTAACCAGACTCTAGTTGAATGTGGCACATCAAAATGTTTGGTTTTTAATGTTCCACTTTGAAACTTGAGAAGTTTGATGGTTTCCTACCATCAATGAGGCTTTTTTATTTAAACTGTCATAGTTACAGATGCACAACAGTGTGAGTGACGCAATGATATTTGCATGTGTAATGTAATATATTAAACAAACATTTGCTTTTTTAATAAGTCAACTTACTTTTAACTGCCAACATATAATGTGAGTGCTAGACTTTTACAAAGCAAATAAACCAAGAGCTTATGTCAGATGTTTCATCATTTTCAGTGTACTAACAGCTTTTACTGAATTGAAAGTAACTGGAGACTTAGGAGACTTCCAGTTTCATTAGCTACACTGATAATGATGCTGTCCTTAAGATGTCGCAAAACAGAATCCAGTGTCCATTACCAAATAAGCCTTGTCAGATGGTTAAATCAATCATGGATTGCTGGAACTGTATGATGCAAAGTTATTTCAGTACTGGCTAAAGTTTCACTACATCTAGATATCACTGCTTTTCTCATATTTGTAAATATATTACATTTTCTGTTTGGAGTCAGAAAACACTTAGAAACTCTAAAGCCATGCACCACTCTCAAAACACAGCTCAATCGGAGTTTTTATCTGTATTGTCGGGGTCTGACTACACCATATTTGTTTTCATAATTGTCACTGTGTAAGATTAGGCAACCAAGAGTGCCATAAATTCCTGCCATGTCTTGAGTTTATAGGTCATTGAGTTCACATGTCATCAGGGAGTAGGGTCAACAGCAATAATGGCATTCAAGGAATTTGTTGTGGAGTTCCCAATGTTCTATTGCTTAGTGCTGAAAATGTATGGCCCAAGACAAAGCTATGTCAAAATAAGAGTGAATTTGTCCGATTCTGGCACAAGTGCAGAATGGCTAAGTAATCTATGTACTTAATAAGGACAGTCTTGGCTTAACCTTGTGTCAGATGGCTGCTTTGCTGGTTTTTTCAGCTGAGTAGTATCTGACTGACATCAGGATGGTGGTCAGATTATGAGGCCAAATCAAGACACTATAAAGGTTTCAATAACTTACTAAATGCTGTCATGATATGGACAACCAACCCAAACATGAAAAATCAACTATGAACTGGATGAGGTTGTGATCTAAGCCTATATACCTGCTTTTCTTCTGTGAAACAGTAAAAGTACACTAGGTACTTCACAGCTCAGCTTGAAAACAAGCTTCAGAGCAATAGATGTCTTGATTTCCGTGACAACCACAGATGTAGAGTAACAGGAACCTTTAACCATGTGCATAACTAACAGTGTTTTCCAGTTTAGATCAACTGAAATGACTTCAACAGTCAACTGCTTATCTGGATCATAACACAAAAATGCTTTGTCATCTATGCACTTACTCTTTGACTGTCTCTCTCACTTTCTCACTCTCTGTCTCTCTCTCGCGCTCTCTCTCTCACATACACACACGGGCAGAGTTCTGTCTTTTCCCAACACTTTCCAACACCTTTAATCTATTTCTCTCCCTACAACCTCCCCCATACACCCTATCCCATCCCTGCTCAGGCCTTTGAGTGATGGTATGAGTATGTCTGCAGCTTTAAAATATATATCTTGTGAACACGCATCTTCCCTCTTTACTTTCCCAAACCCATATCTAATGTAGAAGATAGATTCAACTGAAAGTATTACCTTGTGCTTTTTCTGATGTTTGTGTGCAACGTCCCCTTCTGCCCACTCTAGGGCAATTGATGTAAAGGGAGCCACTATAAAAAAGAAAATAAATCTTGAAAACAAGACACAATAAATGATTTGTGGAAATTATTTGTTTTGTTCTATTTATATTATCAATTCATATGAGCATACATAAACATTGTATTTGTTAAAAAACACTTGATCACAACATTTTTATCCCTTTTAGGAACCATTTTCACACGAATGCCACTGTTTGCCATACTACTAAACGAGTTACTTATTAATTTTGAAAATCTTAAAAAAAAACTTTCAGATATAATTTTGGATATATCTACACATAACTCCGATACCAGCAGCCACCACGAGCCATCGGAAGATCTTTTCCACCTTCAAAAACATCGACGTACAACTTAACCGGAGCTAAGTATTTAAACATGTCTGAGTCACTTGTTGCTTATTCTGAGTGTGGCATGTATAGTTACCCTTCGTCTGTAAGTAGTGGTAATTTTGTATGTGAAAAGTAGCTTAATCATTAGCCTGACGGAGAAGATTTCCTGTTTAGAGGAGCGCATCCGGGGTCTAGAAAGTCCTAGAGAGTTAGCAGCATCTAGCATAGCAGGCCCGATTGCCACAGCCGTAGTTAGCGAGCCCCCAGCTCCGGCATTAGTGCCCTCTCAGCGGGGTACCGTTCAGTTCAGGTTCACGTGTAGAACAGGTTTGCCCCACTCAGCGATACACCGGCTGAGAGTCCTGTTAAAAGAGCTCTGGTTATAGGAGATTCACAGCTCTGACACGTGAATGTAGCTACCCCTCTAGAGACACCAGCAGCCATATTCAATTGTATCCCGGGGGCTAGAGCACCTGACATCAGGGCTAACCTAAAGGTGCTGGCCTAAACGTAATACTCCAAGAAAGTTATACACGTCGGCACCAATGATGTGGGGTTGAGGCAATCAGAGATTACTAAAAATAACGTTAAAGAGGTGTGTGAGTTAGCGGGGATGATGTCAGACTCTGTAATATGCTCTGGCCCTATTCCAGTTCGGCGTGGCGCTGAAACTTACATCAGGTTATGGGCGCTACACTGCTGGATGTCTAAATGGTGCTCAGAAAACAAAGTGGGTTATATAGACAACTGGACACGTTTTGAGGGCAGGCCTGGCCTTTTGAAGCAGGACGGCATTCACCCCTCTTGGGAGGGTGCTGCTCTCATATCTAGTAGTATTTCCACTAGGCTTAATAGTGGTAATGTAGGAGTAGTTTATGGGGATTGAAACACCAGAGCCGAGGCCAGTACATCCTCAGAGTGAGGCCGTTTCTGACCACAGCCTCATAACGTACGAGTTGCGTTTGAACGTCCGTATTCATCGGCAGCCCCACTACCAAACTAAACAAATTATTACATCTAGTACCATAGCTGCGCTCATTGATACTTTACCGGATCTGACAAACAGTGATCCACCCGTAGCTCCTATTTAAAACTGTATCTAGCCTAACTAGGAATCATGACCAAATCGAATCCCAAATCCCACAGGAGTGCAGCATTAACAGTTTTATGAAGTTCTTTATTGATGAGATTGATAAAATTAGGGAAAAATTTAGTCATGCTATCTCAGTCCGTCAACCTGCAAATGTACTCTGACAGTTGTCTAGTCAGCCCTCGTGCTTTTTTGGAGTTCATGAGGAGCTTATTTCATTGGAAAAATCTGCCAAACCCTCCACATGCATTCTAGATGCCGTACCATCTCATCTACTCAAAGAATTACTGCACAGTAATGTTGAACCTTTGCTTGCTATAATTAACTATTCTGTGAGCCTAGGCTACATCCCCAAATGACTTAAACTTGCAGTCATCAAGCCACTAAAACCTGGTCTTAATCCCCAGGAACTGTCCAACTATAGGCTAATCTCTAATCTGTCATTCATTTCCAAAATTCTAGAGAAAGAACATGTCCAAACAGAACATGTCCTAAAGCTATTTCAGTCTGGATTTCGACCCCACCACAGCACTGAAACTGCGCTGCATAGTAAATTATCTCTTAATATCCTCTGATAAAGGACACATTTCTTTTCTTATACTTTTCTTAATGCTGCTTTTGACACCACTGATCACAACATTCTACTGAATAGGCTGGAGGCACACATTGGCATAAGAGGTCAAGCAATCTCCTGGTTTAGATCCTACCTGACAGATCGTTACCAATTTGTACTTGTAAATAATAAATGTTCAGAACATACAAAGGTAAAATATGGTGTCCCTCAAGGATCTGTATTGCGCCCCATATTATTCTCATTGTATATGCTACCGCTGGGCACAATCATTCATAGGCATGGTATTAGCTTCCATTGCTACGCAGATGATACTCAGTTGTGTATATCCTCTAATCTGGATGATGTCAATACTACTCCCAAAATTGAGACATCCAGGACATAAAAAAATGGATGGCGTCTAATTTTCTTCTTCTAAATTCCGATAAGACTGAGGTGTTGCTTCTTGGACCAAAAGCTGCTAGAAGCAATAGGTCTGATATTCCTCTCACCCTAGATGGCTTTTCAGTTACACCAAAATCTACTGCAAAAAGCTTACGTGTCACTATTGATTCGGATCTTTCATTTGATACACATATATGCAATGTCACTAAGGCTGCCTTTTTCCATTTACGTAATATCGCCAAGCTGAGACATTTACTTTCATTAGCTGATGCAGAGAAGCTGGTCCATGCTTTTGTCTTGTCAAGATTGGACTACTGTAATGGTCTTCTAATTGGAGGCTCTAAACAGTCCCTAAAGAAACTCCAACTTGTACAGAATGCTGCAGCTAAAGTCCTAACTGGGGCTAGAAAATTTTATCATATTAGTCATATATCTCTTGGCATTACACTGGCTTCTGGTTAAATATCGAATTGATTTTAAAATTCTTCTGATGACGTATAAAGCATTAAACGGTATTGCTCCACAATATCTGAGTGAACTCATTGCATACTATAACCCATCTCGCCTTCTGCGCTCCCAAAATGCAGGATTTGTCTTAGTTCCAAAAATTAGTAAGACTACAGCCAGAGCAGAGCTTTCTCCTTTAAAGCCCCTCAGTTATGGAATAGCCTTTCAGATCAAATCCGAGATTCTGACACAGTTCCAATCTTTAAATCTAGACTTAAGACTCACCTATTTAATCAAGCCTTCAGTTAGTATTCTACTTGTGAAGGTGTGGAGCTCGTGGACCTCCAGTCATTGAGTCTTCTGTTAATCTGAGCTGTTGATGCTGTCGTCTAGCCATATCATGTGATCACTCTTGTTGTGACAATGACTTGGGTGGAAAGCAATGTCTCAGTGAGCCCACATGACTGTACTCACCCCAGGCCCCTCCATTTAGTTATGCTGCTATAGATATGCCTGCCGGAGCCACATGCTAATCACTGGCACGTGAGCTATGTATGTCTGTTTAAATTGATGGTTGTCTAAATTGATGTTCACATACTGAACCTGTATTTTATATCTTGGTTGCATGCTTCTACAAAAGACAATTCCATACAAGCACCTAGGAGACGGTCTGGCTTGCCAGTGGATGTGCCAATGCCGTGGTTGGATTTGCCATTGCCGCAAGAGGACTCGCTGATGCCAACTCCTACCTGAGGTTCACCATCTGCATTGAAGGAACTGTGACTACTTGGCCTGGAATTAGAACTATAACTATAGAAGTATATTTGAACTGTAAATACGGACTTCTACTAGCGGGCCGCCCAATGGATGATGGGTTCCCTTTTGAGTCTTGGTCCTCTCAAGGTTTCTTCCTAAATTCCTGCCATCTTAGGGAGTTTTTCCTTGCCACTGTCACCTCTGGCTTGCTCATTAAGAATCTGGACACATACGATTGTAAAGCTGCTTTGTGACAACGTGTTGTAAAAAGCGCTATATAAATAAATTTGACTTTGACTTTTTAATTATTCAGTGATATTACCCAATATGACTAAAGCCTTTTTGGTATCACTTTTCTTGCAAATACAGTCTTTACATTAGTTTTTCTCTTTCCTTCCTTCTTCTTTCATTTTTCACCTCACTATTCTTATTTATATGTGTGTGGGTGTGTGTGCAATGCCCCTATTAGGGTCTCCTATGGCAAATTGGTCCTAGGTGATGGGCCAGACAAAGAGTGGTCCAGAAAACCCCTAATGGAATTTAAAAACAGGACCCGTAGCCACCACCGTAGCCATCGTAGCTAGCGAGTCCCCAGCTCCGGCATTAGAGCCCTCGCAGCGGGGGGCGAATGGGTGACGCCTCGGCGGCATAGCCGTAGGGCTGAGCACCGTTCTACTCAGATTCCCGTGTCAAACAGGTTTGCCCCACTCAGTAATACACCGACTGAGCGACCTGTTAAAAGAGCTCTGGTAATAGGAGATTCCCAGCTCCGACACGTGAATATAGCGACCCCCTTAGAGACACCAGCGGCCATAGTTAAGTGTATCCCGGGGCTAGAGCGCCTGACATCAGGGCTAATCTTAAGGTGCTGGCTAATCGTAAATATTCAAAGATAGTGGTACACGTCGGCACCAATGATGTGGGTTTGAGACAGTCCGAGATCACTAAGGATAATGTTAAAGAGGTGTGTGAGTTAGCGGGGACTATGTCAGATGCCGTAATATGCTCTGGTCCCATTCCATTCGGCATGGCGCCGAAACCTACAGCAGGTTATTGGCGCTACACCGCTGGATGTCTAAATGGTGCTCAGAAAACAACGTGGGTTATATAGATAATTGGACGCGCGTTTTGAGGGCAGGCCTGGCCTTTTTGAAGCGAGACGGCATTCACCCTTCTTGGGAGGGTGCTGCTCTCATTTCCCGTAGCATATCTGCTAGGCTTACTAGTGGTAGTGTAGGACTTGTTAATGGGGATTGACAAACCAGAGCCGAGGCCAGGCAGCAGACACAAAGGCTAAACCGACTGTCTGCTAGCTGCAAAGAGACGTCACCTAGGTCACACTGGATTGAGACTGTGTCAGTTCCTCGAGTACCAAAAAATAACTCTCGTAAAGTTAGTAGACAAAATTTAATCAATGTTAAATTGGATTATGCTCCCTTGGAGAGTAGTTTAAATCTGAAACTAGGACTGCTAAATATTAGATCCCTGTCATCTAAAGCATTGCTGGTTAATGAAATTATTACCGATCATAATCTATGCATGCTCTGCTTGACGGAAACCTGGACCCGGCCAGATGATTATATGGCCCTAAATGAAGCCTCTCCCTCTGGCTATAGATATGTTCATAACCCCCGTCCAAATGGTCGAGGAGGTGGTGTCGCCACAATATATGACTCTGATATAGACATTTCTCAAAAATTCGGCTTTAAATTTAATTCTTTTGAACATCTCATCCTCACTGTTTCAAATGTATCAAATCTGACAACCGCGTCACAGTCGTTTATGTTAATTACTATTTACCGCCCCCCTGGTTCTTACTCTGAGTTCTTGCAGGAGTTTTCAGACTTCCTGTCTCATGTAGTGCTATCAGCCGATAAGGTGATTATAGTTGGTGATTTTTACATCCATTTTGAGAATCTTTGTGACGCTTTAAGCAAAAATTTTCAAGAAATTCTTGATTCAATGGGTATCACTCAGAATGTGGTGGGTCCTACGCATAATTGTAGTCATACTTTAGACCTGGTTTTATCATTTGGTATTAACATATCCAGCTTAGCAATTTTACCTCAGAGTGAGGCCGTTTCAGACCACAGCCTCATAACGTACAAGTTATGCTTGACTGACGGTATTCATCAGCCGCCCCGCTACCGAATGAAACGAACTATAGCACCTAGTACCATAGCCGCACTCACTGACATTTTACCTGGTTTGACAGAAATTGATACACCTGTAGCTCCGGAAGGACTAGAGCATTTTACCGACCACGTTGAGACTTCTCTTCGTACAGCATTAGACAAGGTTGCACCAATACGCTATAAGAGAGCCTCTGAGAGAAGAATAGCGCCATGGTATAACGAGCACACGAGTAGTCTCAAACGAGCCACGAGGATCCTGGAGCGTAAATGGCGAAATTCAAAGTTAGAAGTGTTTAGACTATCATGGAAAAGCAGCCTTAGTGAATATAAGCATGCCCTCCAGACGGCAAAATCCTCATACTTATCAGCTTTAATAGAAAAACATAAAACAATTCTGCACTCCTATTTAAAACTGTTTCCAGCCTAACAAGGAGCCATGATCAAATCAGTCCACTAATCCCACTAGAGTGTAGCAGTAATAATTTTATGAAATTCTTTAATGATAAGATTGATAAAATTAGGGAAAAAATTGGTTGTGCTATCTCAGAGCCTGTCAACATGCCTATGCACCTTGACAGCTGTCTGGTCAGCTCTGATGCCCTGTTAGAGTCCTTCTCCCCAATTGGTCGTGAGGAGCTTATTTCATTGGTGGAATCTGCCAAGCCTTCCACATGCATACTAGATGCAGTACCAACCCATTTACTTAAAGAATTACTGCATAGCAATATAGAACCTTTGCTCACTATAATAAACTGCTCTCTGAGCCTGGGCTATATTCCCAGTTCATTTAAACTTGCAGTTATCAAGCCGCTAATTAAAAAACCTGGTCTTAACCCCCAGGAAATGTCCAACTATAGGCCTATCTCTAATTTGTCATTCATATCCAAAATTCTAGAGAAAGTAGTTTCTTCACAACTCTCTTCCTTCCTACAGACAGAACATGTCTTAGAATTATTTCAGTCTGGATTTAGATCCCACCACAGCACTGAAACTGCGCTGACTAAAGTAGTAAATGATCTCTTGATATCCTCTGATAAAGGACACATTTCTTTTCTCATACTGCTAGACCTCAGTGCGGCTTTTGACACCATTGATCATAATATTCTACTTAATAGGCTGGAGACACTCATTGGTATAAGAGGTCAAGCACTCTCCTGGTTCAGGTCCTACCTGACAGATCGTTACCAATTTGTACTAGTAAACAACGAATGCTCAGAGCATTCTAAGGTAAAATATGGTGTCCCACAAGGGTCTGTACTGGGCCCCATATTATTTACATTATATATGCTTCCACTGGGCACTATCATCCGTAGGCATGGTATTAGTTTCCATTGCTACGCAGATGATACTCAGTTGTATATATCTTCCAATCCGGATGATATCACCACTACTCTCAAGATTGAGAGCTGCGTCCAGGACATTAAAAACTGGATGGCGTCTAATTTTCTTCAACTAAATTCTGATAAGACTGAGGTGCTGATTCTTGGGCCCAAAGCTTTTAGAAGCAGCTGGGCTGATATTCCCCTTACCCTAGATGGGTTTTCAGTAACACCCAAGTCTACCGCAAAAAGCTTAGGTGTCACTATTGATTCGGATCTTTCATTTGACACACATATATGCAATGTCACCAAGGCTGCCTTTTTCCATTTACGTAATATCGCCAAGCTGAGACACTTACTTTCATTAGCTGATGCAGAGAAGCTGGTCCATGCTTTTGTCTCGTCAAGATTGGACTACTGTAATGGTATTCTAATTGGATGCTCTAAACAGTCCATAAAGAAGCTACAACTTGTACAAAATGCTGCAGCTAGAGTCCTAACTAAGGCTAGAAAATTCGATCATATTAGTCCCACTCTCGCGGCATTACATTGGCTTCCGATTAAACATCGAATTGAATTTAAAATTCTGCTCTTAACCTATAAGGCGTTAAATGGTCTTGCCCCACAATATCTGAGTGAACTCATTGCTTACTACAACCCATCTCGCCCTTTACGCTCCCAAAATGCTGGATTTCTCTTAGTTCCAAAAATTTGTAAGACTACAGCCGGAGGCAGAGCTTTCTCCTTTAAAGCCCCTCAATTATGGAATAGCCTTCCAGCTCCAATCCGAGATTCTGACACAGTTCCAATCTTTAAATCTAGACTTAAGACTCACCTCAATCAAGCCTTCAGTTAAATATTCCCCTAGTAAGGTGCGGGGCTCAGGGGCCCCCAGACGTTGAGATTTCTGGTAATCTAAGATGTTGATGCTGTCATCCAGCTGTGTCATGGCATCACTCTAGTTGTGACTGACTTGACTGGAAAGTAATGTCTCAGTGAGCCCTCATGACTGTGGTCACCTCTGGACCCCTCCCTTTAGTTAATAGCTATAGATTAGCCTGCCGGAGCTACATGCTAATCACTGGCACATGAGCTATGTACATTTAAATCAATGGTGGTTAAACTGACATCCTCACACTCAGTCTGTATTGTCCATCTTTTTGCATGCTTCTACCCAAGACGACTGCATGCAAGCACCTACAAGCACCTGGGAGATGGTCTGGCTCGCCGGTGGATGTACTGATGCCGGGATGGATGTACCATTGTCGTAAGGGGACGTGCTGATGCTGGCTCCTACCTGAGGTGCACCATCTGCACCGAAGGGACTGTGACTACTTGGCCGGGGAACAAGAACTTTAAGCTATAACTGTAGAACCACCTCTTGTTCACAAATACGGACTGGTGCTAACGGGCCGCCCAATGGAGGATGGGTTCCCTTTTGAGTCTTGGTCCTCCCAAGGTTTCTTCCTATTCCCCGCCATCTTAGGGAGTTTTTCCTTGCCACTGTCGCCTTTGTCTTGCTCATTAGGGATCTGGACCCATACAATTTGTAAAGCTGCTTTGAGACAACATGTGCTGTAAAAAGCGCTATATAAAATAAAATTGACTTGACTTGACTTGACCCAGATACCCTTGCCCGGATCAGGGAGCCAGGCCAGGGGGAGGGGCTCCTCGGCGAGCGCCTGATGGCCGGGTCTCTACCCATGGGGCCCGGCCAGGCACAGCCCGAAGGAACTACATGGGTTCACTCTCCCATGGGCCCACCACCTTTGGGAGAGGTAGTACTAGGGGTTCGGTGCATTGTGGTTTGGGCGGTGGCCGAAGGCGGGGGCCTTGGCGTAACGATCCTTGGTTACTGAAGCTGGCTCTTGGGACATGGAACGTAACTCTGGTTGGGAAGGAGCCTGAGCTGGTGTTTGAGACTGAGAGATACCAACTAGATATAGTTGGGCTCACCTCCACACACAGTTTGGGTTCTGGAACCAATCCTCTCGAGGGCAAGCCTGGTCTTTTAGGCAGGGATGGTGTCCACCCCACTCGGGATGGCGCCGCCCTGCTTTCCTGCAGTATAGCCCATAGCCTGTTAATTAGTCGGCAGAGTAGTATTAGGAGCTGCTGACAATCCAGAGTCCCGACCAGGCCGCAGACAAACCGGCTTACCCGACTGTCTGCACGCTGCCAAAAGGCGTCACCAAGTTCCTATAGGATTGAGACTGTGTCTGTGCCCCGCGCTAAATTCAATCATAGGAAAATTAAAATAGTCCATCCAAAGTTTTTAACTACTGTTCAAACCTCGGATCCGATTATTAGTAGCAATATAACCGATCTGAAAATCGGATTACTCAATATTCGATCGCTCAATTCTAAAGCAGCTATTGTGAACGAGATTATAAACGACCAGAAAATTGATATTTTATGTCTCACAGAAACCTGGATTCGATCTGGCGAATATTTAACTTTAAATGAGGCCACACCTGTGGGATACAGTTATATTCATAGACCAAGATTGTTAGGCAAAGGAGGAGGAATATGCATAATCTACAGAAATTCTTTAGAAGTCCACCAGAAACACTATGATCTCTCCAATTCTTTTGAGATGCTATCTATTAATATAACTAATCCGGCTACAAACAATGACGCTCTCTCAGTCACTAATGTGTACAGACCGCTAGGGCCCTACTCAGACTTTATAAACGATTTCAGTAATTTTGCAGTAAATTTAGCAGTATGTAGTAACAAAATAATAATGGTAGGAGACTTTAACATACACTTTGAGAAGGCAGAGGATCCGCTGAAAAGGGCATTTAGTTCGATATTGAACTCTGTCGGTATTATTCAAAATGTCACGGGACCTACTCATTATCACAATCATACTTTAGATTTGATTTTGACGCTGGGTACCGACGTAGCTAATATAAATACATTTCCGCAAACCACAGCAATCTCCGAACACTATCTAATCTCATTCGAGCTACATCTTAACCTAAATACCCGCCAGTCTCCTCTGAATTGTTTAAAACGCTCGATAAATTCGTCAACCGCCACACAGTTTACTGAAACCCTCCCAGATTTAACGACTTTAGCCGACTCGCCAACAGATCCAGAGGAGTTAGACAGTTTAACCGACTGCTTAGAGAATACTTGTAGATCAGCTCTAGATATAGTAGCTCCATTCAAACATAAAAAGATCAGACTTAAAAAGCTCGCCCCGTGGTACACCGACCAAACTCGTAATTTAAAACAAACAGCACGTAAATTAGAGCGAAACTGGCGCTCTACTAAGCTGGAAGTATTCCACTGTGCCTGGAAGGATAGCCTTATTGAATACAAAGGGGCACTTACTAAAGCACTGTCAACATACCTAGCCTCACTGATCGAAAAAAAATAAAAATAATCCTAGATTTCTTTTCAGTACTATTTCTAAACTTACAAAAAATCAAACCAGCGCTGAACATCAGATTCCAGGAACCTAACTAGTAATGTCTTTATGGATTTCTTTGATAATAAAATAGAGAATATTAGACTAAATATAAATCCTTTTATAGGTAATTCATCTGGTTTGTCATCTGGATTGGCTGATATTGAACAAAATCTAGCATTAGAAGAAAAGTTTGAAGCTTTTCATCCACTCCCACAACTAGAATTGGAGAAAATAATTTCATCTTTAAATTCTACTACTTGCACATTAGACTCAATTCCCTCTAAATTACTCAAAGAGGTTTTACCAGTTGTAATCAAACCTCTTTTAAATATAGTTAACTCATCCATCACAATGGGTCACATGCCCAGATACTGTAAACTAGCAGTCATTAAACCCCTGATCAAGAAACCAAATCTTGATCCTAATGTACTATCTAGCTACAGACCCATCTCGAACCTATCATTTATATCCAAGATCATAGAAAAAGCTGTGGCTAAACAGTTATGCTTATATCTGCACAGGAACCACATATTTGAAAAGTTCCAATCTGGATTTAGGCCCCACCACAGCACTGAAACAGCACTAGTTAAAGTAACAAATTATCTCCTTCTTGCCTCTGATCAAGGTTATGTATCTCTATTAGTGCTTCTCGATCTTAGTGCAGCCTTCGACACAATAGATCACAAGATCCTGCTAGAAAGGTTAGAAAACTGGGTTGGAATCTCGGGTACAGCCCTTTCATGGTTTAATTCTTACTGAACCAATCGCTATCAGTTTGTAGAGCTCGATAATATTCCCTCCAAACACTCAGAAGTGAAATATGGAGTCCCGCAAGGCTCCATCCTAGGACCACTATTATTTACATTATATATGTTACCATTAGGAATAGTTATAAATAAACATGGTGTCAACTTTCACTGCTATGCAGATGACACCCAACTTTATATATCAGTCAAACCTGATGACAAATCCAGATTAGGAAAAATTGAGGCCTGCATAAGTGATATTAAATGTTGGATGTCACTAAACTTCCTCCACCTTAATGGTGACAAAACGGAGGTTCTCCTTCTGGGCCCAAAGGCCACAAGACAGAAAATACCAGATCTAATGTTAAATCTTGCAGATTACCCAATTACTCCTGGCTCGGTAGCCAAAAATCTTGGCGTCTTATTCGACTCTGACCTATCATTTGATAAATACATAGATAATACTACCAGGATAGCTTTTCTACATCTCCGTAACATTGCCAAGTTAAGAAATGCATTATCCCAGCATGATGCAGAAAAACTAGTACACGCCTTTGTAAGCTCCAGATTAGATTATTGTAACTCGTTACTGTCAGGATGCTCAAATAGGAATATAAATAAACTTCAAGTAGTTCAAAATGCCGCAGCCAGAGTTCTAACTAGAACTAGGAAATTTGAACATATCAGCCCAGTCTTATCGGCCCTGCACTGGCTCCCAGTAAAATTCCGTATTGATTTTAAAATTATTCTATTGACTTATAAAGCACTGCATGGACTTGCTCCTGACTACCTCCAAGAGCTTATCTCTTATTATGAACCCGCGACCACTACAATCCCAAGGTGCTGGCCTCTTATTAGTTCCATCAATTAATAAGGTAACAGCAGGGGGAAGAGCCTTTTCTTATAAGGCCCCCCAACTATGGAATAGTCTTCCAGAATGTGTCCGGGACTCTGGCACAGTCTCAATCTTTAAGTCTAGGTTGAAAACTTACTTGTTTGATCTAGCATTTGGTAATTAATGTGCCCCTTTAGATAAGGTAACAGATCCAGGGGTTCATGGGCAAAGGGTTTTTATGGAAAACTGGGGCGCTGGTGCTGTCATCCTATCACTGCACGCGGTCACTCAAGTTTGTCGACGGTGTAGTGGATGGATGCCAGTGTCTCAGGATGCTCCCAAGTCTGTGTTACCTTCTGGTTCTGCCCTTTAGCTAGGCTGTAATAATTTAATTGCCAGAGTCGCTGCCACACTCCAGAAATGTTTACATTTACTTTGTCTAACATATTCCATATAGAACTAATTGTCCCTCTTCTTCCCAATGGCTGCCCGAGAAATACCGGGACAAGGAAATACGAGCCTTTCCCGTTACCCACCCCATACAAGCATCTAGGAGATGGTCTGGCTTGCCAGTGGATGTGCCGATGCCGTGGTTGGATGTGCCATTATCGCAAGAGGACGCGCTGATGCCAACTCCCACCTGAGGCTCATCTACTCTGAAGGGACTGTGACTACTCAGCCTGGAAGTAGAATCATAACTACAGGATTATATCTGGACTATACATGAACTGTGAATGTGGACATTGCTAGCGGGCCGCCAAATGGAGGATGGGTTCCCTTTTGAGTCTTGGTCCTCCCAAGGTTTCTTCCTATTCCCCGCCATCTTAGGGAGTTTTTCCTTGCCACTGTCGCCTTTGGCTTGCTCATTAGGGATCTGGACCCACGCAATTTGTAAAAGCTGCTTTGTGACAACATGTGTTGTAAAAAGCGCTATATAAATAAAATTGAATTGAATTGAATTTATTCTTTTCTGGAGTTGCCCAGGATGAAAGGTGGAGGGCTGGAGTGGGCTTACTCATAGATAAGAGGGTTGCTTCCCTGCGCCTTAGGGTTGGGGAACGGGCTCTGACTGTTGTTTGTGCTTATGCACCGAATGGCAGTTCGGAGTTCCCGGCCTTCTTGGAGTCCTTGGAGGGGATACTGGAAGGTGCCCCTTCTGGGGATTCGATTGTTCTGCTGGGAGACTTCAAGGCTCACGTGGGCAATGACAGTAGGACCTGGAAGGGCGTGATTGGGAGGAACGGCCTCTCTGATCTGAACCCGAGTGGTGTTCTGTTATTGGACTTCTGTGCTCGTCACAGCTTGTCCATAACGAACACCATGTTTGAGCACAGAGGTGTCCATAAGTGCACATGGCACCAGGACACCTTAGGTCGCAGTTCGATGATCGATTTTGTAATCATATCATCGAGCTTGCGACAGTGTGTCTTGGACACTCGGGTAAAGAGAGGAGCTGAGCTGTCAACCGATCACCACCTAGTGGTGAGTTGGATCAGATGGCGGGTGAGGATGCCGGACAGACCTGGCAGACCCAAACGTACTGTGAGGGTTTGCTGGGAATGTCTGGCAGAGGAACCTGTCAGAAAGGTCTTTAACTCCCACATCTGACAGAGCTTTGACCGCATCCTGAGGGAGGCCGGAAACATTGAGTCTGAGTGGGCTTGGTTCCGTGACACCATTGTCAATGCAGCAGATCAGAGCTGTGGCCGCAAGGTTGTCGGTGCCTGTCGTGGCGGCAATCCCCGAACCCGGTGGTGGACACCTCGGGTAAGGGAGGCCATCATGTTGAATAAAGAGTCCTATCGGTCCTGGTTGGCCCTTGGGACTTTGGAGGCAGCAGACAGGTACAGGAGGGCCAAGCGGATTGCTGCTTTGACTGTCGTTGAGGCAAAAACTCTGGTGTGGGAAGAGTTTGGTGAGACCATGGAAAGTGACTTTCGATCGGCTTTGTGAAGGTTCTGGCAAACCGTCAGGCAACTCAGGAGGGGAAAGCGGTTCCCGAGCAACACTGTATACAGTGGGGCTGGGGATCTGCTGACCTCGACTGGGGATGTCATTAGGTGGTGGAAGGAATACTTCGAGGATCTTCTCAATCCCACCATGACGTCTTCCATAGAGGAAGCAGAACTAGAGGACTCGGACGGGGGTTTGCCCATCACTAGGACTGAGGTGACATGGGTAGTTGTGAAACTCCTTGGTGCCAAGGCTCCGGGGGTGGATGAGATCCGTCCTGAGTTCCTTAAGGCTCTGGATGTTGTGGGACTGTCTTGGTTGACACGTCTTTGCAACATTGCGTGTACATCGGGGCAGTGCCTCTGGATTGGCAAACCGGGGTGCTCCAACAATCGGGGGATCACACTTCTCAGCCTCCCCGGTAAGGTCTATGCAGGGGTTCTGGAGAATAGAGTCCGCTCGATAGTCGAATCTCAGTTACAAGAGGAACAATGTGGGTTCCGTCCTGGTCGTGGAACACTGGACCAACTTTTCACCCTTGCGAGGGTCCTAAAGGGTGCATGGGAGTTTGCTCAACCAGTCCACATGTGCTTTGTGGATTTGGAAAAGGCATTCGACCGTGTCCCTCTGGGATTCCTCTGGGGGTGCTCCGGGAGTATAAGGTGCGGGGCCCGTTGCTACGGGCTATCCAGTCCCTGTACAAACGGAGCAGGAGTTTGGTTCGCATGGCCGGCAGTAAGTCAGACTGGTTTCCGGTGGGAGTTGGACTCCGCCAAGGCTGCCCTTTGTCACCGATTCTGTTCATAACTTTTATGGACAGAATTTCTCGGCGTAGCCAAGTGGCGGAGGGGGTTCGGTTTGGTGGCCTCAGGATTCCACGCCTTCTTTTTGCAGATGATGTGGTCCTGTTGGCATCATCAGGCCGAGACCAACAGCTCTCGCTGGATCAGTTTGCAGCCGAGTGTGAGACGGCCGGGATGAGAATCGGCAACTCTAAAACTCAGACCATGGTACTCAGTCGGGCAAGGGTGGAGTGCCTTCTCTGGGTCGGGAGTGAGTCCTTGCCTCAAGTGGAGGAGTTTAAGTATCTCGGGTTCTTGTTCACGAGTGAGGGACGGATGGAACGAGAGATTGACAGGTAGATCGGTGCTGCAGCTGCAGTATTGCGGTCGCTGTACTGGACCGTTGTGGTGAAGAGAGAGCTGAGCCAAAAGGCAAAGCTCTCAATTTACTGGTCAATCTACGTTCCGACTCTTACCTATGGTCACGAGCTTTGGGTATTGACCGAAAGAATGAGATCGCGAATACAAGCAATTAGTTTTCTCCGCAGGGTGTCTGGGCTCTTCCTTAGAGATAAGGTACGGAGCACAGTCATCCGGGAGGGGCTCGGAGTAGAGAGGAGCCAGTTGAGGTGGTTTGGGCATATGGTTCGGATGCCACCTGGGCGCCTGCCTAGGGAGGCGCTCTGGGCATGTCCAACTGGGAGGAGGCCCCGGGGAAGACCCAGGACACGCTGGAGAGATTATATCTCTCGGCTGTCCTGGGAACGCCTTGGTACTCCCCCAGAAGAGGTGGCTGGGGAGAGGGAAACCTGGGCCTCTTTGCCTAGGCTACTGCCTCCGCGACCCGGACCCGGATAAGCGGAAGAAAATGAATGGATGGATGGCCAGGCACTCTACTGTTCTAGGGAACTTTTATGTCAGTGTGAAAATCAATGAAAAATTAAATCATCTACCCATAGACTGTCAGAGAATTGACTTGATACCTTGAAGACCCCATAATTTTCAATGATAGAACATGCTTGTGACATCAAGGAGATATAGATGTCTCCTGATGCATCTTATGACCATAAAGTATGTTTCTCATACTTTAGTCCTCATTACTATGTGTCAGAAATCTATTTATATGTGCATGTGGTGAACAGTTTAACATGCCAACACAAAGATGCATACAAAACACAATTAACTGACTGGGTTAAAATCCTCTCCTTAAATTATCTTTAAATATTAAGGCTGTAGTATTCAAAGCTCAAAACCCCATGGATTAAAACCTCAAAACGGAATGCACTATAAGAATACAAGTACATTGTCCTGTTTAGAAACATGGTAGGGTTCTAAATCCTGGGCCATGATTCATAATGATCTCACATTCTGTCACAAACTCAAACAGTTATTTTGTAATATCAGTTTTTTTAAGACTCATACTTTAAATTCTCTCTCTGTATCTGTACCATCAGCAATTTGGCAATTCAAGATGTTATCTGTAGCCATTAAATTAGATTTCCCTCCTTTCTCCAATCACCTCAGAGCTCTTAATCTAATTGGAGTAAATGAGGGAGAAGGAGGCAAGGGTGGCAAAGGTACGCCCGGAGTAGGAGTGTGTCAACGTGGGTGTGCGTGTCTGAGTGGTTGTGTATGGGCATCTCCCTTTTAGTCTTGGACCGGCCTACCGTGACACAAATAAAGGATTGAGCATAGTCTTTTTTTTTGCATATGACGTCCCATACAATTTTTTCATCTTCGTGAATATTTCCCCTTTACCACATCTCAGGATTGTAGCTCATTGTGTTGGTCTGTCCTATAATTTACAACACAAGGCACTTTCATCTTTTACTATCAAGTTATCCATTCCCATGAGCACATAAAGCGACCTTTGAATAGTGCTTCTTTCAGGGACAATGTCTCTGCATGCAAGCACAAACTCACTTCCTGCAGCCAGGTTTGCACCAGTGAGGCTTTACACAGCGTAAGCAGAAAACTCAAGAGAGCATATTAAAGATTTTGAGTAACTTCAGTAACTGTGCTGGGTCTTGCCTCATTTTTAAAAAGGACATTGAAATATGAAACAGTAACTTTTGTGCACGGGAAACTCCCTTTAGATTACCATCATGTTTAAGTAACATATTTTCGGGAGAATTTTACTGCATGGTTGTATTGTAACGATGCGGTACTAGGGGGCGGACACACGTGCAGAAAAGAGCTGATACAGGAATGGACGGGATTTATTTCGTTGTGCAGGGCTATCGCCTGCACCCTGATCGTGCGCTTCTTACGTGGCATGACTAAGCAAAAAATCCAAAGGACGAGACCAACTACTAATAAACAAGAATTCAATTAACAGTTAATTCAACAGAATCTTTATGGAAAAAAAGCACAGGGATGACCAATTAACAAAAACAGGACTAAAACAGTGAACTGAATTACTACTGACTGGACGACAACGAAACAGATGAATCTTTGAATACTACAACCTACAAACATACTTGAACACAACATTCGAGGAGACAGGAAAATGAACAAGAAACGTTAGACGATAATATAAATCATACAAAAAGTAGAAGAAACCCAATATAACAGAAATATAGTTGATACCAAACATACAGATACATAGAAAACCCAAAACTAACCGAGATACAACATACGCCAACACTACGAACTTGAATAATACAACACGAGCGAATGATCCTGGAACGTACATATTACACAGAGCATTACATCTCAAAGCGATATCTGATTGCATACAGCGGCTCTCTCATCCCTTCTTACAATAATAACCCCCAACCAAACCAAAAACAAGAGACTAAATACCCAACATAATAAGACGAACACGAAACAGCTGGACCCAAAGGGGCGTGGTTAAATGTGAACAGGAGTAACCCAAAACGAGATCAGACTTCGAGGCAGGGCATAACAGAGCACATGAATAAGATTGACAGGTGGAGGCGGGACTAGTCATGACATTTATTTACAGTTTTTCTCTATTGGTTTGGCTCATTTCTTGAAACTGAGATGACATCCCCATAACTATAAGGTAAATTGGCTAAACAGACCTACAGTTCTTCGCATAACCACATAAACCAGCAAAATGTCATGTCTCCCAAAACGTTCATTCTTGCTTCAAAATGAAGTCCCTCTCCCATATAAATAGTCAGTACCATAAAAATCGCATAGATCCTTCTCAATTGCTTTGGCACATTTTCATTCATTTCGTCCTCCTGTCAAAATAAACTGGACGGTGCAGCACAACTACATGGATCCTCATCACATGCTCATATCGCTCCAAAAACAGTTTACCCATGTGTCAAAACTAATTTCCTTTCTCACACAAATCATCAGTGCCCCAAATACATTGTCCCTTTGGCATTGCGTAAGTACTGCAAGTCAAAATGCTTAGATGTTTTGTCTTTATGGCAGAGGTCTAGCTAAAGGAATACATTTTTCACACCACACACACTGCACTCATTCTGCTGAGGAAATTGTAATTATTTTTTATCATCTTTACACATTACTGTAGGTAGGAAAGAAAAGAAATACAAAGGAAAATGTATCAAATAAACTATGTATACAAAATACAAAAACCTGCAAAAACAAAACAAAATACATTACAGTATGTAAAAAAAACAGTCAAGCATCACAAATGCAATAGAGTAACATTCTGACTACTCTGTGTCACTCCCCTCTCTGTCCTGGTCACCCTCCTCATCTCCCTGGCCATCCATCTGCTGCAGTCTGTTTGGCTATAAATTCTCATCAACATCGCATCTGATGTGTTCTTTAGCAATGCACCGTGGGAGGAAGCGTTGTGAATGCCTGAGCCATCCTCTACACTGATCGCCTGTTATATCATCACAGGCAGCATCCATTGCATTGAGGAGGGACCTCAGGTTCTGAGCATGATGTTCATACACTCTCCACCTCCAAGTGGAGAAAAAATCCTCAATAGGGTTAAGGAATGGAGAATATGGAGGTAGTGGGACATAATGCATCCTTGGATGCATGTCGAACCATGCCCTGATGCGTGGGTCACGGTGAAAGCTGACATTGTCCCACACAACGACAAATTGGGGTAGGTGGGGCCCTTCAAGACCACTCTCATTTTCTGGAACTAAATCCAGATACAAACGGTCCAGGAAACGGAGGAGTTTCTTAGTGTTGTATGGGCCCAAGCTTGCCATGTGTGTGACCTGTATATATACAGCAATGCCAGCATTCAAAATCATAGACAACACCTGTCAGGTAACTCAACAAACTGATGGTTTGGTCACCTGTAATGTAGGACACTCCTCCTCGTCAAAACCTGCTTTCACCTGTTACCTACTCACCTGATTGTCATGAATTTATGAAATGTTCCAAAATATGTGTACTGTGTTGTATTACAATTTCTTAACTAATTTTGACAATTGAGCAGAGTATTCTGCAGATTATGACTTATACGATGAAATTGTGCTGACATGTTTTGGAGAGAACAATCATTACACTGAGAACCAACCAATTGGGATAGATCAACAAGATGCATTCTTTTGGAAAATGTCCTAAATGTAGAATGATTGTGTTAAGTGTAGGCTACTTGTACATAACCATTTGCAAAGATGTACTAAGTGCTTGAGACATGTACAAAGCATTTGAGATGTGATGAAAGCAATGAGAAATGCCATTCTGTTGTGAGGAACCGCAAGTTAGTTTTGGGATTTGTCCGTTATTTTGAGAATGTCATCTCAGTTTCAAGAAATGAGTCAAACCAATGGAGAAAAACTGTAAAGAGCTGTGAGGACATTGAATAGACACAATTTTATACTCTGTCTCAATGCTTATCATATCCTATATGTAACGGTTGGCTCCGCCCTCCGCCCCTGTTTCTGTGTCGTCCTCTTGTCCCGCCCTGTTTCTATGGTTACCCTTCTGTTTGTCACGCCCTGCCCTGATCATTCCCAGCTGTCTCTCATTGTTGGTTTGTATTTATACTCCCTGTATGGCTCTTGTCACTTGTGGGTTAATTTCAATTTTATGTTTTTATTTATATAGCGCTTTTTACAACACATGTTGTCTCAAAGCAGCTTTTCAAATTGTATGGGTCCAGATCCCTAATGAGCAAGCCAAAGGTGACAGTGGCAAGGAAAAACTCCCTAAGATTGTGGGGAAATAGGAAGAAACCTTAGGAGGACCAAGACTCAAAAGGGAACCCATCCTCCATTGGGCGGCCCGTTAGCACCAGTCCGTATTTGTGAACAAGAGGTGGTTCTACAGTTATAGCTTAAAGTTCTTGTTCCCCGGCCAAGTAGTCACAGTCCCTTCGGTGCAGATGGTGCGCCTCAGGTAGGAGCCAGCATCAGCACGTCCCCTTACGGCAATGGTACATCCAACCCCGGCATCAGTACATCCACCGGCGAGCCAGACCATCTCCC
The DNA here is from genome assembly GCA_020368025.1 of Brachyhypopomus occidentalis. Lineage (NCBI taxonomy): Eukaryota > Metazoa > Chordata > Actinopteri > Gymnotiformes > Hypopomidae > Brachyhypopomus > Brachyhypopomus occidentalis. The sequence continues at coordinate 36,751 of JAGXOD010000115.1, forward strand.
AGGTGCTTGTAGGTGCTTGCATGCAGTCGTCTTGGGTAGAAGCATGCAAAAAGATGGACAATACAGACTGAGTGTGAGGATGTCAATTTAACCACCATTGATTTAAATGTACATAGCTCAATTCTAAGACATGTTCTGTCTGTAGGAAGGAAGAGAGTTGTGAAGAAACTACTTTCTCTAGAATTTAGGATATGAATGTCAAATTAGAGATAGGCCTATAGTTGGACATTTCCTGGGGGTTAAGACCAGGTTTTTTAATTAGCGGCTTGATAACTGCAAGTTTAAATGAACTGGGAATATAGCCCAGGCTCAGAGAGCAGTTTATTATAGTGAGCAAAGGTTCTATATTGCTATGCAGTAATTCTTTAAGTATATGGGTTGGTACTGCATCTAGTATGCATGTGGAGGGCTTGGCAGATTCCACCAATGAAATTAGCTCCTTATTGGGGAAAAGAACTCTAACAGGGCATCAGAGCTGACCAGACAGCTGTCAAGGTGCATAGGCATGTTGACAGGCTCTGAGAGAGCACTCTCAGTTGTCTCTGTGCGTGTCTGCATACCTGTCCGTGTAATTGTGTCTGGTGGTGTACTTTCTATCCCTGTCCCCGTGTCCGTTCCCCAAGTCACCTTCCACTTTGTCCCCGTGCATATGTCCATCGTCCATCACTTCCTCGCCTCTGCTGCACTCTCAGTCCCTAGCCCTGCTCCTGTTCCTGGTCCCAGTCCTGCTCCCCGCCTCCAGTCGGTCCCTAGTTCTGGTCCCATTCCCCCTGTGTCTTTCCCCATTGCTGAACCCCTGCCTTAGTCTCATTGCCCCTGGATCTTCTCCCAGTCCCGTTTCCCCGGCCTGCCCAATTCTGTCACGCCCTATGTCCAAAGTTCCGGTTCCTTTCTATGCCCCTTTGATTGCTACTGTGTCCTAGTTTCTTGTTTTCCTCTGTTCTGTGTTTTCCTCGGTTTTGTGTGTGGATTTTGTTTTTCGTGCCCAGGGAAGGCACGTTTTGGGGGGGGTTCTGTAACGGTTGGCTCCGCCCTCCGCCCCTGTTTCTGTGTCGTCCTCTTGTCCCGCCCTGTTTCTATGGTTACCCTTCTGTTTGTCACGCCCTGCCCTGATCATTCCCAGCTGTCTCTCGTTGTTGGTTTGTATTTATACTCCCTGTATGTCTCTTGTCACTTGTGGGTTATTGTGTGGTTTTCCCCGCTCTCAAGTTTGTTCTCTGTTTAGTCTGCTAGCTCCGTTTCTGTGTTCGAGTTTGTTCCCTGGCTTCCTGGTTTGTGTCGCGTTTCTATGTTTCTTGTTGCTACTGGGTATTCCCGTTACGCTGTGTTTTCTGTAGTCGTGTCTAGTGTTATCCTGCTCGGTCTTCCTTGTGTTCTATATTACTGTTGTTCTGCTTCCCCGTTCATGGTTTATGTTTGTATAAATTCCAGTTCATTCTAATCCTGTTCTCGTGTATGTCTAGACTTCTTAGTTCGTGGTTAGTTGTTCGTTCATGGTTTGCCTGTCTGTTTAGTTTGTATTAGTTAATGTTCATTCGCCTACGTATGTCTGTGTTTGTCGGTTACATTACCCTGTTACGTTTCTTATGTCTCGTGTATTGATATTGGTTTCCTCGTGTTCGTATAGTTTCGTGTGTATGCAAATAAACACTTCGTTCTCCTGCGTTTGCGTCCCGCCCCCTTAGTCTTCCCGTTTATGTCTCGTCACTTGTCGCGTGTTACTTTTGTTTCAGTTCGCCCGTTCGTGCATGTTCTCCCTCTGTCCTCCTGCGCCTGCATCACGCCCCTTCTGTAGTCACACCGTGACACTATAAAACATTAGTTGTTACAAAGCAGCTAAACATACCACAGTAATATAACACATAAAATTACTCACATAATTATGCAGCACTAAAGAATATGCTCTAAATATTTCAGTGTGTACATATTGTTAAATGTTTTTATACTTCCATGAATACTTGAATGAAGCAGCTAAATGTTTATAAAGATCCAATGAAGGTCCAATGAATATCTCTCTCTTTCTTTCACTCACTTGCTTTTCTTATTTCTCTACCCCATTACAGTCACAGGAGCATTAGATATGTTCTTTGAGGCTGTAGATGAATAAAGGATTGTGGAATGATCCAGTACCCTATTGATGTCCTTCACTGTGTGGGGGAAGGGCTCACACAAGGATTTGTCTCGACACAAAACATCCTTTACATTTATTTTGCTGTGACATGCTTTGGTTAAAAACTTGTTCTTAAGTGTTATTTAAGATTAGATTTGGCAGAATATGGCAGTTGTCAGCATGAGTATTAAGTACCATAGCATTCAATATTTATTTACAGGTTGTGTTATAATGATCCGTAAACACTTTGAGGTATCAGATCAAACTCTGACTTAATTCTGTTTCAAAGTGATTCATCAGTGAGATTTCATTTATGTAGTTTCATTGTGAGACTTGAAGCTTTGTATCTATTGTTACTTTCTACAGGTACATCTATTATTTTAAATAGTTTTACTAGTTGTACTAAATGGGCAAAATGGAAAAGTTTATAGTTCTCTGAAGAAAAAGCAATTAGTAATTATCAGGACAAAATAATTAACCTCAGTAATGGTCAAAATAACATTACTGTGATTTCTTTTGAGGACATTTGATTGTATGTCTGTCCGGTGAAACTGAATTCTTGTTCAGTGTTATTTGTTTGCTTAATGTTTGCTTAATTGATCGTTCATAATTGATCATTCAAATTCAGAGAAGCAAAAAGCCTTAGAAAGAAGTTCTTAAAAAGTGAAAAAGATGCACATCCAGTCCGATGTAAAGCAAGTCCAGTGTACAAAGATTTTTTTCAAGTTTGCTGTTTGTGCTTAAATCAAGCAATGCGAGCAGACGAGATACACTGAACAGTGCTGTTTATTGAACTCTCGGGCTGAATCCGAAATGCTGCACTTACGCAGAAGGCACAAGATTTCAATGCAGTACGTTCTGCTCAGCCGTTAAAGCAGTGCGTTCTTTCAGTAAGCAACTGGGCAGTTTTCATAACCTCGGACATACTACGTCGATCATTTCACCTATGCTATATGACGTCAAACTGCCACAGTTAAAGACCGCTATTAAAAGCCCCTTTCCATATTTTTCTGTTTTATATTTTCGCTACATTTACCTCGTTTGGTCATGGATTTAGAATCAGCATCAAGACGTCGTCGAGGACTAACAGAGTTACAATAACCATTAACCTCAATTTAGCCTTTATAATGCCAAAGCTAGATATATTTATATTTGCAAGGGTTAGGGCATAATTTGACATTTCACTATTACAAAAAAGGTGAGGTGAATCCACCAACTTTGTTATATCAGCATGACAACCAAGATTTAAAATAAACTAAAACATATCACTATCATAGTTATTTTGTGGTTGTACAGGGCGTCCGCTTTAATACTTAAAAAGTATTAAAAATTGATAAATCATCAAAAAGTATTTATAAAAAAGTATTTATACACTATATTAAAGCTTTATAAACCCTCCCCCACACTTTTACGTTACATAAACCTTTCCCACCCCCCTAATAACCATTCACACAATGCATGCAACACTTACTTTACTGTACTGTGAAATATTTTGAATTCCTAAAAAAACGTAGGTACTGTACATAGAACTTGCAAGACATTTGGGTGGCATGGGAGGTGTTGAATTAACTGCAGTATTCAACGAGAAAACCACAAAACAAAATCACAACACCGCAGACAAAAGACTTTCGAGGCGCGATCAAACGACGCTCCACGTGAAACGCGCAGACCCAGATATGAGGAAGTTGCGCACAGACGAAAAGTAAACAACGCGCCACTGTACTGAGCCAATCAGGCGCTGGGATACAAAACAGCACTCTCTGGTTGGTGCTGTATGCAATGCTTTTTTTTTACTAAAATGCATTCGTTTTAATGGGCTTATATGCGGCTGAAACAATTAGCCTTGTGCATGTAAACATTGACATTTAAAATAACATTACAGTCATTATGGCTTTTAAAAAAATGTTTATTGGGGGGAGGTGGGGCCCTGTGACGCGCTTACTTTTTTGTCCTTAATGGCATTTCCCCCAACCCCCCCTTACATTACTTTTATACTTTTTAAGTATTTTTGAAACCAGAAACTTTTACACTTTTACTTGAGTAAAAAGATTGAGTTGATACTTCAACTTCTACAGAAGTATATACTATAGTCTATAAGTCTATACTTCTACCCACGTAATGAATGTGAATACTTTTGACACCTTTGGACAAAACAGAGGAAGAGTTTTGTTCCAGGTGAAATAAGGGAAACAATTGTGGACCATGTTTTACATGGGCTCTGTTCGAAATAGCCTACTGCATATGGCATACTGCATACTGCACTCAGTATATACTGGATACTGCATACTGGTCCTCGTAGTAGTATCCAGTACAGTTTCCAGTATGCGACAAAAGTAAATAGCGTCTGGTAGGAAATTTAGCTAACAGGTTTCAAACTAATTGATAACTAATAGATAACTAACTAGCTAAATAAGGATTGATTATGACCTTCCTTTTGTTTAGTGCATTTTCTCATTTTAAAACAGTGAGCAGTATAAAATGTATTCTCTAGCAGATATTTATGAAAAATATGCTTACATTTATGCTCGCACTCTCGCTCCGCATTGTCCGCCATGTTTTTTTTTTATGGAGGGTATGAAAGTGGCCGCGTTGCATGATGGGATGCAGTACACCACGAACATAGCTCTGTTCGCGTACTGGAATATTTTGCGGAAGTAGTATGTCATCCGGGGATGTTTCGCGTACTGGAAAAAATCTTTTTATTCGCATACTGCATACTGCATACTGATTTGGGGGCCAAGCAGTACGCCAGTAGTATGTAGTAGGCTATTTCGAACAGAGCCATGGTCTTACAATGGCTGAAGCTGGTCGCTGGGTGCAGCCGAATATTTGAAGAACAAACATTTCACAGAGAAAACATGTATGTAAATTCAGAAATGTGCTCGCTGCTGTAATGCTGCACATTGACATAAATTCTGAAATGGTATTTAATTTCATGTTTTGCATTTTTGCATTCTTATACCATATAGGACATCAAGACCAGCTCATAGGGGTGGCAGAGGTTCCATTTTCATACCTCAACAAGAGGAGGCTGTATATGCTCAGGTTGTTTTGAATGTGTAGAGTACAGTAAGTTTCTAATTTTGCAGTTTTTCCAGTCAAATAGTTAATAACATGTATTGTTTCATTTGATATACCACAGAATGTGCACTGACTGTGACTTAACGTTACACTGACAACATGACTAAGTATTTTGACTGCCTTGTTCATAGGCAATGACACACAGACTAGATTTCCTGATGGCACTGACAAATTGATTGACCTAAATATTTGCTTTTGAGGCAAAAACAAAGAATTCTGAGTAAAGTATGTGCTTTTGCAGGTATTTCATTGAGTTTTGCTGTTTGCACTAACTGTTTGGAGAAATGTAGTTGTGATGCCAATGTAAACCATGATGTGAGAAATGTACCAAATCGACTGAGAAAAACTGTAATCATTAGCGCTACCCAAGCTGTCCGTTACATTTGTTAGCTTAGGTTATGTTAAGAACAAATGGAAATTTCATTTGTACCGCCATATTATCGACTTCTTTCTTCTTATTATTTTTACTTCCCGTAAAGTGGAAATCTTATACGAAATTCATTCAATTATGCTATGTAAAAAAGTTAACATAACCATAACCATGAAATTCATATAACCATATGCTACGAATGTGTGCAATTTTTTGTTTCTAAAGCCATTAACTGTACGTTCACACAGTAGGTAAAAGTGGCTATAGTTATCACGGATGGATCATTTTGACTGTTTATTTGTTGCATGAACGTAGCCCAAATGCCTAAGGAATAGTATATATGATTCACATTCCGAGATTTACTGTATTGTCATCAGACAACATCAGTACTGTTATCAGAGCTGTAGATCCAACAGATAAGAAATGATTTACAAACAGCCTATATTATATAAACAAACAAAATATGTATAAATTGGCTCTCTATCCAGTCCATTTTTCAATATAGTAGCACTATACTATTGGTAACATGAAATGTAAACAGCAAGCGTTTACACTGCTTGCACTACTGGTGTTAAATACCATATGAGCAGAATACTTGGTAACTTAAAGACATTTATTATTAAATGTTCCTGTTGACTGCAAGGTAGAGAGTTATGGCTTTATTACATCGTAAACCATAGACTGCATATGCCGTTGCTATAGATTGTGCTATTTTGGAAGATTTTAAGTTGCAGTAAAAAACGGGGGTGGTAAGCATATTTTCTACATTAACTTTCCCCAGTATATGACAAAGATTTGTTGAGTGACTAAAGACTATAGTAATATATATTTTATATGTACGCAAAATTCATATTGTTTTATATATTCACATAACCTATAACAATCTGCTGTACCAACTGCCTGATTATGGTCTGCTTTACGATTGCCTTTGGTACAGTCAGGGGACAACATGGCGCTAAGTGGATTGAGTTACTGTACCCGTTTTGTAGTTCGCAATGCTTATGCTTCAAGAATAGCAGTACTTCGTCGGGCAGAGCAGTTGGAATCTTTTAGATGCAGAGCTGGAGGTGAGTTTCTGCTATTTTTCTGTATTATTTGATTCCTGTTTTGCTTTAAATTACACAGAGTTACTGGCCTGAACAACGCATCAAATGTGTTGGGCTGTGTACGTCGAATATCAATATCTGGTGCGCGAGTGAGCCATTCCGAGTTCATGAAAGTCGTTAACTAGTTAACTACAAATTATGTAGTCTGATCCTTAAGAGACCCAGCGTGTAGTAGTTATACCCATAGTTAGAACTCGCTGCTACGCCTAGCAAGTTCGGTAGTATACCTAATAACATTGTAGCCAAAAATAGCTAGCACCCTCTGTTGGTTGAAAGTCCTACTATCTAGCTGAATAACGTAAGACCAAAATTGAGATTGTCCCCCTATATATTGCATTGTTGTTAACACCTTTTATTGTTGTATTATTGTTGCATTATTTCAGCCAGGCGTTGTCTCCTGTCGCAGGAGGTGATGAAACTGCAGGATTTTCAGCAGAGGAAGCTAGCTGTGGCTCACCAAGTGTCTGGCTCAAAAAGTTGGTGAATAACTCATTTCGGTGATTGAAATAAATTGCGTCTCTGGCTTAACCAGATCTTTACTTAGTAGATGTGCTAATGTTTGGGACTTTCTCAGCATTTCCACTTTGTCCACTGAAAACTGATAGGTGATTATTTTGATGCATTAAAAAAGAAGATGGACAAGAATGAGTTGATCCTGAAGGATGAACTGAAGCTACTTCTGCATCTGTGCCAGTCAGCTGAAGACATGGTCATGGCCAGAAATGCTATATATAGGTAGGTGAAAGTAATTTGTTTTTACTTCCATGATAGCAAGATCCAGGCTTCTGAGAAGTCATCAAACCCAGGTCTACAAAAACATCCTTGTTCTTTACCATTTGTGTTTTTAAATTGCTTTACCCCAAGTAGATCTGAAAAGAAGTGAATATTCTCTTTGATTCCAAAAAGTAAGAACATTTACAAAAAAAAACTTAGATAAGTATCACCACACTTGATATATTACAATATAACCTTTCAGTAGTTTAATACCTCGTCGTGGCACGTCATGCTGCAGGCAAACGGGAAATAAGCGATCCTATATGGCGCAGTAGATAGAATGCACAATTTGAGAATTGACCAAGGACATTCATATTTGGTGTTTAGTTATTTGTTGTTTTATAAGTCTGGCTTTTTGGCCTAATGCATGATCACAGCTAATATAAATGGTTAAAAACATTTTACATCATATTTGCTATCAAAAAGGTACTTGCTCTGATGAGGAAAATAGGTTGCTGTAACTCCCTTTTGGCTTTTTTGTGCACACAGCACATTGAAGAGAAAGCGACTACTAGATTTACATTTACATTTAGGGCATTTAGCAGACACTCTTATCCAGAGTGACTTACAAAGTGCACACTAGTGATCACTAGGGGGCTGTGGAACCATAGCCCAGTGCCAGGTCACAAGACCGGTTACCTAATCACCAGACCATAACTGCCCTTTGGTAGGGGTGGAATCCTTAAGTAGGTGATGTCTGGCAGAGGTTAGATCACTGCAGCTTTAATGCTGACTGTTGAAACTTCTCTCAGTATAATGTATTCTAAAATGCAGCAAAAAAAAACTTCCATCTGGAACAGATGGAACAATTAACAATGTTTTCTTGATATTGTGATTTATAATAGATAGTAGCTACCTGTGCATTTCACTATTTGTGAAATTAAACTGACCAAATATCTTCCATCTATCAAAATTTTCTTTTGAAGACACGTTTCTAGGTCTGGAAATTCTTAAAGTGAAAAGAACAAATCTTAAAAAAGTGAGCTGAGAGAAAAAAGAATATAAAGTTATAAAGTCCAGAGGAATTATGTGTGTTCAACAGTACCTGTTTATCACTGATACCTGAAATTTTTGTCAGTTCTTTGACTGGGCTGCTACCAGAACATCCATATATAACGCCATTGACACTGTTGCCCTTATATTCGGGATCTTGTTGGAATGTGAATTTCCGACCCATTTTATATGGAAAATTTGACAGTAATGCTAAAAAGTCATAAATTGGCTATGTCTGACCCCAAATACTAGTGTCCAAACCAAGGTTATAATAGTTTTGGATTTTTCATTATAGTTTAGTTTTTATTTAATTGTGACTTTTTTTCTAATTCAGATAGTTTTCATTAGTTCTAGCGTTAGTTTTAGTTTTCTCATACATTGTGTTATTTGTTGACAGGTACAGGATTCAAAAAGGTCAGAGTAAATATTGTGTAATAAAAACTCATCAAAAGATACTATTTTAAAACCCGTAATTGCAAAATGTGTAATACTGCTGCTGAAAATTGCCAGACTAAGGACAGACATTCTGGGTTCGATTCTCGGTCTGGGCTGCTCTGTGTGGAGTTTGCATGTTCTGCCTGTGCCTGCGTGGGTTTTCTCCGGGTACTCCGGTTTCCTCCCACGGTCCGCATGTTAGGTTGATTGGTGACTTTAGATTGCCTGTAGGTGTGAGTGTTGGCCATGTGGTGGACTGGTGACCTGCCCATGGTGTACCTTGCCTTCGCCCAGAGATGCTGGGATTGGGTTCAGCCCCCCTGTGACCCCGACTAGCGGGATTGAGCGGTACGGATAATGGATGGATGGAAGGACATACATGAACATAAGAATGTAACCCTATTTTGGTTCAAGTGAAAAGCAAAACCTTTTGAAGGCAATCGAGTCACACAGTCGTGTTGACATCCAGTCTCAATAAGCACATTAACCAGTACATCCTCCCGCTTGCGGTTTTCCTGCTTATTAACTTACCAGCAGCTATTTGATCACTGGTGAAAATGGTCCATTATGGTTGCATCCTTCCCGGTGCTACCTAGCCGAGATGTTGCTTCTCTTTTGGCAGAGCTACTCAGAGAGGCTAGCTTGTCAAGGTACTGGCAGTTCAGTTTTTGTTAACGATTATAACCTTGGTCCAAACTTCAGTTGGGGCTTCAGACAGACATTTTAAAGATATGGCTTTCTTTTTGCCACCTTCCCATTCAGATGTATCAATGTATCAAATATATCGTCTTATTACTGTTGAGTGATGCACATGGTTTCCACAGTTCCACAGGCTATAAAATCCTACAGGATTGCCAGTGGTTTATGTGACTAAGCATCTTCTCTTTGGTTATCTAGTTTTGATGGATGCCCAGATTTTGATTGTGGATTCTGTCATGTGCTTTCCTCTTCTTATTGACATACATAATAGTAATATAGAGTATCTTCAAAGCCTCTTGTTAAATCCCTCATTTGATGTTTGCCTCTAGGTGGCCTTCAGAGGCTGTGCTACTGCTTTGTGTGTATCTGCACTTGCGAAATGTAGGGTCACAATTCAGATTAATTCTATAATACATCTGCATCACGAGGATTTTGGGTACATACAATGTGCATGTTTCTGTGCAGGTACCATGAGGAGAATTATAATGTGGCATTTGGAGAGTTCAGGTTTGGACCGTTGTTTATGAGGCTTTGCTACGAGCTGGGTTTGGAGGACATGGCGCTTTCTTCTCTGACTGATCGGGTACTGATACACTGTAGACACTAACTCATTGTTTTTAAGAGGACTCCATTTAGAAACTATATAATATTGATTTTTTTTGCCTTTGTATTTTGCCTGCTGCTATTGTTTCTTTTGCATGGTGTCAAGGGCATAGGAGCGGGTTTGACATTGGGGGGGACACATTTGCTATCAAATCAAAGCCCACCCTATCCTAGAATTATAATGTGGCATTTGGAGAGTTCAGGTTTGGACCGTTGTTTATGAGGCTTTGCTACGAGCTGGGTTTGGAGGACATGGCGCTTTCTTCTCTGACTGATTGGGTACTGATACACTGTAGACACTAACTCATTGTTTTTAAGAGGACTCCATTTAGAAGCTATATACTATTGATTTTTTTGCCTTTGTATTTTGCCTGCTGCTATTGTTTCTTTTGCATGGTGTCAAGGGCATAGGAGCGGGTTTGACATTGGGGGGGACACATTTGCTATCAAATCAAAGCCCACCCTATCCTCAATGTTTCAAATACCCCCCCGTTCATATGCCAATGATGGTGCAAAAGCAAATTGTTTATCCTGTAGTTTAAGAGATGCACGTTAAGCCCAGTTATATGTTAATATATATTTGGCCAGTAGAGGGAGATCTATACGTATGGTAATTTCTTTTTTTCCCCACTTTTATCTAAGACATTAAAAGGATTCTTTTCAGACTGTACATCCTTTAACATCGGTATAGATATGCTTTTCACCAAAGGATGCTATGAGGGTAAGACTAATTTCTCTCACTTACAGAAAGTCTTATGAATTATGAAATTGAATTATGTTCTGTAAAATACAAATTCTGTCAAAATTAAGATTCTAATTTGTGTTCTAAAATGTGTTGCCTGCTCTGTCTATTCTGCATTTTGTAAATGTGCACTGCGTAGTTGTGCTTTGAAAGCCAATCAAAAGCTAGTCTTGCTCCTGCCAAGAAAGTCTGTTGCCATGGTTACAGTCATGCAAGGAGGGTTCTGATGTGCTTGTGTTGTCACAGGTGCGCTGGAGGTGGTGAGGGAGATGAAGAGCCAAGGTGTCCCTTTCAACAAGGACACCTTCATGCTGGCCTTTGCTACCTGCTACAAACTAGTATGTGTGATTGAGAACTTAGAATTTTGCTAGATTGTAATGTTGAGACATGTACAGATTTGGACATTTATTTGTACTTTAATAATAGATCATTTCTAAAAAAATAAAAATAAAAAAAAAGATGCACAAACGAAACACAGTGTTATGTATAGAACAACCCTGCTTCAGACTATATAATCACCAACCTATGAACTCTTTGTACCTCATAACTGGTAGAATACCCATAAGTCATTCAGTATTTGTCTGGCACTGATGGAGGAAGGCCAGATCAAAGGCAGCCTCATCCCCAGACATGCTTATTGCTTTGCGGTTGCCCTCGCCTTAAAACGGGTAAGTCTTTGATGTCATTTGGAAATAGCTGTAAAATCCTAATAACCTCTTGAAGATCTTAGACTGCTGCATGCACATATCCAGCATGAACAGCAAGTTTGTCACCACTTCTATTGGTTTGTTCATTTACATGCCTGTCTCACCTTATTGTTCTTCCTGCTTGTGTTTATTACAGAATGATATTGAGCGAGCGCAGCGTATCTACTCCCAAATCATGAACACAGACAGCAGGCAGTGTCAAAATTTGAGGGTAACCTTACTGTGTGTGAGTATGGTAAGATGGTAAGAGATTAAGGCAGCCAGTCTAAGGACAGTTGTTTGCTCTTGTGTGTGTCTAGGTGCTAATCTTAGTTATGGCAGGATCATTTAAGGATACACTCTCGGCCCTTACTGCAGCTCTGCTTCACACGAGTTCTGTCTTTGTAAAGAAACCAGAAATCTCCCAGGAAGTGGTGAGTATATCATGTATTATATATAGCAATAGCAATTAATCAATCAATCAACAATACAGTGCATTAAAATTATTGTCGGAATATGTATAATCTCGATCAATCTAAACTACAGTCCAGATACACTTGTCTGAATATTAGATAGGTTTTTGCAGTTGTCATGGTTACTTATGTTATCTGTTCCCAATTTTTTTCCATTAACACTAACAGGAATTCTCAGCAGCTTCACTCTGATACTCTCTTCAGGTGGATGTGTTGGTGGAGAGGACTGCTGATGGTCCCTGGGAGGTACAAGTGGAGCAGGTATTGAGGCAGCTGCAGCAGGCAGGTCAGGTGACGCCACAGAGCATGGACGACCTGCTGTGCCACACCCCTGCAGGGAGGAGGAGCCCTTTGGATGTTCTAGAGTGGGGGAGGAGAAGGAGCTACAGCCGAAGGACAATGAAACCTCTGCAGTCCACACTGCTGTCAGAGTGAATGCACACACAACCTAGGATGTCATGGCCACTGTAGAAATGATTGGACATGCCATATTAGTTGACTGTATCAGTAACTCCATGCCTGGGCTTATTTCCTGGTTTATTTATTGGTATACTTGCTGACCAGATAGTGGCATGTCCGTTTCATAGGGAGTTATTCGATTTAGATTCAGATTTCAACTACCTCCACTGCTCCATTCTGTTATAGAAAATGACGTTTTGTCAAAATCAGACTTGTTAGTAGCAAGCTAAAGTGATCCTCAAATTGAGGGGATGGAAGCATGTAGACCCTAGTTTCTGGCTAAAATTGAAAATGGCCAAACAGTGCCAGAGCAAGTCATGTCAAACATTTGCGGGTGGGAGATATATTTTATTTGAGATGAGCTGTACAGCTACACATTTGAACTCATAGCTGTATTTTTTAATTTATGAACAGAGCCAAGCACAAGAGCAAAATGTAATCATTACTGGTAAATATAAATATAATGTGTAATTAAAACCTATGTAAATCAAGTCTTTCTCTGTCCTTTTTTGGGATGGATGGAAGGATGGACTTTATTGTTTTTGGGGAAACACATGCCTGACTGATGAATGAAGGTCTTCAGCAAAATGTAAATAATGAAAGTGTATAACAATGAAACTAAAGTGCTTGAGACTAATGTTTCTAGGTGCATGCTACTTCATCTTGGCCTGCAAGAGTTGGCCAAAAAAAGCACAAAATGGGACAATTGGCGTTTGATTTTGATCCACTGTGTTAAAATGCAAGATAGATCAAAGTATTTGGTAAATAAATGTTCTGATTATTGTTCCATGTTCTAACAAGGCATAAACAGATGCAACGTCCATACACTTTTTAAATTCTAAATTCTGAAATTAAAGTGAATCAGAGCAGATTAAAAGGAGTGCTCCATTTCTAAGTAGTCAAGTAGGGAAAAGTGTTTGCAAATTGACCTGACGTCATTGTTAGATGTTACTTTGAGATTAATATCTTCACCCAACGACAGACCGGTAAAGTCACAGGGGTCGTGTTTATGAAATAACAGGCACTAGGACCTAGGACCCGCGATAGGGCTCATCACAGTACTTGCGCTCGCATGATCTTGTAGCTAAAAAGGAATGTTCTGCCCTGTTGGGCCCATGTAACTTATGTGAATGGTCATAGCCTAACATTCGATATAACGCTATTTGAGGAGAAATCGCAAGTATAACTCGACGGACCCTTGTGCGCCACTACGTGACTAAACTTGAGATCAAGACGTATTTTACCGCAAATATAACCTAAGTGTCACTTGGTCATTATTGGACAGTCGGTCAAACCAAGATGGAGTGCCAGTGGAAACCAGACGAGCAAGGACTTCAGCAAATTTTACAGCTTCTGAAGGAGTCTCAATCCCCCGACACAACCACGCAAAGATCCGTCCAACAAGTATCCTTAGATATTTCACGCGACTTTTAAATCACATGCTGATTATCTCCCGGTAGCTGTGATATGTCTGTCGATGGATAGCTAACAGCTATCTAGCTGGCTAGCTTTGCGACACTAGGGGAGCTTCTTCTGCTTAGCCTGTACAGCATGTTCTCCAAGTTAGTCCGGCAGAATTTTGGCCACGTATGAATTCACGGTGTGATGAATTATATAGTAGAAGAGCACACAGCTATGCATATTGTTCACTAGCTAGCTAAACAAGCTAACTGTCAGATTGTTAAGTACCCTAGCTATGGTACGCTAGCGAGCTCACTGGCTAATTGTCTACCAGTGATTTTGACTAGTGAATTTTGTCGCTATTTAGCCAGCTAGATATATACCGAATAGACACTAATTTCAGCTAGATAGGTAACACGCTGGTCATAGTGAGAGGACAGCTAGGTAACACGCTGGTCATAGTGAGAGGACAGCTAAGTAACACACGGGTCATAGTGAGAGGACATAGCTAGGTAACACACTGGTCACAGTGAGAGTACATAGCTGGGTAACACTGGTCATAGTGAGAGGACATAGCTGGGCAACACACTGGTCACAGTGAAAGGACATAGCTAGCTGAAGTCCAATTAACCAGTATAACCGACTGTCACGTGATATATTGTATTAACCAGATTTATTCAGTAGAGAGCTATCCAGCTCGCTACGATTGTATTGCTAGTACCTTAACCTAACATAATCCATGACTGCATAGAGTGAGGTAGTGATTACTGTATAGCTAGAACATACTTGGAATTTGTAATTTATTATTATTATGTAAACAGTAATCGATATATCATGGCTTAATTTACGGCTAGCTAATGCTGACAGGTTTCTTATCAGCTAAAGCCACATCTGGTAGTTAGCTAGCTAGCTAACGTTAGACGTCCTGTTCTGTTTCGGTGCGTCATGTTATGATACGTCGTTGTTTTGATCGTCATACCTTGTGTGTTCATTTTTTCACTTATTATTTGACCTGCTTTTCTGGAATTTTATATTGTTTGGATGTATAGATACGTACGATACTTTTTGCTGGTGATGGCACTGATTTTATAGCTATCTTAGGTGAAAGATGATATAACGTGTGATTGAGAGTAATTTATTAGCCCGCTACCTAATAACATTAAAGGTGTGAAAATATATTTACATATAGGTTTAATAAACATATCACAAAGAAATGTGATATAGCCTATTTACCTTTACCCGTTTTAGCGTTAAATCTTCAGCAATGTTTGGTAAGGGAAAATACCAGGATTTTAAAACCTACCCCATAATTTTGAATATTTCGCATTACTTTAAAATGAAATTTAGGCTTGACAAAGTGGAATGGTATACTGATGGATAGTCAGATTTAAATGCTCTCAGGTGGATTATTCCGTATTGTATAGGTAATAATTCAAATAAACTAGTCTGTTTAAAACGATAATTATACAATAAACCAAACTGAGATCCATCCATGTGTACATTTACAGTACCTACATATATATAAACGGATACACATAGTGCTATTAAATAGCATTTCACAAAAAGGTACGTAAATCCCTTTAACAATAACATTTGTGTTATCTACTGCCTGCTTTGTCTTTCTTTTCAATTAATGTGGCACTGTGTGAAGATCAATTTCTTAACAAACTTTACA
This sequence comes from Brachyhypopomus occidentalis, assembly GCA_020368025.1. Classification (NCBI taxonomy): domain Eukaryota; kingdom Metazoa; phylum Chordata; class Actinopteri; order Gymnotiformes; family Hypopomidae; genus Brachyhypopomus; species Brachyhypopomus occidentalis. Next base: position 52,358 of record JAGXOD010000115.1, read on the forward strand.
GAAACTCGAACAGCTCAATCAGTTTCCAGACTTCAACAATTATTTGATATTTGTGCTCACAAAGCTGAAGTCAGAAGGTAGAGTCCGTGGTGCTCGCATGGGTGCAGTCTGTGTCCATATGCTGCTGTAGAGTAGAGATTCCTTGAGCTTATGCAGGGATGAACTGCTTGAGGAATATGGGTCACTCTAATTTTAAACCTCTCATACCCCCTGCATTTAGAACTGCTGTTTTCAGAACAGTTTCTTTTATGAACGGTTAGGACAACCTTACTGCTTGTAACCCGTCCTATTGTTCTCCATGCTTGGAGCAGTGGGGCATCGTATGTGAAATAGGGTTGTTACAGCATGCATACATACACCTATACAAGTACATGTATATATTGTTTGAAGAGAATTAAATAAAATAATAGTAGTAAGTGCTTACTACTAATGACTTTCACAGCTGCTGTGTATTTGGAGTTTATATTGTATGGTCAGAGTGCTATTTGCATAGCCATCATAGCATCGTTGTGATGCTCCAGTATTCTCAGGGTTCTGTTTGGCAGCACCCAGGAATTTCTTCCTGTACCTAATGTGCATTTGTCACTTTAACCCTTGCTCAGAAAAACTAATGCTCTACCTACTGCTATGTCATCACATTATTTATTGTCTACACAGTGACAGTGTTAGCTATTGAATATTAAAATATTCTCATTGTTCATTTTTTCTCTCTCATTCACCCCCCTCCCCCACTCCTGCATGCAGATGAGCCCACTCGTTCTCTCAGTGGGTTGATCTTGAAGAACAATGTGAAGGCTCATTACCAGAACTTTCCTGATGGAGTTGCTGACTTCATAAAAAATGAGTGCTTGCAGAACATTGGTGACTCCTCGCCTCTCATCCGAGCTACTGTGGGTGAGTAGAGGCTTGCCATAGCAACTGCCCGAATGCTGATCTAAGAGCAGTTTTTATCCTCCTCATTCTAAAAATGTGCAGGAGTAAGCTGATTGAAATTCTTCCTCTCATATGGCACTCATATGGCCTTTCTCTCAGTTACTCAATTCATATGGCCTTTCAGTTCCTGAGAATTTCCTTTCTTAGTTCAGCCTCTCTTGATGTGAATGAATGACTACATGATCTGCAAGTGACTTTTATAACCTAACTGTAATGGGGATCACTAGACCTCCCAGTGCGGGAAAAGAGTCAGGACACAGTTTGTGTTAAAAACTTGTCTTTGCTGATATCACTTGTTGCATCATTGCATACATGTTGCTAAGATATAAAAGAGAGAGTGTTGCTTGATTGTGTTTCTCTGCTGCAGTGTTTGGAGTACATTAGGAATATTAAGGGTTACAAAATTGTATAAAATTGTATTGCTTATAAAAACCTGTTGTGTACGTACCGCCTTGCAAAGCTGGATATTAATTTTTTATTTGTATTTTTGAAAATTGCATTAATTTTTTATTTGTATTTTTAAATTGCATTTTTTATAAAAATTGTTTTCAAATTATTGATGTGTATTGGTTTTGTAATTACTTCTAATTTGTTGCTTAAAACATTTATTAAAGTTGGAAACTAGGTTTTCTTCACATCATGTGGTCTGTTTCTTCAGGTATTCTCATTACCACTATAGCTTCCAAAGGAGAGCTGCAGAACTGGCCAGAGCTTCTGCCCAAACTCTGTTTGCTGCTGGATTCAGAGGACTACAACACCTGTGAGGTAAGTCACATGACAAGGATTTCTGATGGCTTTGTAATTTAGTCCAAAAAATCTTTTCTCCAAATAAGGTGGTTGTTAAATATAAGTTACAGTATATGTGTTTAGCAAGACATACATTTTGTTGTTAAAACATTCATATCTGTGGCATATGTCAGGTTCTAAGGGTTTCCTGTGTTCGGGAGTTTCTGATCTGCCCAATGAGTGCAATAAAAGCTCTAATATAAAATATGTCAGAATATACTGTCAGAATACTGTATAGAGGAGTGACAATTATTGGTGCGTTTTCAAAATTGTGGCTAAATAACTTTGTTTCAACCATGTGTTGCTTGTTTACACTCACCTGTGGCATGTAGGTGTGGTCAAGATAAAAATCACACCTGAAACCAGAAAAAAGGAGAGAAGTTGCCTAAATTTTTGCATTGCGAAATGCTGTCAATTTTGTTTTTTTTTCCAGTGCACGCAAAAGAAATAAACATGAGCAAAATCTCCCTTTAACTGAAAAGCAGATACAGTTTTATCTAGAAGCATGCTCTGCATGACCAGCAAACACAGTGAATTTGTAGGCAGCATTTGATCTGAGGATTTTTATGTCAGGGACCTAGAAATGCCTCTGTACCTCTGATGAGGTTATCATTTTATACTCAGTGTACATAATATGACTGATCTTCAACTGAATTTTTGAAGTATAGTGGCCTGTTTTATTGAGGACCCCCTCCAGCAGCATAGGTGGACATTAACCATGTCAGCATTTTAAAGTGATTGATGGACACCAAGTGACTAATGGCGAGTAGTCCACCTCTCATAATGGAACACTCAGGCCAAGTAATTTCTAGTTTCTGAAATACACTCATAGGGCGTTCTACACAGTAATTCAGTACAATGTCGAGAGGTATTGCCTCTGTGTAACAAAGTTTAGCTTCACCATTTTGTTCCATGAATTCTAAATAAAGAATGACCTAGTTGTGAATCTCTAAACATGTCAAGAATGCTGCAGATGCCTTTTTTTATGTTTGCCACTGAGCAGTAGCCTGTTTCAGCTGCCATGCATTGATGTCATGTACCATGTTCTGTAGATGGTGGGCTTTGGATATTGGAAATTCTACTGGTTTTGTCACTTGGGGTCAGCCATTCCTTGTTCTATACACACTCCTATTGTATGAATGGTGCTGAATGTGTAAATCAGGTAAATTGAGATACAATGTAGGTTGTATCTGTACAATTATAATCTGTAATCTGGTGATCACAAAATATGGCGATCATGGGATTTTTATCCCAGGACAAAGATTTCAAACGACTACACTCGTTTACACTTGTTTAAATCTAGAGAGTCAAAAGGTTTCATTATTAGTAAAATGTAGCATCTGGTTGGCTAGATTACCTGGTTAATTGTTTTATGTTGTTGTTTTATTTTTTACCAAAGAGTCAGAAAATGATCAGCATGTCAGCATTAAAAAACACAAAAACAACAGTAATACATGTTAAATATGTATTACAAACAGTAGATTACATATTTTATGGTGCCTTCTGGTGCCCTACTCAGGGTGTGGGGTTCTTTTTTGACCTTGAGTGCATGACACGTCTCTTCCTATTTCCTCCTCCTCCAACTTGACTGCTGCACTTTACGTAGCACTGGCTGCCAATGGAGACTGTTGCTGTGGCAACAGCCAGCACCCAGACGTTTCCTCTTACTACAGCACCATATGCCTCACGGCCTGATTAGATTTCTCACATAGGTTGAGTGTGCATGAACTTCAAAAGAAGAATTCTTGTGCATCTGGAGAGATTGGGAGGGGCATAAATGGCATTTCTTTATTGTGATATGAACTACTGTAATGATCAGGCAGTCGTTATGAGGAGCCTGGAAATTGGGGCAGTATTACTTTCAAAGGAATTTTCATTGTAGAGTATACTTTTCATTTTCTATGTATCCAGATAAAGTCATCACATGTTCTATAGTCAAGACAGTCTTTTTCTCTTTTACTCTTTCTGTGTTGTAACTTAAAATAGTAAAATAAAAAACAGTGGTATCTTACGGAAAGATATAAGGTTTGACTTCAGGAATCGTGGATAGGAAATGGACCAGTCAAAGACTCCATACATTTACACGTAGGCCTGCTATGACATGAATTAGCTATGTCCATCTATGAGTCATTGTTTTTGCATCTCTTTTACCCACTCTCAGGGGGCATTCGGAGCTCTGCAGAAGATCTGTGAGGATTCGGCAGAGATCCTGGACAGTGACATGCTGGACCGACCTCTCAATGTTATGATCCCCAAATTTCTGCAGTTTTTCAAACACAGCAGTCCCAAGATCAGGTGGGAAGCATCTCTGTTCTGCCAGCAATCATAAATCCTGAAGCACAGCATTCCTGATTTGCAGTGATGTTGCTAGGAGCCCAGCGATACGTTTAACTTTCATGAGGTCTGGCTTTGGAGTCGGGATCAGTCATCACATGGAGTCATTGTTGTTTTGTTGCTGTTTAATGCAGATCTCATGCAATTGCCTGTGTGAACCAGTTCATCATCAGCAGAACACAAGCCCTGATGCTGCACATAGATCCCTTCATTGAGGTACTTGGCTTCTAACTTTGCATTATTTATCAATGTTGTGTTGGAGGGGACCGTGCTGACCCCAAGCCTGTGCGTCTTATGCTCCGCAGAACCTGTTTGCACTGGCAGGCGATGAGGAGCCAGAGGTGCGGAAGAACGTCTGCCGGGCCCTGGTCATGCTGCTGGAGGTCCGCATGGACCGCCTCCTGCCCCACATGCACAACATCACCGAGGTGAGCCAGTGGCGTCAGCAACCCTCGTGCTCCACTATCACTGGTCAGCAGTGATTTGGCTTCCTGAGAAGAAAACACCTGTTTGTTATGCATTTCTATCACGCTGAATCCAAATATATTCATAATGTCTCTATCATCCATAGTTTTTTGTTGTTGTTGTTCCTCCAGTATACTCGAATGTCATTATGTATAGTATGGACCAAGGAAAATGGGTCCTGTCTGTGTTAGCAGCCTACTGCTGGCACCAAAGAATGATGTTCCTGAGGCCAAATAAAGACAAAACTTACACTCTTACAATTATGTTTATATACATTATAAGTGTAACAGCCTTATTCATGCATACGCAATATACATACTGTATACTTCGTGGAATGTATAACCTGTCCATTTCACCTGAACATCTCCACCTTGCAGCGGGTATGACCTAAGAGCACACTGCACACATCATCTCATCAAGCACTCGCGTGCTCTGCTCTCACAGTTTAGCCCAGGGCTTTTATTTGCCAAGCAGAGCTATATCCTCAATTCCCAAAACATAGAGCAAAAATGCGTCACTGCCACCATCTAGTGGCCAGATGTGTACCTCTCCAGACAAATACCATCAAGGTTGCCATTGGCATCTTCATTAATTGTGATTTTCACCTCAATCGAAATTTGTACTCCACATTTACCCATCTGTGCACTGAGAACACACACACATTAGTGATCACTGGGGGGCCGTGGTACACTCGTGCCCAAAGTGGTGGGCAACCCAGGGAGCAGTTGGGGTTAGGTGTCTTGCTCAAGGGCACCTCAGTCATGGCCTCAAGCCTGGGAAAAGTTAACATCTCCCTCCCTTCCCTTCTCTCCCGTTTTTGTCTGTCCCAGTACATGTTACAGAGAACGCAGGACCAAGATGAGAATGTAGCTCTGGAGGCCTGCGAGTTCTGGCTCACGTTGGCAGAGCAGCCTGTCTGTAAGGACGTGCTCTGTGGCCACCTGTCCAAGTGAGTAGGAAGCGTGCGGAAACGTGCACTCAGATATGATTTGGGGGGGGGGGGGCGTTAAGGTTTATATATAATATTTATTTCTTAATCAAATGTAAACAACTTGATTATTGTTACCTTTCGGTCAAAGGCTGGTTCCAGTTTTGGTCAATGGCATGAAGTACTCTGAGATTGACATAATTCTCCTCAAGGTTAGCAAAACATTTAATAGTTGGACAAATTGAGCCAGCTGCGCTCCATTGATGCGTGCCACATGTAAAAGTCATGAAAGGGGTTTGCGTTCACGTGCACATGCGTGTCTCCAGGGTGACCTAGAGGAGGATGAAGCAATCCCAGACAACGAGCAGGACATCCGGCCTCGATTCCACCGCTCACGCACCGTTGCTCAGCAGCACGAGAGTGGTGATGGCATAGAGGAGGAGGAGGACGACGAGGATGAAGATGACCTGGACGATGATGACGGCATCTCAGATTGGAACTTGCGTGAGAATCCACCACTTGTACCACCTGGACGCCATGGCTGGACTGGACTGAGGCGAGACTGAGTCTGTGTTTCTTCTCCTGCAGGGAAGTGCTCGGCAGCAGCGCTGGATGTCCTGGCGAATGTGTTTCGAGAGGACCTGCTGCTGCACACCCTCCCTTTGCTGAAAGAGCTGCTCTTCCACCCAGACTGGGTCATCAAGGAATCAGGCATACTTGTACTAGGAGCCATCGCCGAGGGTGTGTGTTCCACATATGCTGTACAAGTGAATGTGTATTATGTGAACGCATAGGTGTGCTCAAAATAACCAGTGTTTACATCATTAAGGGAGCTTTGTTGAGATTTCTGATTACGTCTTTGAAGGATAGGATTTGGATTTGTCTTCCTCTTGCTCTTACTCCTTCCCTTACCCCTCTCAGGTTGTATGCAGGGTATGATCCCATATTTGCCAGAGCTGATTCCTCACCTGGTGCAGTGTCTGGCAGATAAGAAGGCTTTGGTACGCTCCATCACTTGCTGGACGCTAAGCCGCTATGCCCACTGGGTGGTGAGCCAGCCGGCCGATGCCTACCTCAAACCCCTCATGACGGAGCTGCTGAAACGTATACTGGACAGCAACAAACGTGTCCAAGAGGCAGCGTGCAGGTTTGTGTGTGTGTATATGGGTGTGTTTGTGAGAGAAAGAGAACTTTTTTATTTAACCTTTATTTTACCAGGAATAATCCCATTGAGATTCAGAATGTTTTTCCAGTGAGTTCTGGCCAAGACAGCAGTTTAATTGTTCTATGTTAAAATATACAATGTATAACCAGACAACATAAAACACAAAAAGACAGTAATTTAATATAATCTTAATATGAGCATTAGCAGTGCTCAGTAACAGCACATGTGCAGTTAGTACTCAAATAGTTATTTATCCTAGTTTAAAACTGTGTCATTGTTGTCACAAGGCAGATTTACATAAGTCCAAGCCCCCAGTGAGCAAGCCAGAGGCGACTGTGGCAAAGGAAACTCCCCAGAGTTTGAGGAAGAAACCTTGAGAGGAACAAAGACTCAGAGGGGGCTCCCATGCTCTTCTGGTCGGACAGCACAATAATATAAATATTAAGCAGTAAATAGGAAAAGTAAAGAAAACAAAAAACAAAGAATGTCTGTCCTCGTTTTCTAGAAGTCTAGTCTTTGTGTACAAGGTGTATGTATGAAACCCATCTGGCACAGGAAAGTCTGTCCAGTGCAGTGGTTTGGTCATAGCAGATGAGACCCCCACACTGGGGAAATTAATGTAAGTACAGAGAAGTGTAAATTAAAGGACTAGTGAGCAGGGATTGTCTCTGGCAGGTCTAGCTGTGGCAGCACAGTTAAAAGGGTAAAGCCAGAAGGTGCACGGGCATTAGGGCTCCCTGGGGCATCAGCACACTGCCGAACTCTGTAAACAATCTTGAGTGACAAAAAAGAGGTGACAGCATCATCATATTCCAGTTTACCATAAATCTCAATACCCTTGAACCCCCATATCAACACCTTTGCCTAAGAAGGGAAGTATTTAATAAAATGCTTGACTCTACAAATGGGTTTTCAGCCTAGCCTTAATATTGAGAATGTGACTGATTCCTGAACATTGACAAGGGAGGATATTCTATATCATGGGAGCTTAATAGGAAAAGCCTCTACCCCCTGTGTTACGTTTCCATATTCTAGGTACTGACAAAGAGCTTGCTTCTATTCATCTAAACAGACGTGGTGTGTCATAGTGCACTAGGAGTTCAATAAGTTACTGTGGTGCAGGACTGTTCAGTGCTTTGTATGTTGGAATTGTTTTATAATCAATCTGAAATGTAACTAGGAGTCAGTTTAATGTAGCTAAGATAGTGGTAATCAAACTTTCTAGTTACGGTGAGAATATTGGCAGTTGCATTTTGAACTAGCTGGAGCTTGTTTAAGCACCTAGTAGTACAACCAGATAGTAAAGCACTACAGTAGTCCAATCTAGAAGTGATAAATGCAGGGGATAGCTTTTCTGCATTCTGGGAAGACAGTAGGGGAAGATGGACATCTTTCCAATGTTCCTGAGGTGGAGGAAGGATGTCCTAGAGATATTGTTTACATTTGCTTCAAACAAGAGACTGGGATCCATTATAACAAATTATATGATTTTTAACTGTTAAATAATGTGTGATTGGGAGTCTATCAAGGTTTATTGGCGGACAAACCACTGGCTGCATGTGGGTCTACTAGAAGCACTTCTGTTTTGTCAGAATATTAGAGGTAACATATATAAAGTCAAAAGCAGGGGCCCTAGAACAGATCCAAACCAGACACCAAAATGTTATTTCATTTAACTGCTTATAGTAAATATTACATTGTTTTAACATTATGAAGCTACATGCACATAGCAGAATTTACCTAAAGCTACTGGAAGTGTTATTTGTCTGAGAGAAACTTACCAAAATATATAATTTAAAATACCAAAATATATAATACTAGTAAATGTTTTCTCAGTCACTCCCATGCTTAAGTAAAAGCACAAAAAATCAGTTCCGCATGATGAAAAATTTATATTTTGCACCCGATTAAAATATCTTGGGTGTTGTTTACATCAGTCATTTCATAGTAAATAAAGGCACCAAAATCTTTACTGTTGCAAAGAGGTCAGAATCCTTGGTGGATGACATGATTACTTTTGCAGCACTAAATTCACAGAGGAACATGGGTGGGGACGTTACCCCAACTTCCAATTAAAAAATAATATTTGAATGGGGCTTTAAGCATTGATAACCATGTGCGTTGCATATCTATAATATTCTGCACTGTTTCTGTTCTCATTCCAGCAGCAAGTTCATGAATGTCAGGCAACCTTTTTACCTTCTTAATAATGTTATAATATCTAACAAATGTCACAAACGTAGTGTTGAATCTGGAAATATATTCTATTTGTGTAAGAAATCTTAACAAGGTTTACTGTTAAACTATAAAGCAAATTGTAGTTACACTCATTGGGGTTTGATTAAATGGGTTACTAATTACTTTTTCTACAAGTGAAAGGCATGGCCTCTTTGGTTTTGAATCAGAATTCAGTTTCGGTTTATATGGATTCCCATTTTGAATTGTTGAATTTCAAACTCCTTAAGAACATCAGTACATCAGACAGTATATTCTAATATTCTACACACATCTGCTGCATCTGTGTGATTCTATCTGTCTACCCACCCACCCATCGTACTGTGCAAATGTTTTAGGCTGGTGTGGGAAAAATGCTGCAAAATAAGAATGCTTTCAAAAGTAGAAGTCAATAGTTTTTTGTCAATTAACAAAATGCAAAGTGAATGAACAAAAAAAAACATCTGAATTAAATCAATATTTGTTGTGACCACACTTTGCCTTCTAAACAGCATAGGTTCTTCTAGGTACACTTCTAAAAAGTCAGGGATTTTGATAGATTATAGGTATGTGATTAACCAATTATACCAGAATGGCCATAATGATCAGTTTTCATATGTAGATTGAAAGTGAAACATTACGTGAAACAATAAGCTGTGTGTAGGATGCTTAAAACTGGTTGAGGAAAAGTCAAACTGCTACAAAGGTGAGGTTGTACAAGTTTCATGTTACAGGTCATACACCATGCAGTACTCAAATCACTGCATACTGCAAGGTTTCTCATCAGGCAAATATTTCAAAGCAGACTAGGGGATTCAAGATGTGCTGTACAAACTCTTCTCAAGAATAGCAATGTTTTGGGCTACGTCGATGACAGACACGCAAGGATACCAAGTGAAATAAATCCAAATGTCATTCAGAACTATCTTCAGCGTAAAGAAGAACATTGAGTCTTGGAAGAGATATGGCACCCACAGAGCCTTGATCATAACATCATGGGTTCTGTCTGGGATTACATGAAGAGACAAGAATTTGAGCATGCCCACATCCGCAGAAGATCTGTGGTTACCTCTCCAAGATGCTTGGAACAACCTCTCTGCCGAGTTCTTTCAAAAACTGTGTGCAAGTGTACCTAGAAAAATGTATGCTGTTTTGAAGGCAAAAAGTCAGTCATATTTATTTATATAATGCTTTTTAGTGCCTAGAGGGGAGGCCTGTACAGTGGGGCCAAAAAGTATTTAGTCAGCCACTGATTGTGCAAGTTCTCCTACTTAAAAAGTTGAGAGAGGTCTGTAATTTTCATCATAGGTAGACTTCAACTATGACAGACACAATGAGAAAAAAATCCAGGAAATCACATTGTAGGATTTTTAAAGAATTTAATTGTAAATTATGGTGGAAAATAAGTGTTTGGTCAATAACAAAAATTCAACCAGATACTTTGTAACAAAACCTTTGTTGGCAATGACAGAGGTCAAATGTTTCCTGTAAGTCTCTACCAGATTTGCACACAGTGTAGCTGGTATTTTGGCCCATTCCTCCTTGCAGATCTCCTCTAGAGCAATGATGTTTTGGTGCTGTACAAGCGCATGGGTCCAGATCCCTAATGAGCAGGGGCGACAGTGGTAAGGAAAAACTCCATAGGCTGGGATTAGGAAGAAACCTTGGGAGGACCAAGACTCATCCTCCATTGGGCGGCCCAGCTAGTAGCAGTACATATTTATAGTTCTATTTCTAGTCCAAGCAGTCACAGTCGCTCCAATGTAGATGTTGAGCCTCAGGTAGGAGTCGGCATCTGTGCATCTGCTGGTGGCGTTGGCACATCCATCCATGGCATCGGCACATCCACTTACCAGCCAGACCATCTTCTGGGTCCTTTTATGGAATTGTCTTTGTAGAAGCATTTATCCAGGATACAAAATTTAAACATCCATATATATATAGCACACGTGCCAGTGATTAGCATGTGGCTCTGGAAGGTTTATCTATAGCAGCATAACTAAAGGGAGTGGCCTGGAGGTGACCACAGTCATGAGGGCTCACTGAGCATTTGCTTTCCATCCAAATCATTATCACAACTAGAGTGAACACATTACATGGCTGTATGATGGGACCAAATGTCTTGATTAAATAGGTGAGTCTTAAGGCTAGATTTAAAGATTGGAACTGTGTCAGAATCTCAGATTGGAACTGCCTAAAATGTTTGCATAGTTTTATGTGTATGTATACATACATACATATTGCTGCTACATATATATTCATTTGCTTAACTTGTCTCAACCTTTGTGTGTCTCTTGTTCAGTGCCTTTGCCACTCTGGAGGAGGAGGCCTGTACAGAGTTAGTGCCCTATCTGGCCTATATTCTGGATACGCTGGTCTTTGCCTTCAGCAAATACCAGCACAAGAACCTTCTCATCCTTTATGATGCAATTGGCACTCTGGCAGATTCTGTAGGCCTCCATCTCAACAAACCGGTATATGTGCACACACACAAACAGCCACACACTTGGAGACATACGTATGAGCCTATTCATATTTATATACATATTTCACAAAACTGCCATGCTGCTGTCTTTAGGAATATATTCAGATGCTGATGCCACCATTGATTCAGAAGTGGAACCAGCTGAAAGATGAAGATAAAGACCTTTTCCCTCTCCTGGAGGTTGGAAACTTTCTGAGACTCTCAGGACCCTTCTGCATTACGTTAAAAAGTGCACATCATATTTTGGTCTATTGATCTATAGATCACTTGGCTGTTTCATTGAGAGCTGCTTTACCCTTGCAGTGCCTGTCATCTGTAGCTACTGCTCTGCAGAGTGGCTTTCTGCCCTACTGCGAACCAGTCTACCAGCGCTGTGTCAACCTGGTCCAGAAGACCCTGGCCCAAGCAATGGTGAGGGAGGCTTCCACCCCAGACACAGACATGGTGCACTGCGGAGAATGGATTTTTTGTATTGATGGAATGGTCCACTGCCTTTCTCAGATAACTTTCCCTTTCTCTGTACTGTTCTCATAGCTCCATCAGTCACAGCCTGAGGTGTATGAAGCTCCTGACAAAGACTTCATGATCGTGGCTCTGGATCTGCTCAGTGGGCTAGCAGAGGGTTTGGGTGGCAACATTGAGCAGCTGGTGGCCCGCAGTAATATTCTCACCCTCATGTACCAGTGCATGCAGGTAATAATATGCATCTCTGCATAAATTCTTTTTGTTAGTTTAAGGGCTGTAATAAGCTGTAGCTCCTATTTTTTTTAAATACATCAACAATCATGACAAGTATGATTTCAATGTTGCCAAATCACTTCCGTTGAACTGGGATAGATTTAAAGGTATTTCATGATGTAATTTAAAGATGCATCTTGAGCATTTGTTGTGGTTGCATAATGTATGCTATTCATTACATACATTACATAATATTTTTGCAATATTGATATCACCATAAAGCCTGTAAAAAGTTGGAATATGACATGCTGGAGAAATTGACTATTGAAAATTAGAAAACAAAAAAATATTATCAACATGCATTTTCACCATCATTTGTATGTTCTGTAAAATGGCATTCAGTTTTAGTTTTAGAACTCATTCCTTAACAGTGTTATCTAGCAGCCTGATGAAATTGGGTGATGAATGTTATCCCATGCTTATGCTCCAACTTATTTTGCCTTCTTAGAAGGTTGCCAGTGTTACTTATTTCTGCACTTTTTTCAAAATCTCTTTTAGGATAAAATGCCTGAGGTGCGGCAGAGTTCTTTTGCCCTGTTAGGGGATCTCACCAAAGCATGTTTCCAACATGTCAAACCATGTATTGGTAAGTTCAAAGAGTGCACAGCTGTTCAGCCATTAAAGACTGAAAGGGCAGGAATGCCTCTTTTTCGCTGTAGCAGCTTTGAGTATTTAAATAGGGGGCTGTGCCTGGGGAGGGGTACTGAGGAGTTAAATTCAAAACAAGATGATAATATATGTATATGGCAATTTTCAAGTGATTTGTTGCTACATTGTTATGCAAATTTTCCATGATTTGAAAATCGTGTGGGATTATTTGTTGTTGTTTTTGTTTGTTTGGTTTTTTTTTTTGCTTGTGTTGGTTTTGTTGTTGTGGGGGTGTATTGGTTAAGATGTAATTATTGGGGATGGTGTTTGTTACAGAGCTTGGCCTGCTCAGGAACAAAAACATGAAACAGAAACCAGCTTGAGTTTAGTGAAATGTGTGAAAACAACCAAGGTGAAAAACATGTGACATGGTTATTGAGATTTAGATAACCTTTTGGTCTAATACATGTCTTTCACATTGAAAACAAATATTAATGCATAGTATATATTTAAAGTTAGTGAATGGTTAAGCCAATAATCTGTTTTACCTGAAGTGTTATGAAAATACATATCCACAGTTTTATACATCATTTCTTAAGTAATGATAAATTAACTTGATGATGTAGATCAGGACACAATATGACTTACTCAAACGTTCAAAAATAAACAAAACTACAACATATAGCTGACCACTGTAACATTATGGATGTAGTCATCCTGCATAACTAGAATCAACGTCTTGCTTTAGAAGAAGAAATTGTGAGAATCTATATCTATAAAAGTCAAAGACTATTTATAGTCATACACTATATTGCCAAAAGTATTTGCTCACCTTCCTTGACTCATATATATATTAAGTGACATCCCATTCCTAATCCATAGGTTTCAATATGACATTGGTCCACCCTTTGCAGCTAGAACAGCTGCAACTCTTGGAAGGCTGTCCGCAAGGTTTAGGAGTGTGTGTGTGGACCATTCTTCCAGAAGCGCATTTGTGAGGTCACATACTGATGTTGGCTCTCAGTCTCGGGTTGAGGTCAGGAGTCTGTACAGGCCAGTCCACACCAGACTCTGCCATCCATGTCTTTATGGACCTTGCTTTGTGAACTGGTGCACAGTCATGTTGGAAGAGGAAGGGGCCAGCTCCAAACTGTTCCCACAAAGTTGGGAGCATGAAATTGTTCAAAATGTCTTTGAATGCTTCAGCATACCAAGACATGTTGAACAGAGTTCCTTTCACTGGAACTAAGGGGCCAAGCCTAGCTCCCCACAACCCTCCACCAAACTTTACACTTGGCACAATGCAGTCAGACACATACCGTTCTCCTTGCAACCGCCAAACCCAGACTCTTCCATCAGCTTGCCAGATGGAGAATACCGATTCGTCACTCCAGAGAACGCATCTTCATTGCTCTAGAGTCCCATGCCAGCATGATTTACACCACTGCATCTGACCCTTTAAATTGCACTTGATGATGTATGGCTTGGATGCAGCTGCTTGAGCATGGAAACCCATTCCATGAAGCTCTATGTGCACTGTTCTTGAGCTACGCTGAAGGCCACATGAAGTTTGGATGTCTGTAATGATTGACTCTGCAGAAAGTTTAGCGACCTCTTTGCACTATGCGCTTCAGCATCCGCTGACCCCGCTCCATTAGTTTACGTGGCCTACCACTTCGTGGCTGAGTTGCTGTCATTTCCAAATACTTCCATTTTCTTATAATACAGTTGACTGTGGAATATTCAGAAGCGAGTAAATTTCACGACTGGATTTGTTGCACATGTAGCTCCTGAGAGCGACCCATTCTTTCACAAATGTTTGTAAAAACAGTCTGCATTTCTAGGTGCCTAATTTTATACACCTTTGGCCATGGAAGTGATTTTAACACCTGATTCCGATAATTTGGATGGTGAGCAAATACTTTTGGAAATATAGCATATTTACAAATTAAACAACAATCAATCAGTCAAGGTTTTCAGGTTTTAAGGTTTTAAAATGGCTTTAAATTCTTGCTAGCTTCATTAGTCTTCTAGGCATTAGGCACCAGTCCAAAGCAAATTAACAATGCTGGATGTGAAACATGTCTTGGCTTCTGTTTGACTACAGTTTAGTTTTGCCAAACTATTACTTTAAACACAATTAAACATAAATAACAAAATAAAAGCATATTTTCATTATGTTTAAAGTAATTAACAACCATCATTGTGCTTTGTCTTCTAGCGGATTTCATGCCTATTTTAGGCACAAACCTGAACCCAGAGTTAATATCTGTGTGCAACAATGCAACCTGGGCAATTGGAGAAATTTCTATTCAGATGGGTAAGCCCCTGGTCTAATGTACAAATTTAGCCCTCATGTTGAACGTTGTTATTAATTTACTTGAAGCTCCCGATATGTTGTTCTGAAATGTCAACATTGTTGACCAATGAACTGTTAGGAGAGTTAGGAGACATACACAATCGCTGCAGAGAACTACATTTATTATGTTTAGGGGTGGGACTAACTCCTGAGACCCCAACCGTGCCGACGCTTAAGGCGCGGTTACGACGTGGCATGTTGACTAGGCATTAACACGGAGGACTGTAACCAGGTAACGACTCGACAACTGGACGATCATAATACTTCAGGCAGGAGTACAATAAATGAAACAAGATCAGGACATAATACATACAGAGAACTAACTAACAGTACAGGGTCTAAACTGAATATGCAATAATTACATCGAACTCACGAAGACAAACCAAACAACTAAATAAGTGATAATTCTAAAAGAGACACTGGGCTAAGAGTACAGACAGACTTTGACAACTTGAAGGCACATGGAAAACCAAGAAATAGAAGCATCAGGAAAACAGTAATATAATTGCACGAACACTTACGACACTTCACCAAAACAGTAGACCTACAAGGGAAGACATGAACACACACCGAATATAAACTTAAAACAGCTGACATGAATAACATTGGGTGGGAGGGAAACAGAAAAGGTGTGACAAACCGAAGGAAAAACAACCGAAAGAGAAACTAAGGGGGAACAAAAGCAAGATACCCAGGTAGAGGGCGGCGCTAAACATTACACAAACAATCAGAAGTAAATCTTTAAGACATGAGAAGTAGTTTACATGTTTATATGTTTGTTTGATAACAGAAGCTGCCTTGAGTAGTGCTAAGTAAGCAGTAAACCACTTACATTAATATTTAGCTCTGAGAGCACATGCACACAAATATCAGGAGAATCATCAATGGTTTAAATTACACTGATGGTGTGGATATCTTGAGCATTCACTGATAAACATAATCTGTAATAAATCTTTTTTAATTTACAGTGCTCTCGTTAACTCTCTACCAATGTAGCCTAAACCTACTATAATCTAAATTTGACGTTATCGTCAAACAGTATTCTGTCATTTAGATCTGGCTTGCCGGCTGTTGGCTAGTATTGTTCACCCAAAATAATTTACAAACAAAAGTTGCCTTCATTTCCACAAATCCAACAAATGGCAATTCGGGGCACTTCGGGATTACATAAGCAAGTGGCCGATATGCAGAGTCACCCAAAAGAGTTGTCTTTAGATGCCCGTCATCAGAGGCAGGCGGCGTTTCTGGACAGCAGATGCCACAGTCAAGTGGCACTGGCCACACTAAGTGCCATGATGGCATTTCCGGGTGGCACAGAGGCACTTGATGCTGCCACATGCCAAACAGGGACCAAACCCTTACAGGAAACTTGGCAGAAAGATGCGCCTCCCAATTACCTCAGCTGTGTTTTGTGATTGGCCAGACACGAGTTCGATTAGCTCTACGTTTGTTTGCTCTTCCCAAGTACCCCGGATGCTTCCCAACCTGATTCTTGACTTTAATTTTTCAACCTGAACTTGAATTTTAATCTGAACTTGAATTTCAACAACTTGAATTTTTGGATACCGGATACCCAAGTAAATTTCACAGACACAAACAGTACATAGAAAAAAACTAGACAGAGGCTAAAGAGATAACTTGACTAGTATAGGAAAACCAAACAAGCAAAACTCAGCAACTGAGCATAGTGGAGAGAAGTACACAGGACTATGAAACGAGACATGAAACAATGACCATCAACAGGGCATTAAGAACATGGGGTATATATACACAGAAAAAACAGAAATCTCAACAGGACACAGATGATAAGGAACATCACATCTGCTGCTTTAGTATAGATCATAACAGCAGCGAGCCGTTGGCCTGCCTTTCTGCAGAATCAGCTGTCTGACATTAATAGTGTTCTCTGGAATAATGGACACACTTGGTGAAGGTCATGGAAAAAAAAAATCTTATCTTGAAGTTACACTGCCTTTCAGTGATGAACCAGCATCTACTGTCATCAGAAAAATACTTTTGTGCTGGTGTCCAGGCAAAACTGACAAAGATTTTGTTTTATTCTCAAGATCAAGATGACTGAACTTTGATTGCACAAATGTGAATGGAAAATAGTGTTTTCTAAATAAATTTAAAAAGAGCTTATATTTGCTCTGATTTGGCACCAATTCCAATACCCTTGGACCCTTGGAATTTTACTGTCTCTTATACATTACACACTAATCCACACATTCACTTCTCTATGTGCAGGTGTTGAGATGCAGCCTTATGTGTCCATGGTTTTACATCAGCTGATAGAGATCATTAACAGACCCAACACACCCAAGACTCTGCTGGAAAATACAGGTATCACTGGGATGTGCTAGAGAAGGCTGTGCCCTAAGAGGGAGCTTCTCACCCCAACCCCCATATCTGACTCTGCAGTGGCTATTAATCTCCATAAATAATCCAAGGGGTGGACATTATAAGTCTTGCTATTAGCTACATTATGAAGTACACATACCCAGTAAAAATGGGTAAAAGGGATATGGTAAAATCTCAGCAAAGAGTGTGAGTTCCTCTTGTCCATTCTTAAAGATTCTTAGTCCCATGTTCTATGTGAGCATAGCAAACCTTGTAATAGTCCAACCATGTTGTTGACAGAAGTGGATTAATTATTTGAAACGAGTGGTGGAAATTGTTCATATCTTAGCAGATGTTATCTGAAAACATTCACCAGGATGTTTTGTTAGTTAATTAGGATTAAAGAATTAGTATTACTAATGTTTTAAATGTAACCAGCTTGAAGACAAATGTTGAAATGTGAAGTCCGGTAAAACCTCACTGAATTCTTCTGAGTATATATTTGGAGTCAAAATGTATCTCTGTATTCAGCTCTAAAAAAATTGTGATTTGAAGGTAAACATATAGAACCTACACCTTGCAAATCTCCTCCCAGTTCCAGTTTAATCATAAAGTCCTTTGATCAGAAAGCTGCAAATCTCTGAGCCACATGATCAGTCTACATTGATTCCTATCTTGATTTGTCCTGAGGCTGAAGTCTAACTTCCATAGCTAACTTCCCCAGAAACTAGGGTACTTGTAGATGTGTTCCTGTTTGTCAGTTTGTTTATGTTGTTTTAGTTACTGTTTTGTTTTTTTTTCAATGTGAATGCATATTTGCCAGTAGATGTTGAATGTTGTTAAGTTGAGGGTGGCTTATGTTTGATGCAGGATAGCTAATTTTAGTGCTAAAATTAAACACTGCCCTTCCATACACTCTCCTTAAAGTAACTCCTCCACCCCCTCCAAGGGGAAAAAAACTATACTTATTCAAAAAAGGAAAAGCAATTGCACACAAGTCTGTGTGTGTTCAAGTGTGGGTTTGTTCTAGAATATTTTATAGTGTGGGGTGGGATACGTCTCACACATTTAAAGAAGTATGTGGTTGCCTTCATGTCAGTGGTGCTGTCAAGTGGATGTCAAGTGTTTGATATGATATATCAAATCGTATCAGATCATATTTTTTTCTTTCAGTGCATTTTGAAAATATTTAACAATCAACAAACCTTAATACATTATCTGTGTTACACTGATCACATAGTTTATTTATTGTAGAATGTATTTAAGAAAAATAAATAAATAGTTTACTGTAAAAAATGGGTCCCATATTGGCAGTAGATTATAATAATGGTAATGACAATGTCAGCAGTTCCCTTCAGATTTGTTTCATAGATTTGACTGATTAAATATTTTATTGGACATGGGATAATCATTGAAGTTGTTTAACTGAATATTATAAGTAAATAGTTAAGTTAACTATTAAGTCAGCCAGATTGTCAATTGTGATTTTCACCCCAATCGAAATTTGTCCTCCGCATTTTACCCATCTGTGCAGTCAGAACACACACACACTAGTGATCACTAGGGGGCTGTGGTGCACACGTGCCCAGAGCGGTGGGCAGCCCTAGCCCGGCGCCCTGGGAGCAGTTGAGGTTAGGTGCCTTGCTCAAGGGCACCTCAGTCATGGCCTCAGGCCTGGGAATCGAACCCACGACCCTCCGGTCACAAAACCACCAGACCATGACTGCCCATAGGGATGTTTATGTAGTATAAGTATCCTATGTGTTTCTTCGTAATGACCATTTATTTACTTTTCCCAACCTGGTCAAGCAACCATGGAACCTCATACATGACATTTATCGCCCTGATTAAAATAAATAAATGTTAAAAAAAAAAGTAAGTAGTGCCTATACTCTAAAGGGACTGTAGCTGGCCATGTTCCCAGAGTGGCAGTGTTGCACTGGCAGGGTTTCACATTTTGCCTTTTGCAGAGTGACATACTGATTCTGCTGGGTGTCTTCACTTGGCAGCCCCACATGGCTGGCACAGAACGCTCTGGTAGCAGGTCTCACATGCCTCTCAAAAAGCATCCACAAGCTTTGCCCCCACATTGAAGACTTGTTTAGACATACAAGGACTGTGAATTGAGGATAATTAAAATGGCTCGCAGTGAAATTATTCCCTAATGTTAATGTTAACCCTAATGTTAACAAATCACTTTGATTACACACTGGTTGAGTGTATCTTTCTTGATTTTCCAGAGTAAGTATAGTTACCTCCTGATCCGCCACTTGATTTTGATACCATGCATTAGTCTATCCTGCACTGAACTATGTTCTAATGAGCCAGTCATCTGCTTTCTGCATGTCTCATTGGACTGTTCATAAATGCCTGTCTTTAATGAGAATGTTGCGTAGTTTTGTGTCTTTTAAATTCAGGTCTCCCTCTGTGCCTCTTAAGATCCTGGTGGAAACTTGTCCTCTCCATGTAGTTTGCTTGTTGTAATGTTTTTTCTTAGGAAAAAAAGACAGACAAAGAAAAGACTTTTCTGTTCTATTTAAGGATATTTTTGTGAGTTTAAGGGAGAAAATCTTAGAAAACAATTTTAATTATTGATTGCCCTTTTTAGAATAAATAGGACAACAAAACCATAGAACAAAATATGCTTAGCAATACACTTAGTCTTTTTACTTTTACTTTTTACTTAGCCTTTTATGTAAAATAAATTAGTTATACCCTAAACTAAAGAGATGATTTAGCTGTGGTCTTGGTATAGTAAACCCATCGTTTTCTAAGATGTCTCCCTTAAATGAATTGTTTCTTTTTAGAGTGTCATATTTTACATTTCCCCTGCTTAGTCTGGGGGTATGAAGAGCGCTAGTGAAATCTTGTGTTTATTCTCATACACAGATTCTGTTGAGTTCTGTTTCTGAGTTGTCTGTTTGTTTGTTTGTTTTTTCTTTTTGTTTATCTCCTCCTCCCCTCCATTCGCTCATGTCTTGGTTGGCGTTTGGTGCTGTATAACCGTGATTGCGTTACCTTAGCAATAACAATTGGTCGTCTTGGTTACGTTTGTCCTCAAGAGGTGGCACCCATGCTACAGCAGTTTATAAGACCCTGGTGTGTATTATTCAATCTTTTATTTCATTCATTATCTTTATCTGTCTATCTTCTCTGTACTCTATTCATTCCTTCTTTCTCTCTTGCCCATCTGCTCTGCAACCTTGTCCCAGTCCTCTTAGAAAGCCTCCTTCCTGCTTAATCGCAATTTGAAAAGTCTGAACTGATTAAACCAGAACTAAGTTGCCAAATTCTTCCTGCTGTCTGTGCAGTCCATCCATTCAATTTGTGTTCTCCAAAATGACATAGTAGGAACCGGTTGAAGAGATTTGGGATGGGGCATCTTTCTCCCTGGCCTTCTCCCTCTCTTTCTCTCTGTCACTCTTTTCTGTTCTGTATGACCAGTCGATATCATTACCTACCATGTGACTAACCCTGTCCTTCTAGGTCTTGTCGTTTAATTTGCCTCAGTAGCACCTTCATGTATTCTGTATTGATTTATTTAAGTTTTTTATTTCGGTTGCTGTCTTTTATTGTTGCTATCTAACAACTATTCAAATGCATGGGATAATATCACATTATTGCTGATGATTAAAAGAAAACCATGAAAAGACATGTTTGTAAGGAATATGGGGGAGGAAAGTGTCTCCTGATAGATTTAGATCCCTCTAGCTACATGATTGTGCCCATAAAAAGTCTCACAAATCTCCCCTAGTGTATACCCCTGAAACAGAAATTGGCAGAACATATGGTGCTTTTACATATTCTTTCAGATAAATCTGTTCTTTTAAAGCAGTGAAGTAAAATTCTTTCCAAAGAGCGATTTGATGACTCTGTTAGCTACAAATGGATCAGATGCATAGCACATGCCCCTGGCAGGGTTTTTGGCCACCATACATGATCATGTTTAAAGCCTTCTATAAACAATTACTAAACACATAAACTGAAAATTAGAAAAATATGTATGATAATCAGAAAATAAAAAACCCATTTTAAAATATTGAAGCTAAAATGTGTCTAGGACCTATGTTAAAGGCAACTTTACATGTTAAATATTTTATGAATATTTGTCAGACATTTTTATAAAGTCACTTAAGTCACTTAAAAAACTTTTAATTTTAAGGTGCACTGAGGTGGTAGTTGTTATAAATTTATGTGCATTTTGGCTGCTGAGTAAGTGAGCAGGTGTGGTATTTGAAAATGGGCCTTTTCTCCATCACTAGGTGTACTTCACTACGAAATATAAGAGACAATGAGGAAAAAGACTCTGCCTTTAGGGGAATCTGCACCATGATCACAGTGAACCCTGGAGGTGTGGTGCAGGTGAGGTGCATGTGTAATACCACTTTAAACTACAATCATGGATTTTAGATGTTTATCATGCATATTGTGTGTTCACTCCAGCTCTTGTAGCTAGATTGCACCATAATAATGTAATATTTTTCAAATGTAACTTTTATAACCTCTTTGAGAAACACAACGATGTACGCAAATCTAATTTGAATGTATAATTGTTGCTCTTCGTGCTCTTGACTGCTGGTTCCTCCATTCAGGGCTCTGTGAAGAGTGCTAATAAATTAATGCAGTCACAGTTGTTGCTATGCTTGGGTGTAACCCTGATCGTGACTTAGATTTTTCTCACCTCATGATTTACTCAACATGAAAAAAGCCATACAAATGTTCCTCTTTACTATTTATCATCCTGCTTTTAGGACTTCATATTTTTCTGTGATGCTGTAGCATCATGGGTGAACCCTAAAGATGACCTACGAGACATGTTCTACAAGGTAAAATGAATAGTGTTTGCAGAGGATGAAAATAAGTTTTTTATGTAATTAATTCATAGTAATTTATTGTTCATTGTGATTCAGTTTGAAATAAGTCAAATTTGTATTGAGAATTACATTTGTGCTTCTTGACAGATCCTACATGGGTTTAAGAATCAAGTTGGCGAAGAGAACTGGAGGCGTTTTTCAGACCAGTTCCCCTTGCCTCTGAAGGAGCGACTCGCAGCTTTCTATGGAGTCTAATTGGAGAGAAACTGGCCTGGTTTAAGAGGTAAAATGCTTTACCTACCCACTTTTGTCATGATAGCACTTCAAATAAAGGAAAAATTTAATAAGTGTTGATTTTAATTTAGCTTTATACAGATTTTCTTATATTAAAAAAGGACCTAGAGATTTCCATTTTATTCAAAATATCTTAAATAAATAGTGTATATTTTATTTAGAAAATAATGTTTACCCAACTTTTCACTTATTATTTTCAACTTGTTTCTTTTTGGCTTTAGGTCCTTAGGTATGGGAAATCATGGGAGCCTCAAAATCCCCAGGGAACATGTGTCCCCTTACTGGGGGGAAGGGTGGTCTAGCTGGGATGCAGGGGTAT
Organism: Brachyhypopomus occidentalis; assembly: GCA_020368025.1. Classification (NCBI taxonomy): domain Eukaryota; kingdom Metazoa; phylum Chordata; class Actinopteri; order Gymnotiformes; family Hypopomidae; genus Brachyhypopomus; species Brachyhypopomus occidentalis. The sequence goes on from JAGXOD010000115.1 coordinate 75,120, forward strand.
CTGGAGCCCCTAAACCCCTTAAGGTGGGGTGGGAGGGTGTTGTTTTATGTGATACAACTCAGCAAAACTGTGTCAGGCAAGAAACTAACATTAAATGCCCAGTCAACCAAACTAGAGAGGAAACCTTTTCATAAACAAATACTGTTCACATTTTCTTTGTTAAACTAAAATATATACAGGATTTTAAGGGGATAAAAGACAGTAAGGTAAAATCATTGCTGTTGTAATTGCTAGATCATATTTAGGAAAATATCAGGAAAGCTGTGGAGTTTCTCTAGCTGCGGAGAAAGGTATCAAATCCAGTGGCGCAGACTAGAGGTGGTACCTTTAGGTACAGAAACGCGCATGGGGTGGTACAAAGTATAACCTGACTGCATGAAAGCGTGCAGTCCATACTGTTCTTGTGTTGCACAGCAGTACATGGTAAAATGTTAAAGTAAATGCTGAAAAACTTTTCAGGTTTTAAGGTATGGTGTCTAAAAAAAAAATAGATCACTGCTTCATAGTGTAACTGTAGAAATGTGAGGGTCCACAAACCGTTTGTAATAAGAGTATATGATGGAGATCATGTTTTTTATCTTCATTTCATTTTGTGTGTCTGTGTTATGAAGTGATTTGTCTTTAAATATTCGTTAACTTGAGCATGAAGGTGCCAGAGAAGGACATATTAGCTACGTTACATCTCATACACACGTGATACATATGATAAGTGGTTCTATATCAATTTCCCCTTGCAAAGATTTCAAACCCATATACTGTTTCATTTTTGTGTGTGACTAAGTAATCATAGTCTCTCCATGGATCAACAACCTCAACCCTTTTTGTGTGTCAAGGTGCGTATGTGGGTGGACGTGTGTCTGACATTTTTTTATGTCTGTTTATTTTTGCTTAGTTTGGGAGCATGATTGTGCAAATGCTTGTAATGACTTTTTTGACTAGAATAAGATGGGTACTTAAATGTTCGATTCATGCATGTTGGTGGCCCTGCAATCGGTTTTATGTCGCTACCCAGAGACACCTCTTACATACTGAGTTATTGCGTATTTGCATCCTGTTCCTTCCCATCACCACCTTTTTGATGAAATGTGTTTGAACAAAATAGCTCAGCAAAAGCAAATGTGAAAATTGGACACATTTTGTTTTGTTGCTGTCTGTTAGTGTGTGTGTGTGTGTGTGTGTGTGTGTGTGTGTGTGTGTGTATGTGTGTGTGGGCATGTGTGTGTGTGATATATTGTGTGTATGTGTGTTTTTAAGTCTTACAATTGCCTGAAGGTATCCTGAGGTACATTTGAATTCAGAATCAGATAGAGTATCTCTGTAGAGATACACTTGAATGTCTCTGCAGGTCAGAGCCATTAACAAAATTACTTATTTTGACTTGTCTTTTTAGTTGTTCTCATCCCACAAATCTAGGACCTTGGAAGTGCATGTAAAACAAGAATGACCAAGAATGACATGCTTTTAGTGGGAGCTACTAAAAGATTCTTGCTCAAGATACTTACTCAGACTTTTAGATTTGAATGTCAGTTGTCTCTGTGAAAATGAAGTAAGAAAACTGGTCAGTTTTCAGTGTGGGTGATTTCCAGTGTGTACACGAAGTGGACATGAAGTGACATGAGTAAAATGAAATACCTTTAAATGAAATACCTGCAGTAGAAACGTAATGTGTTGTAAAGATCAATATTGTTAGGAATTGTACATTATTTAAAGAGTTTAGAGTGATTCAGAAGAAAAGTATGTATTTAAGAATCCTTAAGCAACCTGTATTTAGTGCCATCCAAACACCATGGGATATTATCAGGCTTGTTCCTCTGTATATGTCATTTTAACACATCATGCTTGTCCTGTAGGTGTGTCTAGTGTTAATAATTTGTCACATTCCAGCTGTTTCAACATGTTAATAAGAAATTCGCTTGGCTTCAAATTGAAAAAATGAAATGAGTTTGAAAAATTAATGCTGTTAGTGTTGTCTTACATATGAGTGCTGCTATGTGACGTTTTCTACTTGAATTTTTTGTTGTTGATGTCGTAGAATCCTCAGGAGGAATGTTTACCATTTTATTTTGTTTAAATCTGTTATACTGTTATTCTAAATGCCCCCTCCCCCTGCCTCCTATAATGAGTAGCATGGAAATCTACTCCTGTTGTTTAGTAAATTAATATGCTTCAGACACTGACTATCCATTTTCCCAATGAGAAAGGCTTTCCTGTTTAGGAAAGAAAAATCTGACAGAAAAATCTACATTAATAAAAGTACAATGTACTATAGTATAGCTTTTTTCACTTAAATATTAAGCAATGCATTGCTTTTTATCAAGATAAAAGGCAGTGCGGGGGAGAAACTGGCACAGCAGTATGTGAATAGTGGCAACTTATTCTAATGAAATTAAAGTGCAGTATTTACTGTGATGCCTTGAAATTATACATACATTTCAGGCAGTTCATTGCTAGGTGACTGCTTGCTTGGAGATTGCACAATATTAAATACAGTAAGGTTTTTTAAATTTCCTTTTATTGTTACTTGTCAAATTAGCACTGCATCAACTACTGTTTTTGTTAGTTTTTGTTGTTTTTTAGGATTAGGGGAGGGAGATAATAGTCAAGGAATGATATAATAGCCATGTAAATCCTCTTTGCTCATTAGCTCCCATTGCCCTTATTTGAGAAGTTTCATTTATTCCTTTTTTGTGACGAGCTGCTGAATTTCAGAGACAAACTCGAAGGTAATCATTTTTGGGGGCCACCAAATATTTTGGATCATGCAAAGAATCTATATTGTAGTAATTTTGTAATGACATTTGTATGACCTTGTGATGGATGTGACTTTGTATCACTGCTTGGATCTGTACATTGAAAATAAACTGTTTACATAAACTGTTAACTACAAGTCTAATTCAAATTTGTTTTGAGAAAACTAGATCCTAAAACCAGAACTACAAAAGCACACTACTGATAATTAAAAGATGAGAAATTCATAAAAGCATAAGTCATATTTGCCTGCTGTCTGCAGTTTTGCAAATTTAATGTCTGCTTTCATGAAAACCCGAGGATTAAGTGGACCTTAGACAAATCTTGTTTGTGAATTATTTACCTATGTATAATTATATAATAACTGAAATAAAGTATTTGTTATATGAAGTAAAATTACCTGTGTTTTAAAGTTGCTTTAAAATAATTTTCTAAGCATGGCATCTTGAATTTTCCTTGAACAAAAGGTGCATTTATCAAAGATGTCTTGTTAATCCAATGTCTGATTCGATGAGGATACTGTTTACTGACATGAAGGTTATTGAAGCACAAGTTGTTTTTTATTTTCTTTTGTCTTTTTAAGTACACGCATTACAGTAGTACTATTACAAGTATGGTGACTTTTAAAAGTCAAATTTAAAATTATAATTTATTAAGCGGAAAGTAGTTTGTTAAGGGCATATAGCCACCGCTAGAGGCGCTATTTCTACATAAAATTGACTACACTTCTAATACAGCTGACGGAGTAGGGAGAGGAGGCAAGTGAACTCAGGCGGTGGAGGTGGAGTCTTGGAATCGGAGGGAGGAAAAGGAGCAGAAGACGGGAGTAAAGAAAAGGCCATAGACATAACAAAATCGGGGCAAGGAGCGCGGATCAACAGCATTAACTAAAACATAAGGTTTATTAAGGCAAAGACAACTGCCGAACAGAAGAAGGGAGGAAACCAAGATGATAACGCCTTATTTCCTGGAAAATTTCTGGGTAGGTTGTTTTTTTCTTGGTGTTGTATTTTGGTTAGCCGGATTGTATGCCAGTTGTTTAGTTCAAGTCCCTTCCCTGCTGTAAACGACAGGGTTTGTTTCTTGACTTATTTTGTGTTTCATCTTCAGTGTCCGATGTAAAAAGCTTACCGGTAAACACAGCTAGCTAGTTAAGTAGAAAGACTGGAAACCGTTGCCCCATTTCCCGTGCTATCTCGAGGATTGGGCCTCAGTGAGCTCCGACTAACATGACCAGCCAACTGGAAACCACCTCTGTTTAACCTAATTGGCTGTCACTAAATGTCCCAAAACGTTCGTAGCGTTTTTCAGGAAGATTATTGGACGTGCTGGCCGTCATTCGCGAAGTGTTTCTTTCGTCATTTTCTTCCGTAATTAAGTTAGAGTGAGAGACCAAAGTTTCTTACATTAATTGTATGAAATTACTTATTCTCCAGGACTCTCTTGGGGGAAGATATTGTGTAATAGTAACCTCATTTCTAGCCAAAGAATTGCACCGTAGATCTCTGACAAGCTGTCCAGGGCCAGGGACGTGCCGGACAGATAGGTTAACATGCTCATATCCAGATGTTTTTGCTACCTCGCTGGCTACTTATGTTGAAATGTACGAGCCAAAATGACTACTAATGAAGATGGCTAGATTTGGCATGCACCTGTTCGGTTCCAGCCTTTTTAGAAAAATACTCAAATATTAGCCTAGAATGCAAACACTGAAAACAATATTATTGTTTTCAGTGTTTGAAAACAATATTATATTACTGTTTCTTGGACGTTGTTTCGTAGACGCCTTGTCTGCAATGTGGGGGAGCAAAATATGCTAACGCTAGGTTAGCCAGCTAACATTTTTGGAGATCTACCTTATGTTTGTTCTACCTCATTAGAAGCCGTCACACACGAGTATTTGCATTATTGTATTTCATTGCAGTGTATTGTAGTTGCATGATGTGAAAGTTTTATGTGAGGGCAATGTGACAAGTTTACATCAGGATAAGTGTGTGTGAGTGTGTGAGAGGGACAGGGGTTGGGGTCTTGTCTGTGTCCGTCTACATGTATATGTTAACAAAGTGTCTGAGGAAGTAAAATATATTATGCAAAAGTTTCAATGCAAAATAATAGTCTGCACAAATAGTCTTTTACAGTCTTTTACAGCTCAAATCCTGCAACAGGTTTGCATGTGTGTATTTCCAAATAGTAAAAGAATCTTTTGCTTTTGTAGGCTGTAGGTCTGTAACACAGTCCTGGTATACATAATGCAGTATAATACAGAATGAATGTTTGATATTTTGGTGATGTTGACCAGAACAAAACGTTTTGAATAAAAAAAGAATTGGATGTAGAGAGCTGAAGGATTTGTATTTCAGAAAGACAAGAGTGAGCGTCCTTGGTGTCCTGCAGAACTGACTACAGCCAATGGTGTTTCCACTTGTTGATCTATATGATTGCAGTTGTGTTGAATAAACATTTGATTGACTTTTGCACTGAGACAATGCAATTGTGAAGGCTAGATTGAAGGATTTTTAGGCTGTGGTGTATAGTGCTCAATTGGCTCTTTGTGTCAAAGGACTCACTAGGACAGCAATGGCTATGATCAGCTGTGTGCTTGTAATGCAGGACACACTCATGAATGCGCAGACAAGTTAATTCGTTTCCAGAGCCTCAGTGTCCTTGCTCTTTCACACACTCTGCCTTCAACTCATACCACTCTCACGCACACCTGCCTTATACAAATGTAGTCACTGTGCAAAAAACATTGCTTGGTAGCCTGGGTTTCCCTGAGTATCCCCTGCTCAGTGATCTTCTCTAATGGAGTGGAAGTGTATAGGCAGTACCAGCACATTTCATACTATCTGCTGAAGCATTGCAGGGACCTTTCTATCTCCATGTTAGTGTTGAATGCTCATAGATGAGAAGTTTATTTTTCAACATACCTGAGACACCTCTTATTGGCACCTCTTTATTTCTTGTGTAAACTGTTTCAGCTTTTGACCTAGCGCAAATGACGAGAGGGTATCAAGGTTAGCACTGAAAACCCCTGATGTAGAATGTCCATGCATTAGCATTTGTGCACTGCTGCTCACTGTTTTCAAATCCCAGCCCTGTTTCAGTCCTGCACCATTTTCCCTGTTCTAATATTTACTTGGCCTGGAATTAGAACTATAACTATAGAACTATATTTGACTATAAATACGGACTTCTGCTAGCTTTGGTTCCTATTTGAGTCTTGGTCCTCCCAAGGTTTCTTCCTAAATTCCTGCAATCTTAGGGAGTTTTTCCTTCCTACTGTCGCCTCTGGCTTGCTCATTAGGGATCTGGACACATATGATTGTAAAGCTGCTTTGTGACATGTGTTTTAAAAAGTGCTATATAAATAAATTTGACTTTGACTTTAATATAAACAACCTGAGGGCTTGATAATTAGCAGCCAACTACAACCTACAGAGACGATGGTATGCCATGCTAGAATTCCCCAGGCCTGGGCATGGGGGGACACTGCAATACACTGATACTCTAGTTAACCACTTTCAGTAATGGATTATGTTTCCTGGCACTCTCTCCAATTCATCAGGGAGGATTAATATACTATAGGTGGGGCTCCAAAAAGATGGAGGACAAATGAATATTTTCACTCTCACTATTGTATAAGATTGGCTAAATTATTAATATATGTTCTTCATATTATGCAAATTTGGTAATTTCAGGACTTAATCAGTGACTGCATTAGCTCGGTGTCAGCCTATTTATATTTGACCTATATACATGATTGACCTTCTGTAAGTTATAATGTTCACATGCATGAAAGCTTTGTGTTCACTTTGTGGTAATATGCAGATGCTTGGTCTGACTGGCCAGATAGTACAATGTGGGTGTGTGTACTTAGCTTGTCTTTTTAATGTTCAGGTATTGAGGTATTGGGAACATGGTTGGCCCACACATGTTTTTTTTCCTTTTTGTCTCATGTGAGATACTTTCACAACTTATAATAATGTATAAGGCCAGTCTGTATTTTGTACCTGTAGACATGCTGTCTGTCTCTCTCTTTATCTTTCTCTCTCTTCCCCCAGCTCACAGTCTCTCTCTTTCCAATGTTTTAATATTATTACACACACATCATGCTCTCATACAGAGACAGTATAGGTGTGTTAAAATCGCTTCTAATTCAAGACCAACCTTAAACTCACCACAACAAAGGAATGTGTTATGGAAACCTTATTTCCTTGTTCCCCACAGAAAAAGAAAACATGACACCACATGGCATTTCCTGCCATGCTGGATGCTTTAGCTTTTTTGTGACTGTCACCTTTGCTATTGTCACATGTTCACTTGTGCTGGGTTGTGCCTTTTATTGTGTGCAGAAAAAAATCAATATTATTTTTGCCCTGGATATCAAACCATTTTTGTTCTACATCAAGATATAATCGGTCTTGGAACTAATTCAGGCAGTTAATTAAGGGATGTCGAACAATGAAATTATTTTAAGGTGATATAGTGTAAACTATTAGCTCAAAAGATGTTTGACCACATAGACCAGCAAACCTCTTTAGTTATTTATTTTATACTGTGGAATTGACAGGCTCATCCTAGTTGGTATTTAATATTGACTGAGATCCTTGTCTGCTGAAAAACCTGCTCCCTAAAGCCCTTTATATAGCATATTTCATAGATATTTTGTTAAATTCTGTGATTCCATCTTTGAACCAGTTACACAACAACATGTAAATAAATATCCTGTTAGAATGGGCAGTACACAGTAATTCATATTTGCAAAGTCAATACTTTTGTGTCACTTCTGAGTTAAAATTTAAACGGGTTTATAAAAGATTTTGTACAAACTTTGGTAGTCCGTAACTTACATTTGGGTCCTGTTACTGTTCCTAATGCTAGCATACAGTCAAATTTACAAAGGGGAAAGGGCTGAACATGTATTTTTTAAATAGATTTTGTGTAGTGTGATTACAGAGGACAAAGAACTTTATCTTCCAGATCAGTTTGCTGCCAAGCCATTGAAATAACCAGATAAAGTAACCAGAGTTACTTTAGGGTGTTCTGAGCCAGAATTATTAGTGTCTGTACCAAGCTAGCATTCTTTACAAATTTCAGTAAGATCTAGATTTGAAACCTTTAAATTGAATTAAGTAAGTGTTGTTTTTTTTATTATTTAAACATAAAGGAGATACAGTGTAATAGATAATGGAATTTCTTTCTCTTCTGAACCTGCCACACAGAAGACTTCTATGCACTTACAGCTAAACCTACATAGTTTTAACCTACAGAGAAGATGGTGCGCCATGCTTTAAATGTTTTAAAAGTTTTAAATATTAAGTTTAGACCACTTTTCCCACTCCATGTTCATCTAATTTTCTGTGTGTCATACTACTAATATATTAAGTATTCTATTCAGCAGTTACGTCTCTTTGTAGAGCAACAGGTAGCTTTGTGTGAAGATCTGAGGCATAACGTCACATAGTGTGCTGTTTTCTATCATGAGCAGCATAAACATGGCTCACCAAGACTACATGTAGGAATAGAAAGCCTAATACAAAGGTCCTATAATAACCATACTGCATAAAACATTTATGAGCCATTTTACGGAAGACAAATGGTAGATAAGTGAGTGACCGATCTAAAAGTTATCTTATTTATATAGTGTTTTTTTTACAACATAGGTTGTTATAAACCAGCCTTACAAATGCATGGGTCCAAATCCCTAATGAGCAAGCCAGAGGTGACAGTGGCAAGGAAAATCTTCTTGGGTGGTGATTAGGAAGAAACCTTGGAAGGACAGAGACTAAGTATTTTCATAATATTTGAAAACTATACAAAAAGCTTCTAAAACTTACTATAGTATATGCAATCATAGCATTTACTGATATGTATATTTGGTATTTAGACAAAATACTTCCTTTAAGGTCCACAAATTTCATAGCAAACCTAGGAAACATCCTTTTTATTTGGATAACCCTCTTAGGTAGCCCTTTATGAAAAAATTTCTTTTCTCTGCTTAAGCATATCTTCTTAAATTTGTCTCTAAATGTACATACTTATAGCATTTTACCCATATATTTCCTATCTAAATGTTCACATCAATCTCAGCTCTCATACTAATGAGGTTCCATTTGACCTAGCTGATTGAGGTTTGGTTTTAGAATTCTTTTCATATCTCATAATTTTGAGTATGAAGTACTTTTACTCAAATAAATGAATCATATAAATGAATCAAATGTGAAGTACATTTACCAAAGTGCTTGCTTCACAAAAGTGGTTAAGTAAGGTGGCCCTGAAAGGCCACCACACTGCAAAAGAAAAACGTGCTGCAAATACGCAAGGAAAATTCATCAAATTGACAACGTGTGCTATATTTCAGAAATGCGCTTCTAATTCAGAAATGCTGCAAATCCAATCACAACACAACGGAAGTGGGCCACAACACAACGGAAGTGTTTCTGGTTATAATTATTACTAATTATTTTATGCAGGGACTCTATGTTTTTAGCCATAAACAACAGTTTATGTGTTATAGTTTTTCATTAATTGATCGAAACTTAAGTGGAAAAATATGTTGTTTCAGAATTTCATGTCGTCAACAAATCTCCCCAAAATTGGGACAAGGCCATTTTTACCACTGTGTGGCATCCCACCTTCTTGTTACAACACTCAACAGACGTCTGGGGACAGAGGAGACCAGTTTCTCAAGTTTAGAAATAGGAATGCAATAGGAATGAATGTTCATGTCTAATACAGGCCTCTAACTGTTCAATCGTCTTGGGCCTTCTTTGTTTCACCTTCCTTTTTATAATGCGCCAAATGTTCTCTATAGGTCAAATATCTGGACTGCAGGCTGGCCATTTGAGTACCCGGATCCTTCTCCTACGTAACCATGATGTTGTGATTGCTGCAGAATGTGGTCTGGCATTATCTTGTTAAAAAATGCAGGGTCTTCCCTGAAAGAGATGACGTCTAGATGGGAGCATATGTTGTTCTAGAACCTGAACATAGTTCTCTGCATTAATGGTGCTTTTCCAGACATGCAAGCTGCCCATGCCACAAGCACTCATGCAACCCCATACCATCAGTGATGCAGGCTTCTGAACGGAGCGTTGATAACAATTTGGGTTATCCTTGTCCTCGCTGGTCTGGATGACATGGCGTCCCAGTGTTCCTTCAAATCGTGACTCATCTGACCACAGAACAGTCTTCCATTTTGCCACACTCCATTTTAAATGACCCCCGTCCAATGCAAATGTTTGAGCTTGTGGAGCTTGCTTAGAAATGGCTTCCTCTTTGCACTGTAGAGTTTCAGCTGGCAACGGCGGATGGCACAGTGGATTGTGTTCACTGACAATGCTTTCTGGAAGTATTCCTGAGCCCATTCTGTTATTTCCTTGACAGTGGCATTCCTGTTTGAGGTGCAGTGACGTTTAAGGGCCCGGAGATCACGAGCATCCAGTAGAGTTTTACGGCCTTGACCCTTACGTACAGCGATTGTTCCAGATTCTCTGAATCTTTTAATGATGTTATGCACGGTTGATGATGATAACTTAGAAGTCTTGGATATTTTACGCTGGGTAACACCATTCTGGTATTGTTGGTATCTTTCTGCACAACAATGGTGGAATTGGTGATCCTCTTACCATCTTGGCTTCTGAGAGACACTGACACTCTGAGAAGCTCTTTTTACACCCAATCATGTTGTCAATTGACCTTCCTTTAAAATGTTACATGTACTCAGTTTAAACTTTTGATCTGTGATTTGTGTTCTATTCTGGATAAAATATATGGCACCTCCACATCATTGCATTCAGTTTTTATTCAAAATTTGTTTAGTGTCCCAACTTTTTTGGAATCCGGTTTGTACATAAAAGTGGTCTGTCACTATTTGCACCAAATCTTGGAGGGACTGAGATAAAATGTGACAATGTTTTTATATTACATAACAAGCTTCATGGAGTATCAATATATGAAGATTCGTGTGCAAGTGAAAACATGATCATTATGTTTTGAGCAGTATTCAGTATGCCCAAAACATATCCATACTATATTATTCTATACTATCATGCACAGAAAACATATTTAAACAGTACGTAAACATTTACTAATAGACAGTCGATTTAGGCAATTTTGCACAAAAGCAGCATCTAGCTAGCCAGCTAGCATTAACTAGCTAGCAGCAGACGTCATGCGTAAATGAGAACGTAGCTATGGAAGTACACTGTTATAGTGAGCGATATTGTAAAATAACATTCATGTATCCATCAATCTTTTCTTTTCGTTTGCTTCTTCATCAAAGCAATCAAACCCCTCAGGGTTTCAAGCTCCCTTGTCTTCATCATTACTGTCGACATAGCTAGCTACAAGCATTAGCTAGCAGCAGACGTAGTGCCACTTCAGCATCTGGTCTGTTTTGTACAACATTTTAGCTTGCCAGATGAGAACGCAGACCTCAGAGGGATAAACATGATGTATCTGCTTATTCAATGGAACATTAACGATACTTTATATCCGATATATTAATTAAATACCATTATAGAGGCTTTAGCTGTTGTGCTTCTTCAGTGTTCAGAGATGGTGTATCTGTCTGGCAGTTATCTTCAACAGAGTTATTCCTAAAAGGGTCTCTGTTCAAAAGGTCACGTGAGTTTCCCACAAACTGCAGTGAATGGGTTCAGATGAACTTCAACCATGCTGGTGTCTAATCTGTTTTTATACTGCATTGTTGATTGGTCAAACAAAAAGTGCATGTTCAGTGGCAATGTGTTTGCTTCAACTCTAAGGTTAGCTGCTCTGATCAGGCCTAGTTGTGTGGTTTTCCAGGATTCTTGATGTCCTGTTGAGAGCTGCTAGTTGCTGTTGTTTCAAACCTACAGACATCTCCATTAAAGGTTCAGATTAAAAGTTCCTCTGTGGGAACCTGCTACATATGTTTGTGCCAGGTCAAAACCTCTGCAAGGGATATTGGGTTACTGAAGTTAACATTTCTTGGAAAACTGTTATTATGGTGACACATTTGTTTTATTTAGTGAGTTATTTGGCAATGGTTTGCAATTTATTTATTTAACTATTTTTACATGCAAATATTTGTTGTGTGAAGGGTTTGAACTGCATTTATTTTGTATAATGTGAGTTTTACGATCATGCATCTCTAACAAAGCCCTTTTATGTAGAACAGGTGCTAGTTTGTTGACAGTTGGGTACTTTTGCTGCATGGGTCACTCAGCTGCATTTTACACATTTATAAACATTGTTCGCATACACTTGAATCAGACTTCACTGGTAAGTTCATATTAGTATGTTTACATTTTCTGAACAGTGTCACTCACATTTTACATTTACACCAGACTGGCTCTTATGTAGAGACTTCCACATTTATCAGTAAGATAGCATCTGTGCTCCCTTAGAACAGAACCTGTGACTTTGGTGGTGTTGGTACTTTCCTCAACCTGCTCTTCCAGGTCAGCTACAGGAGCATAAATAAAATACTATTCATGAAATGAAGTGCGGTTGTAGGTCAAATCATGCTTCCAGAATAATATATTCATAATCATGTCTTGGTAAGTCAAGGTGTGATAAATTTGACTAAATACTGTTGTCTTAATACTGCCTTCAGAGAATGCATTTAAAAAAGAACAAAGACACAAAGTAAATACCCCATATTTAGCAAATGTGATTTCATTCTAAGGACTTAATTGATTATTTTAAGATGACTTTGTGCATCACACCTAGCAACCATGACATCCGCCCAGTTACCCCTTTCGAATTCCTCTGTGACCTCTCTACCCACCTCGCTGCATTTTGCAATTCATAATGAATGTCTGAGAAACTGTTTTATTATTGAATTCTCACTGAAAATAAATTGCATCTGATTAGAGTTTAGCTTAAATTCATGTGAACTGTTGTGTGCAAAATTTCCAAAAAATATATGTATGTGGTTTGTAGTCTGTGTCATGGAAGCCTGTTTCTGTGAGAGTATCATACTACTAATATATTACAGTGATTCTCACTATCCCCCCTCCCCCCACCACACATACACACACACACACACATCTTAGACCTCCCTCTCTTATGACTGTGTTTTGGGTTCTGTTTGTTGACTCATACAGTCTAGTTGAGATTTGGGAATACCACACAGAAACAGAGAGGCCAGTAGCATTATTAGATGTAGGGATTATTTCCCAGGCTTTCAATTTCAATTGCAAACCACAGTTTGCTTCTTTTGTATTGTGAGCTTTTGGTAGAGCAGTGGTCAGTCATAAGTTACACCTAACAGGATAAATATCACAATCCTTTTTGTATAGAATTCTTCATATTGTAACGGGGTGACAGAAGCAGCAGACACGTTTGGCAGTCCATAAAAGACACAGCACAACAAAAACACTGAGAAATAAGTAAAGAGCAGAGGAGCGAAGCGACTTAAAACTCCGTCTAGTCACGTCTCACTTGACCTTGCAACGGTAGGCATGGCGAAAGCGACGCAGCAACAGGTCCGGGTAGGATCAAGCAATGCGCAGCGGGGAATGGGCTTTTAAAGGCAGCGACAGTGATAGGGAACAGGTGCAGGTGATAATGACATGATTATAACTGAAGTGATTAGTAGGCGGGTGATTGTGAGTGAGGGAGTATGCGATTGGTGTTGCGTGTTGAAGCGAGCGGCTCCCCTGCGGAGCCGGTCCGGCCTACCGTGACACATATAAAGATAAGATAATGTTTTATTAATTATACATTTGTTTGGAATATGGGTTTAACCTTATGTGTAGGGCAGAATTTGTCAGGTTAATATTAACAATAGAAAATAACTTGTAACTTTTTTAATAGCTCTTAAAAATCAATTGGTCTTGACTCCTCTTAACCAACCCTGAAACAGAGTACAAACAGAGACCAGTGAAGAGCAAAATCAACAAATCTGTTGACTGAAGGGTGCATGACAATAATTTGTTTTATTGTCCTCATACCCTTATCATGAACACCACTAAATGTTTGCTTTTCACATTCTTCTCGCATTATGTTTATGGGACTTTCTTACGCATTTATAGTGTGCTACTTATACATGAATACATGTTCTTTCATGTACTAATACATGAAAAATCTTTACTTATTTAAAAATAAATATCCCCCATAAGGTTCTAATATGAAGTCGAGCTGTTGATATCTGAAAAAAATGCTTTCATGAACATTTTATTTTAATCTATTTTATAATTCATGATGAGGGAAGTATAGAACTACTAATTTTCCATTCAAAACTACCATTTATGCTTGCCATTTGTTTACCCTTGTCATGAAATTCTTTCATGCAGGCATCTGTTTTGGTGATACAAGTGTACACAACTAAGTGACTAAAATTTCAAACTAGAATAACAAGTGTTATCCAAGCTGATTACAGATGTACTCATATTAATAATTATTTAATATGCATGGAAGTTACTATGGTGGTAGAACACTGTGCACTTTGCAGTTTTATTCTTACAAATACATTTGTCTATTGGTTTTTGTTTGCTCTGTTGTAATTGTTTTGCTGCAGCTGTTTGAACTCTGCTTTTCTTATGCACTACAAAAATGTAGAAACACCAATCCTTTTCAAACGGTGGTGGTTATTTGGGCTCTTGACATAAAGCACATAAATTCTAGCAGTGTGAGTGTGGGACTATAAAGGAGTGGTTCAGTTCATGGTTGTCATATCACTAACAACACAACTACTACTACTACTACTACTACTAATAATACTTATAAATACATGTTTATTATACATTTTCATCCATAAAATCGAACAGCAGCATCATGTAGTAATAACTTCTGAGATTGTACATGTGCAAACAGTCGCTTGGCTGGTCCAGTTACTCAGGAGAATAGACTAAATTACCACATTTCTAGTGAGTCTCATTTTTAATGGCTACTAAATTAAAAATATATTTCTTTTATATTATATATTTACTTTATATTAATTTTATATATTTATATATTTAAAGTGCCACCCTTGGCGATAGTGGTAACCAACACAAATTCCAAGGGTGAGTATGCAGTTTGCCATAAGCATTTGCCTTGAAGTCTTCATGTACAAAAAATTGCATTTCTCATTTAAGTTTATTGGTTTATCAGAAATAAAGGTATTGTTTAAAGATATAGGAGTGGGAGATATAGGAGATATAGGAGTAAGTTAGGCTGGTTATTGGGTATGGAATACTTGATCATTAAATATGAATGGATTCCCTGCCTGCATGTTTTAAATGTTGGTATCGAACACTGCAATCATTGTTACTGTCTCAAACACTTTACTGCATTTTCAGAGTTAAAGCTCGCTTGAATATTTTTTCGCAAATTACAAATTTACCAAATAAATAAACAGAATCGTCGAGGATGAACATGGTAGACTACTCAAGTCATGTTAAGGAAGCATTTATCTGCTGTCCAGGCGATGCTAACGGTAATGGAGGTGCCTTTTGTGGTGAATGAGTCGTTACATTTTTTTAAAAACAAAAAGTTAATTGTGCTCCTAAGTCAGAGTAATTGACTCTGTTGATGTTCTGTTGATTTCCTTGCAGGGTGAAAAAAACAATGGATTTGACGTTCTCTACCATAACATGAAGCATGGCCAGATATCGAGCAAGGAACTTGCAGATTTCATTAGAGAAAGGTAAAACTCAAGCTTACAACCATATATTCCAGCGACCAAATTTGAAGTGCTGAAGGGGTGTTTACTGAGAGGCAAACATAATTCAATATTTCAGCCTAAAACCTTATTCACATCTACAGCCCATCTGATTTTGTACACTGCCGATCACTAGGGCTTTATAGGACAAAGATTATTCAGGAGTAGACTTTTAAAAAAGCGACTGGTTTTGGTTTTCACTCTTGTTGAGCTCATGGACCTTAGGCTATACTCACCGGCCACTTTATTAGGTACACCTGTCCAACTGCTCATTAACGCAAATGTCGAATTAGCCAATCACATGGCAGCAACTCAGTGCATTTAGGCATGTAGGCATGTAACTGAGTATCAGAATGGGGAAGAAAGGTGATTTAAGTGACTTTGAACGTGGCAAGGTTGTTGGTGCCAGACGGGCTGCTCTGAGTATTTCAGAAACTGCTGATCTACTGGGATTTTCACGCACAACCATCTGTAGGGTTTACAGAGAATGGTCTGAAAAAGAGAAAATATCCAGTGAGCAGCAGTTCTGTGGGCGCAAATGCCTTGTTGATGCCAGAGGTCAGAGGAGAATGGCCAGACTGGTTCGAGCTGATGGAACGGCAACAGTAACTCAAATAGTCGTTACAACCGAGGCATGCAGAAGAGCATCTCTGAACGCACAACCTGTCGAACCTACAATTCGCACAGGCTCACCAAAATTAGAATAGAAAATAGGAAATTCAATAGAAAATTGGAAAATCTGCCTGGTCAGATGAGTCTCTATTTCTACTGCTGATTTCTACATTTGGATGGTAGTGTCAGAATTTGGCGTCAACAACATGAAAGCATGGATCCATCCTGCCTTTGTGCTGGTGGTGGTGCAATGGTGTGGGTGATATTTTCCTGGTACACTTTGAGCCTATTATTACCAATTGAGCATCGTGTCAATGCCACAGCCTACCTGAGTATTGTTGCTGACCATGTCCATCCCTTTATGACCACAGTGTACCCATCTTCTGATGGCTACTTCCAACAGGATAACCCGCCATGTCATAAAGCGAGAATCATCTCAGACTGGTTTCTTGAACACGACAATGAGTTCACTGTACTCGAATGGCCTCCACAGTCGAGACGTACTTCAGATGTCAGTCCAATTGAGCACCTTTGGGATATGGTGGAACCGGAGATTCGCATCGATGTGCAGCAACTGCGTGATGCTATCATGTCAATATGGACCAGACACTTTGAGGAATGTTTCCAGTACCTTGTTGAATCTATGCCACGAAGGATTAAGGCAGTTCTGAAGGCCAAAGGGGGGTCCTACCCGGTATTACCAAGGTGTACCTAATAAAGTGGCCGGTGAGTGTATAAGACCACTTTACGCTTAACTCAGTGATGTTGCTGGGATAAATCCGGTGTGACGCTTACTATGTTGTAATGAGCACGGTGCACAGGGAAAGGCTCTACCGAAGGATGCCGTCAGAAGTGTGCGCACGTTTAAGCAAACAGGTGAATCTTTTCTTTTGCGCCCAAACAATCTGATTTCCCGATGAAAGCTTTCTGTTTCATATGTCTAAAAAGTTCCAACTTGAAATAAGGGTAATGGATTTACAGATTTCTTGAAAAATATAGTTTAAACGACTGAAGAGGACAGATGAAAAGGCATGTACTGTATATGCAGCAGTGTCGTGTACGTTTCTGGGCTACCGGCTTTTAAAATGTTCCAAGTTCTTAACAAGCAGCGTTGATATAATGTGTTAGGTCGGGTGGTGGGGACAGCGTCCTTCCAATTTGAAATTAAACCTAGGCCACTGTTTACAAGACGTCCACGCGTAAATGCAAGTGCAGATGACAGTCTCAACGCAGAATGAGAAGGAACACAAGATGGGGAGTCAAGACGGTGTTATGTCTCTGTTGCAAAGCTTGGAAATACAGATAAATTATGTAGGTGATCTACTGTTTATTTAGATATTTGTTTAAAATATAATGTATGTTTATGCAACAGCACTATAAGTGTTCTATAATAGAAGTTACTACGGGTAAATAAGCTCTTCTATTGTGAGCTTTATGTCATTTTGATTAATGTATTTCAGAGGGCGTTTTTAGTTTAGATTTAGGTCATTTATTGTCAAGGGCGTGTCCTAAAGTGAAAAGATTTTGAAGTCAATGACTCTAAAGACACAGTATAAGATTTTGTTCTCTTACTGTTTTTGAGATATTCCTGTCCCATTAGCAATGGTCAGTGGTATTCTGTGGGTTAAACAGAAAACTACTTTCTGGATGGGTTTCGGTTTCATCTGAAGTTCAGCCTCACTGCATCCGTGTAATTGAACATGGCAGTGGAGTGTTCATGGTGTATCAGTATTTGGGCTTTCATCATCTGCCTTGTATGAAGTATACCAAACAGACATCACACTGCTTGCTTGCTAAGTAAAAAAAGCATGTGCAATGGACTATCTAGGAAAGTTTCTCTTTACACGATTTCTTCCACAAGATGGCACTGTGGTGTCCATGGGATGCAGACTGCCTCTACTAGACTTGTAGCCTTTGATATTGAAAAGTGATTCTTTATTATCAAAATTATCCGTATGTCTCATAAGGTAGCCATTTAGCAGTTAACGCAGTCCAAAGTTCTCTCAAATATCCCTTCTTGTGTTTTTTTAAAAAAGTGATTTAAAGTCAAATAAGCTCTGGAGGAATTCCACCTGTTATACTCAAATGTATAACTCAAAAGAGAAAAGGGTGTGTGTGAGAGAGAGTTTCATCTGAAATAAAAATGTATGTTAAATATTTTCTCAGAACATTGTCCAAATAAAGCTAAAATATGATTCAAGTCATTCAGGATTTACCTATGAATAACCTGCCCCTCATCTACAAAAAAAGTCTGGCATAATGACAAACCTGAAAGGAATTTTCCAAACATTAATGTGCTAGAAAGATTCTTAATGCTGACATGGTAATTCACCTGCTCAAGTTTTTGTTTACTTTTTCTGTCTTTCTGTGTGTTAATAATAATTCATTAAGATTTTTGGCGCCTCCTTGTGCGCAGTAAGGGTTTAATGTGTGACTCATGGTGATTTCAAATCATTGGGATGGAGAGTGTGGGTGTGTGTCTGTATGTTTTTAATATATTTGTTGGGACCAATCTATAGTCCCATGTGTATTAAAATTTTGATATTGTGGAGGGATTGTGCCGTCACTAACGGGTCGGGGTTTGGGGGGCGGGGGTTGTTGGTGGGTTATCCATGCTGACAAATTGGTGTATTCTTCAAAAATGTGGGTTAGGTGTAAGTGTTTTTTGGGAAATGTCATAGGTAGCAATGAAAAAAAATCTCTGAGAAAGATAATTGCTTTGTTTGTCTCTGATCCTCTTGACCCAGACTAGTGGTGTATACCACAGCTGGCGTGGAAGTGAAACCACAACTTGTTTGTTTAGTTTAGTTGTTTGTTTGTTTTTTAACTATTAAAATGTTCATGTAATTCAGGGGTGTCGGACTCGAGGCCCGCGTCATTTTATGTGGTCCGTAACAGCTTAAAAAGCCTAATTGTCTAAAAAAATAAGTCAAATACGTGCAGTAACCAAAAACTACATTTCCCACAATTATGTTACCCGCGAAGTGACACTGCAGCGTTTCCACATCGATGCAATTTTCCCAATAAGTGTAATTGAGAAATACAAATAATGATCCCAAAATGTCCAGGAAGAGAAAAAATGATGCAGATGGAAGGGTGTTTCAAAAAAGATGGGAAACATGTTTGTGCTTCAAGGAGAAAAACCAGTATGTCTTTGTAAGTATGCCAAAATTAGGCTTCAAGAAAAACAACAAATTGCCAAAGAATTAAAAGGCAAACTGCGATCGCAATAGCTTGTGTTCGCAAAAGTCATAACCACAAACAACGCGGCAGTAAAAGCTAGCCATGTTGTGGCTGAAGAAATCACCCGCGCTTCACAGTTATTTGATTTTTTAAATTTTGAACAAAGTAAATGCGATATCTCTGTTGTTATTGTTCTTTATTCACTTGGATAGTTTGATTGTTGACTGATGGAGTAATGTAAACAAATTAAAAGGATTTATGTTATAATAACAGCAAATTTTTTTTTACATCTATACAAATATATATGTAATATTTGTAACTTGAAAAAGTAATAAATTCAGAGTTATTTAACATTAAGTAGTAGTTACAGTTCTAAGTTACATTTGGCCCTCTGAGGGCAACGACTATGCAATGATTATGAAAATGAGTTTGACACCCCTTATGTAATTCCATGTGATGTTTCAGTCTGTTAAAACAAGCATACAAATCAGAAGCAAAAAATTAATATTTACTTTCGTGTAAATTCTGACAAGTTTGAAACTTTGTAAAATGCTCACAGTCCTTTAATTTGCTCCATCTGCAGGGCTACCATTGAGGAGACGTACTCCAGATCAATGACCAAACTGGCCAAATGTGCCAGCAACTTCTCACAGTTAGGGTAAGGGCCTCTGTGGGGATTAGTGTTAGGGAGTGTGTGGGGGGTTAGGATTAGGGTGTGTATGGGGGTTAGCGCATGTGTGGGGGCTTAGGGTTAGGGAGTGTGTGGGGGTTAGGGTAAGGGTTTGTGGGGGTTAGCGTGTTTGGGGGTTAGGGAGTGTGTGGGGGTTAGGGTTAGCGCATTTGTGGTGATTAGGGTGTGTAGGAGTTAAGTTTAGGGAGTGTGTGGGTTAGGGTTAGCACGTGTGTGGGGGTTAAGATTGGGGCATGTGTGGTGTGAGTTGTGTATTTTGTTTTTAAGTGGGCCTAATTGCAATTAATTTACATCAGTTACTTTGTAACAAAATTTCTTTTTGTCTTTAAGATTCCTCAGTAAAGTTTAGGACCTTTATATTGTACTCTTAATAGCTCTATTATTTTCAATAGATAATTCTGAGAGAGACTTTAATAATGTTTTTAAATAAACTGAGGAGATTTGCCATGGTGACCTATTTAGAATCTTTAACTTTCAAGCACAATGCAATCTATGAGGCTGTCATAAGAGACTTAAAAATAAGTAAAGATTTTACACAAGATTTGTAATCTGTCCAGATTTAGGATTTTGTGTATGCTGCAATCTCTAACAGCTTTTCAGTTTGGTTGTCACATTTTCACTGTGCAGTAAATAAAAAAGTAATTAACTTTCTGAAGAAGTTCACTTTGTGATATTAAATCACATCTGTGTATACAATATAAATGCACATATGATGAATTTACCAATTAGTACTTAAGTGAAGCTACACTCATTTGTGTGTTTCCTTGTATCTTTGTAGTCCTAAGCACTCTGAAGATTTTAACCTGTGACCTCTCCTGCAGCACATTTGCGCCAGTATGGGACGTTTTTAAGATGTCGACAGAAAAGCTGGCTTGCTGTCACATGGATCTGGTGCGCAAGCTGCAGGAACTCATCAAGGAGGTTCAGAAGTACATGGACGAACAGGCCAAGGCTCACAAGAAGGTAAGCGACCTGCTCCTGGTCCTCCCAGTCCAACGGACTGATTTTATCTAAAGTGTTCTCAGAGTAGCAAGAGTGTCCTGCTTCCAGAGGAGAAGGGTTATATGCCAGTTAACACAGAACATGGTGCAGCTGTGTCCCCTACAACAAAGGGTTAATTCACAGAAGATCTGTGGGAATGCTAAAGGTAGAACTTTCTGGCTTTAAATTGACCTTATAATGCCTACATCAATTTAATTTTTGTGCATCTCTAACAGACACAGTTGCTTTAGTAAACCATCAAAACCATTTTTTTGCTTTGGAGAACATGTGCCATTTTTGATTCCTTGCATGAATTTAATATTGACCCTGACATTCATTTGCAGACTGACAGGCAAGGTGTAGATCCTGTTTGCTAGCTTCTGAAAAGCTTAACTGCAACACACGATTATTTCTGCTTCACCTGTTGGTCCAGGCTGCGGTATAACTCTTTGTAGATGATACGTGTCCTCTATACCTATACAATGAGAAACAGTGCCTGAAATATTATTATTTTAGCCTTGCTCAAACAATATTGCTTCCCAGCGCAGTATGTACGGCAGTTTAGAAAGATTCTCCTTGATGAAATGCCCTCATGAAAGGACCCAGTGTTTCATTTTACCACTGTTCTATATATTATCCTCACTACCACAACATTGCAGGGTTAGTTTATAAACTAATATAATAACATAATCTGATTCATGTCTTTACTTAACTTTTTCTCCCACTGTGCCTGCTTATGTGTGGAACACAAAAACTAAAAGCCTGAAAAAGCCTAAAATATGGGAAATTCTTTAAATAAGGTCTTTGACTCTCCCATTATCCTTAATTTGATCCTCATTTTGATAGATGTGGCCTACCACAGTGCATGATGAGCCTTAAATTTGTTATACTGGCTGACGTCATGTGCTTACAGTGAATTACACCAGCACGTGCTCAGCTGAACTACTCTCTACAGGATGGCTCAGAGACTGCCATGGTTCAGCCAGTTTATTTGTTCATTTCCCTCAGAATAACAGAAGAGGGAGAACTTTGTTTTTTAACAAAAGGAATACTTTTGAGTCGCTGGTCTACATGTCCTGCCTGCATGGAGTGTGAAGCAGCATTTTGAATCCAGGACAGTGCTTCAGTCACTGAAATTAAAATCCACAAACCAAGCTTTTTTAAAAAAAAAAAGCATAAGACTTTGAATCGGAGGTGCTTCCTTGTGTGTGTGCGCATGTAAGACTTTGCACATACACCCTGCCCTCTCTGCACACACCTTTCTCTCTCTCTGTCCCCCCATGTCATTTCCATGGTTTTCCAAGTCATTTGATTTTCAAGGTCTCACTAGAAAATACCATTACTCCTAGTCTCATGGGGCAAATTACACGGAGGCTTTCTTACAAAATAAATCACAGAAATGCCCCTTATTTTACAGATATCTGTGGCCAATTTAAATCTCCCTCTTTTTTATTGCAACGAAGTAAACACAAACTGCACAAGATTCACTAACAAAGTTATCCATAGTCTCTTACTGGCTGGTATGGGAACTACAACTACAACCACAACCGCAGTTTGATTGATTAGAAAGCAGTTATTAGTGTCTGATGGATATTTTCATGGCTTTTCCATTCATTGTTGGTCTTGGTATAAAAAACGTTTAAGGCTAATCCTAAAAGCTCCCTAAGTATAGTGGAGCCTCAGAAGTATGCTAATAACATTTTTCAGTCTATATCTACCACATTTGCAGGACGTGGTCGTTTACCATGAACAATAATTCTAATGAATTCCCCATACTTAACAAATAATGAACAAATGAGTAGACTTGAAACATACTTGAAATGTATATCTGGATTTAAAAATCCAGTTAATAAACATTTATGGGAAATGTGTATTTTTGTAGCTCGGTTTTGTGAATTATTTAGTATTTGTAAAGTACTATAATTTGTACTTAAATGCTATATAATTGATTCTTGGAGAGATATGATTCTTTAAGTGCAAACAAGTGTAGTTTGAAATATCTGTAAATGATAATATAAGCATATTTCAAGCATCTATTGATGGAATTCATCAACTGCCCTTGGATTTACATGAATATGAATATATGAATATGTTCACTCAGTTGGTTATCCACTCTCTTCCATTCCTGGAGTTGAGTACTGAGAAACCTTTCATAATTATTGTCTGTGTCCATATGCTACAAATCCAGTAGATTAGGGATTAGAGTCAAACACACCGGATTATTCCAGTATGGCTATCATGTTAACTGGACCCCACAAGCTGTCATCCACTGTTAGCCCTATTAGTGTTCCTTGAATATTTGTCCCAGACAAGGACAAGGGAAAGTGCATGACCAGGTGCAGGTCTCTCAATACTGTTCTTCTCCCGCCAGACTAAAGAGGAGGTGTCGTCCACACTGGAGGCAGTGCAGAACATACAGAGCATGGCCCAAGTGCTGCAGAAAAGCAAGGAGAACTACAACAACAAGAGCCTGGAACTGGAGCGCATGCGCAAAGAGGGTGCCACCCAGCGAGAACTGGACAAGGTACATACCCATGCATACATACACACCCACACACACGCATGCATACGTACATACCCACACACACTCACATGTACGTACATACAAACACTCAGGTACATACATACGTAAACCCACATACACACCCACACACACGTATATAAATAAAACCACATACATACTCACATGTGCATGCATATATACATATAGTTACACACAGTCACACATGCACACGCAGACAGATGCATTCAGGCACACACATAAATACACTTACACTACTCATGATTCACAAGGTTCAAAGACACTTGTATGCACTTGTAAACATGCTCAGACACCCTCATATATGCCACACGGTTTCACTTTGAAGCTGCAACACATTTTGCTGTAAGGTGTGATACATTTCTTCACAGACTCTGAAGTTTCCTAAAGTCTGGTGCTGCTGTTGCTTCTTTTGCCAGTTCCCCTTATTCAGACCTTAAACAAAAAGACTGACCATGTATTAAAGACTGAGTGTGTGGTCTCCTCTGTCTGGACAGGCTGGAGTGAAAGTGAAGAAAGCCACAGAGACTTACAAGTCGTATGTTGAGAAATATAGCAGCAGCAAGACTGAATTTGAGCAGAAAATGGCAGAGACAGCACAGGTATGCATTGTCTGCTTTGCTTATGTGCGTGTGTGTGATTGTGCTGGTTTGTATATTATAGGCGGGATGTGCTTTTTCCTCTGTAATGGGATCAATGTGCCTTTCGGAATTGGAACCATCTGAGTTGATCATCTATATCAAAATCAGATGTACACACTCCCAAATGCATGTGTTTCCGTGGTTACGCATGCTCATCTTCATGCTGTAATTATCCTGTTTCCATTGGTTTATTCGTGCTTTCACCCGTTTCCTCTCATATCCACATGGCTGCCAAAACCCAAACTGTCAGTCTGAGAAGAAAGTAAACATCAGATCAGCCATGCAACCAGTGCACTCTCTCCCCCTCACCACACACGCACATGCACGCACACACTTTCTTTATTTCTGCTGTGTCTTCTTAGACCACCCAAACGCATGCTTTACAGGAAGTGCCAACAACAGAAAACTTACTTGTAGAAAGATAGAACTGCTGTTAATAACTGGTAATAATGAAACTATTCACTTACATTACGGTCATTAAGTGGTAATTGACTCAAGATGAGGCATTCATCATCCATGTTCAAAAAATTGAATGAACACTGTTTAATTCAATGTGTATATTTGGGGGTGTGTGTTTGTTTCATCAGAAATTCCAAGACATTGAGGAAAGCCATGTCTTGCATATGAAGGAGATCATCCAATCATATGCTTACTCATTTGAGGAGACACACAAACAGATTGGAGATGTGAGTACACACACATGCACTCCCACACATCCCATACACACACACACACACACACACACACTATAGTCTCATTTAGAATTTGAATTTTACATCTTCACATTGGCTTCTCTGGTCAGTAAGGCCGTACCCAGCCCCATCGACACTTTTAATGCATGCTCAATGCCAACAGTACCAAATGGACTTTGGATACCAACATCACACATTGAAATAAACTCCCTATATTTACCATGCACATCCAGTTAATGCTTAAACCATAAAATTCTAAATGGCCTCACCAGTGACCAAGGCCATACTCAGCCCCACTTAATCAGCACCATTGATTTCCACTGAATTTATTATTCTAGACATGACATGACAGTGACATGACTCAACAATCTTCCTATCTGCCCTGTCCTTCATGTACCTCCTACACCAAATAACCTCAACCAACCTCAACTCCATTTTCTTAACTAACTCATGCTCTTTTCAGCAAAAACCATTTCACCTTCTCTGGAGAAATCCTAATTATCACCTCTATTTTCCAGTCACTGCAACATCCCTAAATTAAAAGAATTATGCTGTACTAAGCCAAATGTACTAGCAAAGGAACACCCAATGTGTCTCTTAACCCTCTTTCTTCAGTGTCTAAATCTGATGCCTCCTTGTAATGCTATGCTCCAAACAACCTACAATCCTGCAATCCTTGCCTTTTACCCTACTGTGTCCTTTAACTCATTTGTTTCAAATATGCAGTCAGTGTCAGCTCGATCACACTAAAGAAACCTTTACCCCCCACTTTAAGATGGCTTATGGGTTGAAAGTGCTCAATACCCAAAATATCTGTCTCTTCTTTTCTCTTCTCTTTTGGGATAATCCATTTCATCCACACTATGGTCACCATCTTCCATCTTTTAAAGCATGTGCACTTTTATACACCTGCTGCCGAACCCTGTTACGCCCTCGTGCAAAACATGCCTTTGCACCATGCACTGCATCTTGCTCATCATTCCACTTGCATGGGTTAACATCCATTTCATCACTGTGTGAGCCACTTTCACTTTACTCTGCTTTTCAGAGTATCTGCTTGTAAATCCTTACTCATTAAAGGCTTTGCAAAGTTAAAAGAATATTATATTAGCATCTTAGGTGTTCAGGTTTAAATGCTGTGGTTTTAGAAATTACCAACTTGAAGAAATTCTCTTGACCCAGATTAATTAATCAAAAATGACCACAGAGGGTGCTCCATGTCTACAGAAGGACAAACACACGAAAACATTCACTTTTGCCACTTCACTTTTGTCACTTTTTTTAGAGGCTTATTACAAAAAAAGTACAGTCAGGGATACCGACCATAGGATGGTGGTATTAGTAAACGACTAATGCATGATCCTTCTTCATACACCAGAATTATATGGTG
Source organism: Brachyhypopomus occidentalis (assembly GCA_020368025.1). Lineage (NCBI taxonomy): Eukaryota > Metazoa > Chordata > Actinopteri > Gymnotiformes > Hypopomidae > Brachyhypopomus > Brachyhypopomus occidentalis. Next base: position 101,231 of record JAGXOD010000115.1, read on the forward strand.
AAGCATGCCTGTGTGGCAGTGCAAGTTTGGAAACCGTGTTGAATGAACATGATTTATTTTTGAGTGTTTGAAACAGAATGGACCTGTGTGTGTGTGTTTGTGTGTGTAACATGTGGTTTTGGTAAGTGAGAGTTTGTGTGTGATTAAGAGGGGTGTTGGGGACAGCCTGCCGTACCTGACCCGACCCCAAGTCCCACCCAAACAGCCCTCCAGATGCTGGATGTACTGTCTTCCATTTACCACAGGGAACTGGTGGGGGAGAGTAGATGTGTGTGTGTGCGCATGCACATATGCATGTATGTGTGGTTTCGTCACCCTGCTGGCGTCATGCGCATCTCACAGCTCTGTGTCTCCAGAGGCACCCCCACCCCTTGCCCCCTCCTCCACTCCTCTTCCTCACCATGAAAAGCAAACCAAAACCAAACCATACACCACTACATGCCCCCCAATGGACACGAAACAAAGAACGCACAAGCAGATTGAAAGCAACCGCTCACAAATCTGTCTCACAACGAGACCTTTGAAGCCCTGTGTAGCTGACTGGGGGGCAGGAGGGAGTGGGGTAGGCTCAGAAGAAGTGCCAACATATTGCTTTTGTAAGCCTGCTTGGAGTGCTGTCAAAACAAAGACATTAAAAAGAGTCCCTGTGGACATGGGGTGTCACTCGCAAATTTGTCCTCGCATGGCCTCATTCTCAGCCCACAAGCCCCTCCCCCTTCTTCCCAGTACTAAGCCCATTTGGTCATCAGTTCCTCGCAAACTGGTACCTGCTTGTAGCTTTTCCAGTGTAGCTTGCAGCTTTTCCAGTGTAAAAGTCTCTAGTCTGCTGAGAAGATGGTTAGGGGTTGCTTGATTTCACATGATTATTGGCAGAATTTCTGGGCATGTGAGAGAGACAAAGCAATAGCAGAAGTGGAGCTTAAAACAAAAAAAAGACTTTAAAAGGCAATACTTCAAATAGATTTTGTTAAAAAGAATTATAATTCTTTAAAACAAAAATAATAAAAAAGTGGAAGACAGACAACATTTGTTCATTTCAAAATAGAAAGTTTATTATAGAAAGTTTATATTCATAGAGATGTTGTTAGTAAGTGGGCTGCCTACAATTAGTGATAAATATATTTAAGGAGCACAGAAGTGATTTGGTTGCATGAAGATTTTTTTTCCTTACATATCACTTATGACCAGCTGGAAGAAAAAAGATTAAAGAAAATGAGTGTTAAGAAAAACATTTTATTAACAAATATGCACTAATAGGCTATGTATGATCTGAATGAGGATCTTTCCGTGAAAAGTGTGTATTTTCATCAAATTAATATTTGTTTCTTGCAGTTTAATATTTGCTACCTGACTATTCAGTAACTTCATTTTTTTTATATTATAAAGGTGCATCAGGAGTTTGTGAACGACATAGAGAACACCTCTGTGGAAAGTCTAATACAGAAACTGGCTGAGAGCAAAGGAACCGGCAAAGAGAGGCCAGGTAACCACTGCACGTGCATTTTTCCTGCACCAGCATGCCTGACTCTGCTCATAAAATAATTGTTGAGAAAATCTACATGCAGTCTATTAGAGAGAGTCCAAACTGCAGTGCTGTGTCCCTCCAAGATTTGCATTTGAAGCCATTATTTTGTATTCTCGCAGAAAAAGAGGGAGTGACTGAGAAAGTTACATTTCTCATTACATTACTGTTACAGTTACATCAGTTACATTACTGGCCAATGTAAAGTGCATGAAAAATTATTTTGGGGGATTGAATATACATGCACTTATTACACACACACTCTGTAGGTGTTCCCCCTTGATTACTGAAGCATGTTGGAGTTTACACAGGATGTTTTGCTAATCTGTGAGCTTTACAAGAGGCCTTAGCCCAGGCCTCAGGCAGCTAGATGTCACATGCTAAGCAGAATCTCAAGGGCATCTACTTTTTATCTACTGATGGGGCTTCTCTGTGGCTAAACTTTATACCTACCTCTTTTTGTCCTTGACCTCTTGCCTTCATGTTCTTAATTATTTCTGATCTATTTTCAATTTTAGTTTCAGTTAAAAATATGGATTTATCTTTACAGTTTCAAAATTTCTCACTGAGAGCGTAATCTGTCATTTGAGTCATTTGTTCTGGTCACTGTCTTGATATGTGTCCGTTGTCTCATAGACGGGTTCAGTTCTTTGAGTAAGTACTGCCATGTAAGATACAATAGATCATCACTTATTCTTTACTATCTTTGTATTGTATGAGGTAAGCATAAAACACAGGCTTTTGGTATGCATACGCACGGTGGACCCTAGACAAAGCTTCCGGGGTTGTGCTTGGCCACATTTGTTTTGACAGCGTAATTAATTGAGGCTTAAACTGTTTGGGCCAACAAAGAATTCCAGGCTTGTATCAAGCTGCTCATTAAGGGTCGTGCTGCTGTCAGAACAATAACCTGTCCCACACAATGATGAAGTAAGAGCAGCGTTAACCGGTCCTATGTCTTCAAAGAGAGAGGGGTTGAACAAACTTCGTGCCGCGGAAACAATCCCGAAATGACATGCTGAGTAGCGGAGGGGGGAGAAAGGGTTGCTCTCGCAGGTCACCGATATCCAGCTGAGCTGTTATCTGGCGGCGAGCCAGGCACGCAAACTCAGTGTGCGCTCAGTCCTAGAACCATACACCATATACCAGTATTCCCCGTTCACGTGAGACTGCAGGTCTTCCTCATATACAAACACATGTGGCAGGTTGCGTCGTGATATAAACGAAACGGTCTGTTTAGAAAGTTTTTAATCAAAGCCTAATGCCTTTCCAGCTTCGGGCACGGTGCATGTTGTTATGCGCGTAAATATGGTCACATGAAATCTTGCAGTGTTATCATCGTGTGTATCCTCTCATGACGTCACAGTTACTTTTTTTTCGTTCATGTGAATAAAGTATTTAGGGAAAAAGAAACATTGTGTAAAAGGTGTTTATTGCTTGCTAATTCTGCATTCTTACTACATGTACATGCAAACAATTGAGGGTTTTAGCATTACTAGTTAAAAGGAGGAGGCTGCTTCTGTCTTCATTTGTTTCGTGGGCTAGTGGTCTTTGCGCCAGTTATGATTTTGTTGGAGGATATATAACACTCAAACAGAGAAAGAGAGAGCGCAGCACAGTAGAACGGTCATACTTTATCCACTTCAATAAAAATGATGCGTGTCTGTACCGAACAATGCGTCATATCTGCTTGCGGCTCCCATCCTCCAGGAAAACTGGATCGCAATGCTGCTGTATACATTTGATATCGTGTCCTTTGTTTTTTCAGGTCAAGGCATTCTCGCGCTGTGAAAAGTGCCCCGGGCACTCTCGTTGAGGTCTGGTAGTAAAAATGTTCTCTATTTCTACGGCAAGCATTAGCTTTTATGCGCGTAAACACAAAAGGAAACTCAGTGAAGAGCTGCTAACGACAGACAAATGGTTTAAGGACGATTTTTCCTTTTCACTCCTAGTCACGAAAGCACGGAATGTGCATTTATATATTTTCATCGCGTATTTGCTATTACCGACTAAATGTCTTCCTGAAACTCATCTTGATTTACACAACACTATAGGGCATGTAGCTGGCAAGTCAATTATGCGTTCTACGTCTGTTTTCAGAAGTGCCCTCCACAAAATAAGAGATATAGACACACAGATGTACAATTACAGGGACGTGTGTGCGCAGGCGTGCATCTTTTGAATCACCCGCATCAAATCATCTCGTCGTGGAGAAGGGGCAGTGTTCACAGTGTAAAATATTAAATGGTAAATATGTAAAATCGATAACTAGGAAACGGACCGTTGGTATTGATGTTTTCCCCCACTTTCTGCTTCATTCATTTGCACTGTTACTTGTCACTTGAGCCGGTTTCAATGAATATTCTCCATGAAATTGTACACCTGCTCTGATTCCAGAATAGGTCGGTCTCGTTTTACCCTCCAGATTATTTATCTGATCACTGAGGCGCCACGCTCCAAAAGCAGGCTCGTGGGTGCAACGGCGTATGCGTGTAGGTGTCCCGGGTGCTTGTAAACTGAACTTACTTTGAGGAGATGTTAGAGCTGATTGATTGTCAGCAGATACGTTGCATGTTGCCTCTTTTTTACCCTTTAGCATTCTTACTTGGGTAGGGCTTAGGTTTCTTTAAAAAAAAAAAAGTATTACCAACATTCGCACATTTTATTGAATTGCATAAAGATGGCAGGATCTGAACATGCTCCAACCAACATGCCACAAACCAAAACATGCAACTGTTATCACCAGGTGATGCTTGTGTTGTTTTGTTGTCCTTGCAGGTCCCATTGAATTTGAGGAATGTAATGTTTCCATTGCCAGTGAAGGTATATGAAATGTATTCTTTTGGTTTGATATTTTATGCAATAGATCCAAATAGCTGCAAATATTCAGAATTACCATTATTAACTAATACTTTGCAAATATTCTTTGGTATGTATATTTTTGTTCTGTCATTGCAGTATGAAATAGATTTCAGTTTATTTATTAAGTTTTTTTGTTTGTTTTGTTTTGCTAGTGTGAGGTAGTTTGTGATTTACTTTTAATTTCTACTACAGGCAACTTGAATGCAGAACAAATTTAAATGCAAACTCTGTGCATGTTTGTGTGAGAGAGAGATGTAGTTTACAGACCTCAATGTGGCATTACCTTGTTTGCGACAAATGAATCAAAAACAATTTCAAGTTGAGTTATGTGGAAGTTTTAGAGTTATTCAGCAACAGTCATAATTGCCCGGTTGCCAGTGTAAGAAACTGAGCCTGGAGTTGCTGTGGGTAACAACTGTGTAATTTGTTCAACTAGTTGCCAAACCTAGGAAAAGGAAGCCATTTACCATTCCGGGGCGGAGGAAAGACAAGGATACAGATTCTACGTAAGTGGGCATTAACTGTGTGCAGGTTCTGGAATTGTACTGTTTGTCAGTGCCCTAACACTCATTTACTAAATTCAGTTAATAATTGTGTAAGTCATATGACTCGGGTAGCTGCATCTCACCTTGTGCTGAGGAATACTAATGTTAACTATTTTGACATCTAATTACTTGTTTTCTTTATCTGCAACTCAAATAGTGAGTCTACAGAAGTTGAAGCTGCTGTAAGTATTTGTTTAAATACAATGTCAGCCATTCAAGTTTTGAAGAACCAGTGTATAAATGAATGCATGAGTGCAGTAGTTTTCTTACTTAAAGTGATTTTTGTAGTAACCTTATACAGTAATATTAATATTTGGATTTTGAGTTTTCTAAAAATCACTAAGTTTGTTAAAAAAAGTTTGTTTTTAATGGGTGACTTGGTAACTCAGTAGCAATGTCTTTTGTAGCAGTCTTTTGTGATATTTTTAGTGGCTCATCTGTCGTTCAAAACAACTTAACACTTATCTGGTGAACTATATATGTTTTACTGCAGTTGTATTCATACACTTCATTTGTTTTTTTGTTTGTTTGTTTGTTTGTTGTTTTGTAGAACACTGCTAATGGAGCCCCGACAGACTTCTATGGAGCCATAGATGTCCAAAATGCTGTGAGTTGTGGTTGCAGAACTGTCCGTTATATAAAGTGCAATGAATGGCATTTTTGTGACATCATAATGTCGTGTTGTGCTGTGTTTCATCTGAGCTGTCCTTCGTGTGACATGCTGTGTTGGTTCTAGAACGTGCCTCAGATAGACGAAGAGGGATTCTGCATCCGACCAGAAGTCAACGAAAATGATATCCTTCAGCAAAGACTGAGTCTCTTTACTTCCAATAAAACATCTCATAGCTACTGAGCACCTCCTGCTAAGTTCATACTGGCTAAATATAAATTATGTTTTGTGTCCTCTGAGAAGCCTTGAGGCAGAGGCTCTGTTACTTTCAGCAAGCTGTGATGTGAAAAGTAAGCAGACCTCTAAAACACGGTTTCTCTCGCATCTCTCACGGGGCCGGTTCATATTATACATTACTGAAACTTTTATATTATTTGTTCATTTTACTTTTAGCTTTCTCATTATTCTGCTAAATGGTGTTTAACTGTGTTTTGTCATTACTTTACTATTTTTGAATGTGATCTTATTCCTCATCTGTAGTGTTGTTTCTGTTGTGTCTATGTCCTGTGAGTTCCTTAACGATTCTATTCACATGCCAAAGACAATTCCTTCTACTCCTCCAGCGATTCTGAGGAAGAGGATGACCGCAGGAAGTTCCACGTGGAGATCAAACCAGTGCAGCCCAACAATGGCACGCACCAGCAGAAAGCCACCATCGATGAGCTGAAGGCTTCCATTGGCAACATCACCCTCTCTCCCTCCACAACGGTAAAAACTCAGAAAAACATACACAAATAGATTCTTAGGGTGTGACCAGTTCAATCTGAACTATGATAGAGAGAAAGAGAGCTCTGATTAGTTGATGTTACTACCATTCATCCTGTTCTGTGCTCTCTCTCTCTCTCTCTCTTTCTTTTTTAGTCCTGTTGGCTGACACTAGGAGGCAGTAGTTGACTATTATATCTACACAGTGTGTCATATTGACCCTCTTTGAAACGGCTGTCACTTCAAGCGTTTAGTCTCCTCACGTGCGTCCACGTGACTGCCCTGTGCCAGAAATCCCTGTTCTTCATTACGTCATTTACCTTCAATAACAAAAAGTTCAGTAGTACTTGATGAAAGATGTCTTAAGAGCTCTCTCCCTTCTAATTGGTCTCAGTATATTTATATATTACTAGTTGCTTTTTGTTAAGGTGACTGGAAAATAAACCAGGATGTTTATTCAGTTTGGGGTTTTAGTGTGCTATTGTTGGCATTTGTCTGCAGCTCAGATCACATGGATGTAGCCTAGTCCATTTTCACACAGTACTTCCTAATTTCACCGCTTGTCAGTGATGGACCGACTGACAGCTTAGTCACTTCATGTTAATTTCTTTAAATGAGGCCAAAATTTGTAACTTTCCTTCTTTTGCAGATGTCCATTCCAAACACAGCCCCCTGTCTTCTTTTCAGTTTTTACTTTTTTCTGCATTTGTGATCCTCTTTTTTTTCAACTCCTCTAGAAAGCAGTGCATAATTCTGTTGCCCTTCCTTGCAAGCCTTTGTTGACGGCTGCTTTCAGTGAGCCTGGCCAGGCCGCTCTGCTGGGCTGGTCTTGGGCGGGTTTACTTTGAGGAGCACGCTGGCCTCTGAGCCAAGCTGAAGGGCTTCCTGACCTGGTCCATATGGACTCAGTATAGACTAGGATTACCTTCTGCAGTAACTAACCATCTCCCTGTCACCTCAAACTAAAAGCCTGTTTACTGTTTGTCTTCATGTCCCATTGGAAATGTCTCCTCAGTTTCTGCTTGTTTGTTTGTTTTATGCTTCCTTCAGTCAGAGTTTTTGCAACACCCCCCCCCCCCCTTCATGAAGACAGATGTGTTCCATGTAGCTCCATGTAGGGCTTAAAAATCTTCAATGGGATGAATGTATGTCATCTGTTGTAGATTATAGGGAAAGCATTTCTTTTTATTTTTCATTTGTTTTGCTGTCTCTCTCTCTCTGTCTCTCTCTCTCTGCAACATTCTGTCATAACTGCTTTTGTATGGTGTTTGGCCTGAGAGCTGTAATTGAACCCATTTGCCACTCTGTGCCTATGGGGCCAACTCCTGCCTCCATGCCCAGAACTATATGTCGTGGGTTAACACTTTAGCAGTGTTTCCTGGCCCTACTGGCTTTCTGATTGATAAATAATTTCTATAATAATTTCTATAATGCAGTATAGAAAAACCAGTAAGGAGAATTTCTACATGGAATTCCAAACAGAAGTATAGGGACACATTTGTACAACGTGGCATTGTATTCTACAGTATTCCCTCATCTCACTTTGTGTTTTTACACCACTGATGAACTTGGAAGATCAAACTTATTGCCTTAAAAGGTTGAGCTGGCTGTATTTTATTTTTTACGACTCGGAGGTTATATATCTGATAGGATAACTTTAAGAGTCTTTGGTTCTTACTTTGATCTACTTGTGTGTTTTAATTTCTGTGTGTGTGTGCATGCATGTATATGCATGCGTGTGTGTGTGTATGTGCTTGCATATGTCTGTGCGTGCGTGTGTGTTTTCGTCCTGGGAGGCCCATACTCACTGAATGAATGTGGGGACGCAGTACTTCATGTCCCTGTTATTTTCTTAACTCCTCTCTCCCTCATTAATTAATGCCTGTTTTCCTTTCCAGGTCCACATGAGGAGGAACCAGTCCAGTGAGTATTCTTCTTTTCCTCCTCCTGCTGTCTCTCTCTTTCTTTCTCTCTCTCTCTCTCTCTCTCTCTCTCTCCTCCAAAGGCTTGGCTCTGGAGAGTGCTCAACATTTTGACTTTCTTTCTTTCGTTTTTCTTGGCGGCAGCGAGTTTTTCGCTGACTCGATCTTTTGTGTAGCTCTGGCCACCCCTCCAAAGCCAAGCCATCCCACGAGAAAATAAAGTCTCATTCTTTTCTCCCCTCCTGTCTCTCTTCTCAACAACCAAGTATTGCCTCCTTAGGCCATGGACAAAGATTAATTGCTTAATTGCATGTTTGTTTTTTTCTCTGTGATCATAATTTAAATTTTTTTTCTAGCAAATTGTGGTTTAAACACATGCAGATGCATGTCAGAATGTAATGTGGACATTCCGAAAGAAGAGTGAGCATGTGGACTTTGGCAAAAAAATAAAAGATATTTCTGCATATGCATAAAATAATTTAGCTTATGGTACTAACCTTGTTTGTCTCCACAAACCAGAACACTTCTGCCTGGGTTAGTCTTTAATATTTAATTTTGTGAATGTTTGAATTCAAAGTAATCTAATGTATATTTAATAATGAAATGTACTGATGGTGTACAAGAATAGTACATGCTAATTACACTGGATGAATAATAATTACTAGGTATAATCAGTACATAAATAGTTACTTAAAGTACTTTAATGATATTAAGGAACAGTGAGCATTTCAAGCCTTTGAAATGGTGTCCAATAAATTCAGAGAGGTTTGACTTTTTTTGACAGATTTTATTCCTCGACACTCTTAGATGGCCAGATATCAGGAATCTACAGACCTCTGATGCACAAAAGAGGCTGCTGCCTCGTGCAGTGTGGGCGAACAGGGTCCTGCCCTGGGATGCCCACGTGCACACAGCTGAGAGAGAAATTTTGAAGTAAAACAGAATTATAGCACAGCATATTGGATGAGTCTTTCCAGTAAGGATATTGTGGAATTTAGTTTTTGTGGAGAGAGATATTGTTTTATTCCCAGCCACCATTTGCATCAGTTCAATTCTACATTCATATGCAATTCATTCATTCTACACCAATTTCTCTTTTGCAATGTCAACATAAGACCTCAAAAGAAAAGGATTCCAGCAGTTCAAAGAAGGAGTAAAACTATACAGGATAAAAGCATTTTTCTATTACTGTTCCTGTGGTTAAAATTAGTTGTCCAAGAATTTGCACATAAAGAGGGGTTGCCTGAAATTTATGAACAAAAACACAGATTACATTTTTGGGATTATTGCTTTCATATTCGTATAATTCACCAGGTAAATTATAGTACTGATGTGAAGCAAGCATGATATAGCCATTTCATAACCATTTATAAATGGAAACTATGAGCAAGTTGAAGAATTAAATACTTCAACCCTTCAATTGTTTAACCTTAAAGATTAATTGAAAGTGTATTTTACATTCTTACATTCAATTTGCCCAGGGATCACCTCACTACGCTCAATGTCTTCTTTAGACTCAATGAGAGGTGAGTATGCGATAGGAAGTCTAGTTTATACACACTCTGGGTTTTACTCTAAGGCAAAAGGGATTCACTAACTTCATCAGGTGTTGGTATTCAGTTTCCTGCTGCAACCATTTAATCTGCTAATTGTTATTATATTTACAATATGTGTCCAGATAGCTAAAGACCTGGGTCAGACACACATTCATGGCTAGCCTAACATTCATGGCTAGCTAACCCTCAGCACAATGCAGGACCGCCTGGAGTTACTGGACCTTCGACTTTTTCCTCAGCCTGTTTCTAGAAATTTTCTTTATGCTCTCGATTTGGTATGCAGTTCACCTGCATCTTTGATTTTTCAAAGTGTGTCTCTGACATTTCGGGTCATGGTGTCAGGCATATGGTTGTTGCTGTGAGGAAATGTTTCATGAAGTGAACATGACATTTAAAATGTTTATTTTTATTTTTAAAAGAAAGAAGTATCAAGTCAGCAGTAAGCCCCAGAATAGTGAGGCTATTGTCCTGTTTAGAATGACATTTTACTGCATGAAACATTTTATTTTTCTCAGTGGCTTAATAGACAAGGTGAAAATGAAATGCTGAACTCTTTTTCTCTCTCTCTCTGTCTCTCTCTCTCTCGCTCGCTCTCTCTCCCTCATTCACTCACTCGCTCTTTTACTCTCAGGTGATGAGCTTGGAAGGCCCAGAATACAACAACCATCATATAACGAGTAAGAAAATGTCACATTTTAAACATTAAAAACATTTTTAGTAAAGTCAAGTTCAAAGCTCTTTATAGCAAATGAAAAACAATATGTAAAATATGAAATGTAATGCCACTTTCCACACAATAAATCTCTTGAGTCCATATTTCAATTCGGTTTTTAAGTTAATTTCATTTGTATTCTGAACAGTAGCACAAACCCATGAGACATTTACAATATTTGTAACCATATATTGCCTTTGCTCTCATTAGTAGTAGACTGGCAAGTAATGACCTGCTCTCGTTGGATCCATTTGGTCCCAGTGTCAGTGGCTCCGCTTCCTCGGTATCCTCCTCTGCAGGTAATTCCCAGCTGGGTGGTGCAGCCATCCTTAAACACCCTCTCCTCTGTCATCTTGGGAGTTCATTTCCTCTCAATTCCTGGCAGCTGAGCAACAGAAGAAGACAGTGGCACCACTACTGTAGCAGCAGTTAGTTAACAGCCACTACCACTTAACCAATAGTTAAGTGAGTCAAACATTAAGAAAAATTTGGTTATGCTACATAATTAAAATGAGGTCATTTGAAAGTTGTTATGCAACAATGTAGACGCCTGACAATGGTTTCTTATCAATTCCTATTTTTGGCCCACACTAAGAGAATGAAGACAACATAACAAACATGCACACACCTACTAAACACATATAGTCAGTCATTCTCTCCTCTCCACCAGCTTGGGGAGGCTTGGGTCAGGACTCACTCCATCCATTATTGATGCCGCACACAGACTAGTGAAGCATCAGGGCCTTTCCTGTCCACAACACTTGTCTCTAGAGAGCTTGATCAGGCAACTGTTGTCACGGAAACCCCCATGCCCCGCACAGCCTGTGCATTTGATTTTCCGCAGTATAGTCTGCATTCACAGTTCCGTGGTCACTAGGTTAAACTCCATTTGGAGTTTTTTTTAATTATCTTGTTATTGCATTGTATTTGCTGTCTTCTTTTTATTTACTTCTTTTTGATAATTATTCCTTTTTATTTTTTATTGGTATAATTAAAGTAAGAATTTTGAGAACTCTTATGCAACATAAATTCACTTGACTCTGGTCATTTGAGAGAACAGATTAATGATTGGTTGTGGTATGTTCAAAATGGTTCTAGACTTGTTTTCTGAGTCTCTCGTCTCTTTGTTCTACTTCCCCACTCACCCATTTTTGTATGAAAGCTCAAGGTTGTCCAAACGACTGACCTTCACTGTTGAAATGAAGCGGAATTTCTCCTTCTGGGAATTACAAGCTTTCATTTTCCTTCTCTGGGAGTAGGTCACGGGTAGTACATGGGTGTAAACAATTGTTTTATTTTTTGTGAAAGGCAGTGCATTTTTAAACATGGCTTTGAATACACATTTTGAACACATTTCTTTTTTAAATATATAGTTTATTATATAACTATAAATATGAACTTCTACTAGCTGGGCTGCCCAATGGAGGATGGGTTCCCTTTTGAGTCTTGGTCCTCCCATGGTTTCTTCTTGGGGAGTTTTTCCTTTCCACTGTTGCCCCTGGCTTGCTCATTAGGGATCTGGACCCTTGCACTTGTAAAGTTTGTGATATGTGTTGTAAAAAAAGTGCTTTATAAATTAATTTGACTTGACTATATGTATATATTTTTAAATATATTTTGCAGATCTCCCCATTTTTATTTCCTTACTTCTCTTATTATTATTATTATTTCAATATTAGACTTAATTAAGTGCTGGGTTAGAAGGCAGAGGCGCCTTGGGTCATGACCTATGTTACCGAGGGGATGTCCATTGCAATTCCCTGATCGGACATACCAGACCATGACCTGAGCTGCGTGGGCCAATCATAATCCGCAGTTTACTGGCACCTAGAGAGGTTTGAGTATAAGGTGCGGGAACCCTGCATTATTGGTGCTGTCAAACATGGTGTTGTTAACTCTGTGCCTCAGCACAGCGTGGTGCGGGACAGGAAGCATGGAGATGCTGCTCAAGACTTCATTACTGCGTTCGGCTCCCTTATTTCCAGGATGCTTCCCCCATTAAAGTAATTTGTGTTTACTGTTTGTTGACAAGGGTTGTGTTTACACCTTACTTCTATCTCACCCCGTAGACCTGGCCTCTCTCTTCCTTACACCTTTCTATCCATCTCCATCTCTCCAGTTGAATGATAAAGTTCCTGAGGATGCAGGTAATACTAGAGCATCCAGGGTGCATTTTAAAATGCAAAATAAAGGAATGGTGTGTTAAGTGTTGAATGAGGAGGATGCCACCACACCTGCTAGATTTCATCCATCTGAACTCTGTATTTAATCTTTCATTTGCTTATTCATCTGTCTTGAAAGGTCTCTGTGGTCTTCACTATAAGGTTTAGATCTGTGTGTGTATATGTGTGTGCATACATGTGTGCAAGTGTGTGTTGTCACAATATGTCATCACTGCTAAAATATGCTGCCCAGTTTTCTAACATAACCTAATATGCACCAGCTTTGCAGCCATTGTATTTCTATTGGTTGTTTAACTCTCATTTTATTTATTTATAATATACCTTACACTAGACTGAGATTCAACTTGGGCATTTTATACAACTTCATTATTATCATGATTTTCATGTTTCATGTTAATAAATTTGTAATTTGTGGAATGTACTTTTTTTCTAAAAAAAATATGAATGAACTCAGGTTGGACCCAAAGTCTCAGTTGTTTGTGTTCACCATTCTGCGACACTGTTCTCTTTGGCACCTTCTGCAGTGGAGATGGTGTTACAGCAGGAGCTCTCATCCCCGCTGGCCAACCAGCTTGAGGCAAACAAAGCTTTGGTTCCCCCTTTACCTCCTGAAGAACCACCTTTTCCTCTGCGGTCATCAAGCCCTTCTCCACACTCCACTGTCCCATGTCCTACCTCTGCATCTCCCTGGGGGCTCCGGGATGACCATTTTGCCCACTTGGCACAAGACCCACCAAGACCAATGAGTGTCACTCTGGTCCTTTGGGCAAGCCCAGGGGAGCGTTCCGCCAGCAGGCTCCCTGTTGGCGCTCCTATCACTGGTGCAGAGGCACTGTCTTCCTGGTCCCTGGGCCGATGGGTTGCCTTTAGCGATGACTTTGTGCCATCCCGTGGGCCATCTCACCTCCCACCAAGGCCTCGCTCGGTTCCCGTGCCCCAGCATGCAAAACTGCTGTCTGGCCAAGGCACAGATCACTTTAGTAGTATGGGACTGAATGAGAAGAGTGCCCTCTATCGGCTGGAGGACCACACCATGCCTCTGGTATCTGGCCACTTGCAGGATGGTAATTGTGATGAATAGCAGTTGTAAGCATGTTGGGGTGACCTAGCACCATGCTATGCTTTGTATAACAACCAGATGCCATTTACTATGGATTCACTGAACTGAATTTTGTTCCCATTATTTTTTATCATTTGAGCACTTTTTTTTCTTTCTTTCTTGAATTGTTGATATAGTTGGATGCTTGATATAAAGGGTTAAAACACTGCCACTGTGGCAGTCAAGCCAAAACAACATCTCTACCTCAGCTGAGCTGTAACACCTAAACTTTTATATCAGTGGAAAGAAAGAAATGACATGTAATACAGTGTGTTCAAAATTATTATGCAAATAATATTTTCTCAGATTTTCCAAAATTACCTATATGAATTGCAGTCATTGTAATTTTCCAGTCATCAGCTATTAGAGTACAATTGAAAGGTTTTTGAACAAACTGCCAATGATAACAGTATATTTAAAAAAAAAACACTCAAAATGCATGTTCCAAATTATTATGCACAACAGTTTTCAACCTTTTCTTTTTTATAAAGAACAAAAAAATGGTCATTTGTGAAATTATAAGCATTAGCAGGTTATTACAAACTGAAATCAAACAGTTTTCAAGTCAAAACTTTATTCTAGGTGATGTTACATTTGCACATAGGACCCCTTGTTCGAAAGGAGCTTCTGAACTCTCTCGCCCATTGAATTTGTCAGGTTTTGGCTGGTATCTGCTTCAATTGTTTTGCATGAGGACAGAATACCCTCCCAGAGCTGTTGCTTAGATGTGAACTGGCTCCCTCCATCATAGACACTCCTTTTGATGATGCTCCAGAGGTTCTCAATGGGGTTGACGTCAGGGGAGCATGGGGGCCACACCATAAGTTTGTCCCCTTTTAAGCCCATAGCAGCCAGACATGCAGATGTGTTCTTTGCAGCAAAATCTGGGAAAATATTATTTGCATAATAATTTGGAACACAGTGTAGGTTTACTGAGATTAAAAGTGAACTGTACTTTTAAGTATAAGTATAAAAAGTATAATATTATATTTTTATAATCCTATATTATATAATTTATACTATATTATAATACTATTATAATATTTAATAATGGGTTACAAAACTGAATGTAGATATCTTTCAGATTGTAGCTTAATTAATGAAATTGATTCAATTGCACTTTTAATTTAGCATCTCTGTGACCAGTGTTCGGTTTTCATGCTATTTGTGTTTTTTCTTGGGTTAATTTGTGCATGTCCATAGCTAAACTCTCACATAGAAATTCCAAAGGTCTGGTAATGGCATTGGGGCATGGCTGTGTTGTGTTAAGTTTTACCAGTGTTTTGGTAAATGTTTTGCTTGCTTAAAGTTTTGCCTGAAGTTCTTGCTTTGTTAATCTCCACCATTAGGGATGCCATAGCACAAACTCTCGTCGACAGTATGCCCTGACCTCCACACTGTCTCTCTGTCCTGCACAGTTCCACCCCCTCACCGACCGACAACGCCCCTCGGAACAGGAACTATAGCTCCACCCCCTCGGCCATCATCACGACCCAAACTACCTGCAGGCAAACTGACTGGCATCAGTGAGGTAGTACTTTTGTGCTTCGATTTATTCTAATGCTTTTACTTCACCAGCACATTCTGCTGTGGACCGACAGAATCTTTACACTGCTAAATTTTAAGCAACCTTTGTCAAAATGATTGTGTAAAATGTCACTGAGTGCACATGAATAAATGATCACTATTATAGTCACTGATGGACTGTAATAGTAGGACTGTGTGGGTCCATGTCTTTTGGCTAATTATTGATTCTTCTGACGTGGTTTGTGTGTGTGAAGAGCCGTCCGTTTAGTCCTCCTAAGGTGACCAGCTCCAGCCCCACCCCCACTGCTCCTCTGGCACGTGCAGAGAGCTCCTCTTCCCTGAGCTCCAGCACCTCCATGAGCGCCAGCAACACACCCACCGTTGGTAAGACACACGTGCACAAAACACTATGGTCAAACAGTAACATTGAAAAATAAATTTCCTGTCAATGGCACTGCGAGATAATTATATATGTTGCTCATCATCATCGTTGTTTTTTTAATCATTAATCGTGCCATATGTCATATCACTGCTGTAAATATCATTGCCATCTTTCACTGGATTGTCATTCATTACCTGTGGGTTACCATGCTGCTCAAATTTGTCTCCCATTTGTGGATTTCATTCTTTTGTTGGGCTATAAGAGGATGATGGGTTTGTGGGAAAACTGCCCACCTTTGAGAAGAGGTGTGACACTCCGGCAGGTAAAGTACTTCGAGCCACAAATGGAAACACTTGCCTGCCTTGGAGGTGTTTTTAAAACCTACTAATTGACCAGCCCTGACTCCTGATTGGTCAGGCAGTCCACGTGACATGCATAAGTCCTACAAATGCAGGTTGCATCATCACCTCGTCCACTAAACCCCGTCTTTTTTCAGACCAGTTGTCTGCTTCATGTTTACCTTGCAAATTGGCATGTGAAATGTATAGCCATAGGAACCATCCAGAGGTTGGATTATATTTAGATTGTCTATGTGTAGGCTTTTTATTGCTCAAACAGCTGAATGTGTTCCTACTTTTATCATTTGTTGTAAGCTGTCTTTGCTACCAGAATCTTGGCATTGCTGATTCATGTTTGACATGATACAGAACTAACATGCACATGGATTACATGAGACTGTTGAATGATCAGATGTATTCCTGAGCTATCAAACACAAAAATACTATGGGTTTGTTACTTTGGTACTGACCATGTATTATTATAAGTGTTTACTTTTCATTTGGGCTCTCGTCTCCTTCCGTGCACATAGGCATTTCCCGAGGGCCCAGTCCAGTGACGTTAGCTTCCCAAGATTCGCTGCCCATAGCTGTGGCATTCACTGAGACAGTGAATGCCTACTTCAAAGGAGCCGATCCCAGCAAGTGAGTTCATACGACCTGCCCTGGAAGAACCGAGTAGTACAGCAGATCCATTTGAGAGAGCATCTTGGTTGCTATTTAAGTAAAGGACACCTGAAAGACCACTTCAGCCTCCACCATTATTTTAAATCAACTGAATATTAAGACAGAAATCCATTGACATTAGATATTAACTCAGAGTATACTATTATTACTGTTGGACCCATTAGTATGGGTCATGGACTAATTGCCTGAAGCATTAGTACAATTTGTGTGGGTAGTGTAAATGATTGAGCGTGTGTGTTTATGTGGTTTAGGTGTATAGTGAAGATTACAGGAGACATGACACTCTCCTTCCCCAGTGGAATCATTAAGATCTTCACATCTAGTCCCTCACCAGCCGTGCTCAGCTTCCGCCTACGAAACACCAGCAGATTGGAGCAGATCCTACCCAATCAGCAACTACTACACAGGTGTGTGTGTGTGTGTATGTATACGTACATATACTTTTATTATTTTTTGTAAGTGACACAGAAGTTCAAATGTATGCTGCAGTCAGACATTCACACAGACATTCATTGTTAAATGTATGTGTGTCCATATGCCTGCATATGTGTGTGTGTATGTCTCTATATTCATATGTCCATGTCTGTCTGTGGATGCATGTGTGCGTGTGTCTTAATCAGTGACTCCTCTCAGAGTGACACTAACGCTCGGGATTTCTGGCTCAACATGCCTGCCCTGACCATGTACCTGAAGAAGAGCTCGGAGCAGAACCCCACCTCCTCTTATTATAACGTGGACATCCTCAAGTACCAGGTGTGCACAAGAGTCCAGAACTGGGGCTTCTGACTGCTGTAACCCCTGCAGATAGTAGCTTGATGAGTAGAGCACGTAATCCCTCCCTGCTACTCATGAAAACCATTGTTCGCTCAGCACTGTTTCACCTTTAAATCATAAAGGATCATCAGATCTATTTTCTCATGCAACAGAGTGATGCATTACTGCAGCAAGCCAAGGCCACTGAGCTGTAATCCTTTAAGCTGCTCTCCATGTCCGATGTCTCGGCCGTTCTCGTGCAGGTGTGTTCAAATGGGATTCAGTCAACGCCACTGAACCTTGCTGTATACTGGAAGTGTGGGCCGAGCACCACAGACGTGCGCGTGGACTACCGCTACAACCCAGAGGCCATGCAGCCGGCTGGGCCACTGTGCAGTGTCCAGGTCCTGGTGCCGGTCAGTGGTGGCGTCACCAGTATGCAGTCACTCCCTAGCGCTATCTGGTGAGCTGAAGGGCAAACACTGCATCCCATCTCACGCATTAAATCAATTTCCCCCCAACTCACTCATTCACACACTTACTGTCTTTCATATATGCATTGATACTTTCTGGAATAGTAGAGTCTTGATTACTTTTGGCTTCTTGGTACCAGGAACGCAGAACAGAGCAAGTCTTTATGGAAGCTGAACGACATCTCTGAAAAATCGGAAAATGAAGGTATTGAAGACCTACTACTGAGTAATGGGCTTTATATCTGCTTTGTCTGTAAGAGATATAAATAAGTGTTTGTGTGTGTGTATCAGGCTCTGGCTCTCTGAGGGCAAAGTTCGAACTATCAGATGGGCCTTCGATCCCAGCCACACTTGCCGTCCAGTTCATCACTGAGAGCAGCACTCTCTCTGGAGTGGACATGGAACTAGTTGGCTCTGGATACCGAATCTCACTCAGTAAGAAGAGATTTGCAACTGGTAAGAATTTAAACCTCAGTTCTCAAAACACAAAATGGCAGTTTCAGGCACAATAGACACAGACACCCCTCACTCCAGTAATTGATTACATACACAGCAAGAAATGTTTGTGTGTGTGTGCGTGTGTGTTTTACAGGGCGCTATATGGCAGACTGCTAAGATGCCACACTAGAGCCACGTCTGCTCTAGCAGTTGGAAATTTCAAGGGTTTTTCCTTCTCATTGTTTTATTCCATCTTACCCCTTTGGGGATGGGCTTAATGATGACGGAGCCATCATAATGATATGACTTGACTGCAATGGCACTTGACTGAATGGCTCCTCATAGACCTTTAATGCTTCTCAGCATTCTGAACTATATTGCTATCCAGTCAAATGCCCTTTCTGGGGAAGAGAGAATTTTACTACAGTTATGTAGCACTGAGTATCAAACACTGTCTAAAATAATTAGTAATAAACCCCTCCAAAACAAAAAGGAATATCCCAAAATTGATAATATAAAGTAATCATTCATCTATTTTGATCTACTCAGGCTTTTATAAAGTCAGAATGGTAGTGCTTGTTTTGTATTTCTATAGTTCATTTGTAATATGAATTATATCTAAAAACATACAGCATATGTAAAACAAAAGAAAAAAATATCTGCACTAACAATCTTCCTGGCTAGACATTAGTCTCTTCTTTGTATATCCAACATTACGTTAGTCACAGTGACTATGAAGTTAAAAAGCAACAGAGAAAAAGACCAGAGACAAGCCACTAAATGCCTCTGCCATAAATTCAGAAGAACTTGTGTGTTTTGTCCAAAAACCCCACAGGTTATTTCCTTGCATCAATGGCCAGATTTCCCAGAGTTATCCAGTATGACTGATTTCTGCCTTTGGATTGAGTGTCTGGTATCCTTATAATTTTTAGGTAGTTATAGGATTCAGCCTGGCTCATGCATCACATTTACACAACAGTTGGATAACTTTTGGGAAAACTGACCCTTGTAATTTACCCATACAGTGGCAAGAGTTTTATCATTTACGTCTCTCACAATAGGTGTACTTCTGTGTATTTCTCACCATAACTGTGCAATGAAGGTATAAGCTATGGATGCATTGTGTATATTGTTTTATGCTTCTGTTTTAGTGCCATTTTCATGTCACTATCAAGAATTCAAGTTAGTTCTGTGACATTGCTCAAAAAAAACACTGACCTCAGTGCCTCTTTCTATTAACAAACTTGAATTTTTTTCTTTCTCTACAAACATTTGCAGGTTTAAGCAAAGCACACCTTTCTCATTATGTCATTCTGTTCTAATTTTATATTCTGTTGTATACTGTTTTTACTGGGATATTGAAGGGAACTTGCTGCTACTGAAATGGCAGAAGTTAAATGTAGGCCTTTGTCTTCTGAAGACCAGTCATCACCATAAAGTGTGTTTTCGTCTGTGTAGCCCATTTCATAGAAATGGCTAAGTGGAAATTATATCAGTACCGCAGTGCTGTTTTTGCCAGTCTACTATCAGTGTTGGCAAATTCCTTCTCCGATCTTAAGAATTGTTCTTTGGGATATAAAATGAGCAGAGCCTAGCACATGCAGATATATGTATTGTAAGATCAGATGACTGCAATATCGCCACACATTGATTAGATTGTTTTGTTTTAAATATCTTTGCACCAAATACCATCTTATTTTAAAAAGGACTTTCCAAATAGTGTCCTCAGAATACGGAATCAAAAAACTTGACACAACCAAAAAATGTCTTTATTAATTGAAAGGCATTTTGGGTAAATGTGTATAATTCCACTTGCCCTTATTCATGGAATGTCTAGACCTGCCATCTAAATAGTAGCTTTCAAGAGTATTTGCCAAATTTTATACAGACGGAAGGGAAACAAAAGGCAAACCAAGAGCACAGGCTAAACCCTACAAAATATAGTGAATATTGTACCACAACAATGGATCAGTTTGAGATTACTAACACCGTGACCACACATGCCCACTGTGACTCAGTGGTTATCATATCCAATGTGGTTGAAATGGGCTTTGTGTAGTGTTGGTCTGATTCGAATCCTGTGCCTTATCTTAGAGGGCCAGTTCTCTAAGGGCTACCCTAACCACTGAGTGGGGATGCACCATACATATCTTAATTAAAGAATACACAGGCATGTTTGATATCTACTAAAAGTCAGCAGAAAAAAATGAATTGTTTCTAGGAATTTTTGTTGGTTATTTTATAAGTACATAGGGTTATTTTGGATTTTGAATCTTTACTATTTTAATGATTTTTTAATGTACAAAACATGATTTTAATGAATTTGCTTTTAGTTTATCAAATGGCCTTGGGTTTTTAGTGTAGAGGCAGATATTAACCAGTAGGTATTGGGGTCAAAGTCAGTAGCATTAATGAACAGTGTGACGTTCACTTTCTCTGTCTAAAAACAGCGCAAGGTAAATGTGTGCATTTGTGTATTTTAGCGAGCTGGTTCTTGCTGCCTCTACCGCCATCACATAAATGTTCAAAGGTATTTTGGAACTTCTCAGATCTTGTCTCTTGCTTTTCTTTTCTTTTTATGGTCATGTTCAATGATATTTTAACAGAAGATATTTGTAAATGATTTTTTCCCCTCACAAAATTTTACAAATTTATCACTTTGTCTTCTCTTCACGATTTCAGTGTGTCTGTAATAAATGTGTAATATATAAATCCATACGAATATAAGAATTACTACAGGAATGTGTGTCCAGTTTTTTCCCATGGATTTCTTGCAGATTATAGCAATTTTTAAAAGTTAAATCAAAGTGGAAAAATGCAAGATTGGTAACAATGTGGTTCCTGGTGAATACTTTTAACACAGGAGCCAAGTGTGCTCTGGCAGCTGAACTGTGGCTGAGTTACGTAAGCATAGTTTTACATGTGGCTGTTTTAAGGGCAGGGTTAAGTCTTCCTTTGGTTTTGACTTGACCTCACTCTCGTCATTGTGCTGCCATAGACAGCACATTGGAAGCATATAGGATGCTGGGAAGTTTTGTTATTCCCTTCCAAAGGAAACATCGAGTACAGGCAAAAAGGAGACCTTGGTAGCAGGAGCTGTGTGGTCATAGTCTGGGAAGTTCTCCCTTAATAATAACTCAAGCACGTTTACCTCTTAGCCTTTAGAAGACCTTGTTATGCACATATGACTTGCTTTTAACTAATTCCAAGACCTTGCAGAGAAACTCTCCTGCTTTAATTGTTGGAACTGGTTACTTGCTATTCTTCGGTGAGGAAAAATTAATTAAAGATTGGAAACAAAGATGAAATTGGAGGGGTATTTTATTGTCTGCAAATTTGTTCATGAGCAGTGGTAGTTCCCTAATGTTATACTTTATTTCTAAATGCACAGTGTAGAACAGTGTAGCCTATAGTAATACTGGGAGTTAGAATTAAGAATTCAGATATACAAATTGTTTGAATTTTCCAGGCATTCAGTCATTTGAGGTACACTAATATTCTATTCCATCAAACAGACATCCAACTTTCAGTGCTATTTAAATCTGAAATAAACCATAGGACCATGCACGTTTTACTTATTGGTGTGAATATTAGACCCTGCTCATGGTTTATCAAGGTGTCTTCCCATACTCCCGTCTCCTCCACATCCTACTTTAATGCCCTTTCCATGATCCAGACTCATCCTCACTGAGTACTGTGAGTACTATGCTACCTCTGGTCAACTGTTAACTCAAGTGGTATGTCTACCTGTCAAAGATGCATTCCAACCTTAATTCACAGAGAATATGATTGTAAGTCCTTTCCGCACACTGCCAATCCTATTAAGTATGTGGTCAGTGTGAACAGATGAAGACACAGATGTCCTCAGCAAATCAAAAGAAAGGCGCTCTACCCTGTACATGTGGGGTGAAGAGCAGGCAGCGCTTGCACCTCTTAGCTAACTGATTTAAAATGTTCCATGGATATTGTCACTGGCCGTGTTTTCATGGAGGCCCGGTGGGCCCATAGAGTTGAGTTATTAAAGAGCGAGTGAGGAGCCACGACATCACTTATGTTCACGCTCCATTTCAGAATGCGGCGGCCTTTTGATCCAGAACCCCCCATCCCCCCCCCCCACTCTTCAGCATGAGCAAAACCATCTGAACAAACACACAAGCTGGACCTTCATAACTTAAAAACCTGTTTGCTTTTCTCCTCCATCGTGCACTCTTCCCCTCATTTACTCCTCTTTAATCCTTCTGGTTTGTGCTGTCCCTCTCTCACTCTCTCTCCACCCATTTCCCCTTCTCATTTTGAAAGCCCCCATTCCTGTCTTTGGCCTCTCCTCTCTTTTTGTCTGCTTTCCTTCTCTTTCCCTCATCTGAGCCATAACTCATATCACTTGATTTCCCTCAGCACCTGCCACCTCAGTCCTCTCTGTGCCTTGGTAGATCTCCCAGAACAACAGCACTGGAAAGGATTTTCTTTATGCCAGCTGAGATTTTCTTTCACCTAGCCACGCAGTGTGGTTAGTGACTGACACCTCAAAATTCTGTCACATAGAGATAGAGAAAATAAGATAAGGAATGCCACCTCTGTTTAGTATCTGCAGTAACTGTTCGAGGAGAAGCTAATGATATCAGTAGGAACATCAGATGTGGGGCAAACTAAAATTGTTTGTTTCATTGATGAATACTGAATTTTTCACATTCTACTTTATTCTTTTCAACATTGGCCATGTTTTACATTATGATACCATAACCTGGCCATTTCTAGTTTTGTATTATTTCAATTGGATGTGGTACGTTGCCAGAAGGATACTTTTCAGCTTCCCAATTCAACATTCCTGTGTGTAAGGATAAGACACCCACATTACTCATTACCTAGTAAACCTTTTACTTATAATTGAGAAAACTTTGACATTACACAATGTAGTTTAACATATAATACTAGCATGTTATTTTTATTGTTAAAAAATTAATTCTTTCAAATCTACAAGGTTGTTCTCAACTTAAATACATGCCTATACATACCTATTTAATGGTTGTGTGAAATTTGTGAAATATGTGAACTCATATACAGTATTTGCTGGTGTAAGGTATTTTAAGGATGCTTCTTACCACAATATAAAAATGTTTCATATATTGGTATATCACATTTTCACTTAACAAAAGTAGTGCAGTGGGAATTACCTCAATTTACCCTATCAATTTAAAGAAATGTATTTACCATATGTCACGGTACAGCCCCGGGCCCCTCCCTTTGGACGTGTGTATGTGTAGTCTACAAGTGCTTGTGTGGCAAGTGCTTGTGTTTACTTGCACTGTGTGTATGAGCACAGAACCACAGCCTGGCATTGATACAATTGGCCATCTGCCAATGAGAACTAGTCTTAAACCGGACGTTTTGATTGGCTCCTTTCATTCAGGCACCAGCTGCAGGGAGCCCCCACTTCTACTGCACGTTCCATGTTTTTGCCATGCCTACTCTTTTTCTATCTTCCTGTCTGCTTGTGAGAAATGTAGATTTGATTCTCGTCTATGAATGGTGGAAAACAGTTTCGTGCATGATATTGTGATGATATTCGTGCACAGTGTAGGAAGGAGAGGCAGCAGACCGATCCATTTTGACAAAACAGGCTCTTTGAATTCGATGCCTCAGCAATGTAATTACGTAAATGGAGGAATGATCACGTAGAACAAACTCAGAAACACACAGCACATGACAACAGGATAACACACACACGGCAGGGAATAATTACAACTGTACGATCACATAAACGGACGCAGGTCAACTTAAACTAAACGACACACATATTCGGATACATAACTAATAAATACATGCACAATTAACACAGCAATACAGAGCAATATCGGAGCCGCAGGGGCTCATGGGGGAATAGCGCCATCCCCCATTGGACCGACGCCACAATATGATCAAGAGGAAAGGGGAAGTGGATGGGGATGAGGAGGGTGGGACTAGGAAAGAAGCCAGAGGTTGAGGGCATGGATCTTCTCTGCCTTTTGTACAGTGTCAAGTCATGAGACATTTGTCAAGGGTGAGGGGGTCACTTCTTCACTCCTGCTGAGTTCCCACCAGCAAGCCTCTTCCCCTACTGCTGCTTCCCACTGTCTCACATGGCTGCCGTGGCCTTTCCCCACACCAAGTCCCAGCTCCAACATTAGAGGAGCACCTGCTCTTTACCACTGTTACTGTGATCTGGACCCATGCACATGTAAAGCTTCTTTTGGAAAACTATCTAAATAACTTTGACTTTGACATCAGCCAGTGCAGCATTATGACTAATTTCTGGTTGTAAACAAGAGCTCTGAGACCACTATTGACATGGCAACCTTCAAACAATCCCTGGGTTTGCTACAACTGAATAATTTTGCCTTCTATCATGTATTGTTTTAACTATCAGTTGTCAATAGAATGGGCTTGATCATAGCATTTTGCTTTGATTAAGGAGATTTCTGGAAATGAGCAAAGCTACATGTTCTCTCTTGATCTGTGGAGCAGATGAGATGGTCATGTTATGGTGTCATCAGCATAGCCTTATAGAGGTGGGGGAGGGTTTAGAAAGAGAAAAAGCACTAGAGCATGTGCCAAGGTAAACCTTTAACTACACCAACCCCCCTTTGCCTGCTTGCCTGTAGCCTACAGCTGTAAGAAGTGATGTTCATTGGAGGGTGAGACTCCTCATAATTCATAGGCAGGGCACGAGACAAGACTGGGTCAGGGGTGGGGCTCTGGCGGGGTTCCTTGGGGCATATTGGCCCATTGGTTGCTTTAGCAATGTATTCAGCATCATTACTAAAGGATATATAAAATGTTGTTGAGAATTTGTAATAAAACGTGGATCAACTCGACATGTTTCCCCAATGATCTCTCCTAATTGTTAACTGCTCTCCACAACAGCTGACTGAATACTGTTGGACACTCTGTCCAAAGGGACTAAATGCTTATGAATGTTAATGAAAGCAAACATTTGAAATATCTTTTATGATACAAGAACTCAATACTGGTACCCTCTTCAAATCCATTATGTTATGTTAGCCCTGATGTGGATACAATTAGAAAATGCTGTACCGATCAATTTACTGTCAGTCAAACCCTTCCCAAATTTTTCATGCGACTAATTTTAAAGAATAAGCTTAAATTTTTTTTGGACAAGCCTGGATGTTTTATTAAGCAGTGTTTTAGGGTTGCTGTCAAATTATCATCTAAAAACTTGACATGAGTTTCTGTCTATTAAAAAAATATTTCTGTTTCAAATGTTTCTATTTGATAGTCATGTTCATGTTTTTTTCAGTTTCCTCATGAGGTCAAAGACCACAACCAATAAATGCATGTGCTTCATGAATCAATTGGTGATAAAATTACAGCCCCATTGTCACGGTGAGAAGGCGGGATCACCACCAGAGGGCAGCCGCGAGGACACCTCGCACACGTCAAACCCTCACTTGGCACAGACACACCCCTTCACGGATCCGAGCACTTCCCCCTTCTCATTCACCTGAGTATTGACACCTGTGCACTTTATTCAGGTCTATTATTTAAGCCTGCAGGTCCTGTCGTTCAGTGCTGCACATTGGCCCTACCTTGATGGATCCAGCATAGATGACATCAGGTCTACTGCTGCTGCTCAGAACGACGTCCTTACATTACGTTAACTTTAACTTGTCTTTGCTTTACTTGGCATAGAAGCCTTTATTTTGTGTTGTATCGCTACCTTGAAAAATGGATGAAAATAAAAGTCAAGGCTCGCTACCCTCGCCTCCTGCTCAGAACCTAAACCCGTCACAGAATGTGCAGCCTGGTACAGCAGGAGAAGGTGGGCCTTCAGCTATTGAAGTCCTAGACGCTCAAGGCATTGTTCTGGGACAGCACCAGCGCGAAATGGGTGAGTTGCGCGCATTGATGCAGACATTAACTACCTGTGTGCAGTCGATGTCTCAGCAGGCTAGTAACCCCTCTCATCAACGAATCGAGGGGGTGAGACTACCCCTGGCCCCCCCGAGCCGGACGACGGAGACCCAGAGAAATGTGAAGGATTCCTGGCCCAATGTGGACTTTACTTCCGTTACCAGGATAACCTCTCGGACCAGGCCAAAATATCCTTCGTCATTTCCAGGCTCAGCGGTAAGGCACTGGCGTGGGGAGCCGCTTTGCTTACGGGGGAATCACCCCTTCTAGCTGACTTCGACACGTTCCACAACGAACTGAAAGAAGTCTTTCATCACCCACGCCAAGGAAGAGCGTGTGGTCAAACCCTGCTAAATATGAAACAGGGAAATAAGACGGCAGCTGCTTTTCGCCCTGGAATTCCGCACGACTGCGGCTGGGACGGGTGGAATGATGCGGCTTTGACAGACACATTTCTCGCGGCTCTGCGACCGCAACTACGCGCCGAATTGGCGTGTCGTCAAGAGGATCAAACATTTAATTCGGTGGTCAGGATGGCCATCACATATGACCGGCTCCTGCAGGAGAAGAATCCTCACGTAGGACGAACAAGGGCGCTGCGACCGCGATCGCCCCGGGACCGAAGAAGGACTGGAGAAATCCGGAACCGATGCAGCTGGGAGCCACAGAACCGGTGGAGGAGGATCGCTCACCCGAGCGGCGAGATGGCCCGGTGAGTAGATCCATGGTGGACCGGTTGCTAACTATTCGCGTGAATGTTACTTACCAGGGGTTATGTTGTGGGATTTATGCCCTAGTGGACTCGGGAGCCTCGGGAACATGATGGGAGCGGACCTGGCTCGGAGGATGAGGATGCCACTGAGGGAGCTGAAACGGCCGCGAAGAGTGCGGGCACTGGACGGCAGGCCTGTGGGTGGCGGGGTTATGCGATATCACACCCCTCCCCTCACGCTCACGGTTCAAGGGCACTCCTCCTCACAAGTCTTTTGCGTTCTTCCCAACCTAACTCATGATCTAACCCTAGGGCTTCCCTGGTTTAAACAGTTTCACCCGATCCTTAACTGGCATGACGGTCACATCTCTCACTGGAGTGCACCTACATCAGTCCCACAGAGCCCTCAGAACCACGCCCCCTTGCTATTGACTTCCACCACCATTGAGAGTCCTAGCGTGGCAAGTGAAGTGAGGATTCCCTCTCAATACAAAGAGATGGCCGACGTGTTCAGCCCCACCAAGGCGACGCAGCTCCCCCCCGCACCGCCCCTGGGACTGCAAAATAGAACTAAAAGAGGGCAGTGTTCCCCCGAGAGGCCGGGTGTATCCTCTGTCATTAGAAGAGGAGAAAGCCATGCAGCAGTATGTCCGGGAGGCACTAGCGCAGGGCTATATCGTCCCCTCCACCTCGCCTGCCTCGGCCAGCGTATTCTTTGTCAAAAAGAGAGGCGGTGGTCTGAGGCCATGCGTGGATTACCGGGGGCTCAATTCCCTCTTGGTGAACTACGCTTATCCGCTGCCTCTGGTGCCGTCCGCACTAGAGCAGTTGAGAGAAGCAGTAGTATTCACCAAACTGGATCTACGCAGCGCCTACAACCTCATCCGCATACGTGAGGGGGATGAGTGGAAGACGGCGTTTAGTACCCGCTCTGGGCACTACGAGTACCGGGTCTTGCCGTATGGCTTTGCTTCGCTCCGGCCGGTCTTCCAGGCGTTCATCAACGAAGTTCTGCGTGAGTACCTGAATAAATGTGTTATCGCGTATATCGATGACATTCTCATTTATTCTTCCTCCACAGAACAACATGTGCACAATGTACGGGCCGTCCTCCGCACGCTCCTGCGCAATAAGTTATATTGCAAATTGGAGAAGTGCGAGTTCCATCTGCAGGAATTAAGTTTCCTGGGCTACACCATCAAGCCCGGTGCCGTACACATGCAAGCCAGCAAGGTGGAGGCGGTGACGGGATGGAATCGTCCTCACACACGTCGCGAACTACAGAGGTTTCTGGGTTTCGCGAACTTCTATAGGAGGTTCATCCGCGGTTTTAGCTCTATCGCTGGCCGCTAACGGACTTGCTGCGTGTTGGACTCAGAAGTCTGGCCTGGACAGAGGAGGCTGATAACGCCTTTACCGCTCTGAAGCAGGCTTTTCGTCACCGCGCCTGTCCTTCATCAGCCAGATCCCACTAAGCCGTTTGTAGTCGAGGTAGACGCCTCCAACGTGGGAGTAGGGGCGGTGCTGTCGCAAAGGTTCAAAAAGGGTAGCCTATTAAGACCCATCGCCTTTTTCTCCCGTAAGCTTTCGTCAGCGGAACGAAATTATGGAGTAGGCGACAGAGAGCTGCTGGCGATGCGTCTCGCCTTCGAGGAGTGGAGACACTGGCTAGAGGGAGCCAGACACCCCTTTCTAGTTCTGACCGACCATAAGAACTTAGAATATTTAAGAACCAGAAGGATGAATGCCCGGCAGGCACGCTGGTCCTTGTTTTTCTCCCGTTTCCAATTTCAGGTGACGTACCGGCCGGGGGAGAAAAACACGCGCCGACGCACTCTCACGTTCTTTCCCAGGCAGTGCGGACTCGACCAGCGAAGAGCCAGTGCTACCTCCCGAATGTTTCGTCGGAGCACTTCAATGGGAGATTGATCGGGCAATAGAAGCGGCTAATCCTCATCCTAACTGTCCTCCGCATCGCAGGTATGTGCCCCCCGCGCAGCGCACCGCTCTGATACAATGGGCACATGCTTCTCTAGGCACGGGACACCCCGGATCCACCAGAACTTCCCAGCTCCTGGGCGCCCGTTACTGGTGGCCTGGGATGCACCGGGACATCCTTCGGCACGTGGGGTCCTGTGCAGTGTGTGCGCGCAGCAAAGTACCGAGGACACCGCCCGCGGGTAAGCTGCTACCCCTGCCCATACCCAAACAGCCGTGGGACGCACCTAGCCGTTGATTTTCTTACAGATTTACCGGTATCCGAAGGAAACAACACCATCCTGGTAGTAGTGGACCGGTTTTCGAAAATGGTGCGCTTCCTACCCCTGCCCGGACTGCCAACTGCCTGGGAGACTGCGGATCTCCTGTTCCGGCACGTATTTCGG
The DNA here is from genome assembly GCA_020368025.1 of Brachyhypopomus occidentalis. Lineage (NCBI taxonomy): Eukaryota > Metazoa > Chordata > Actinopteri > Gymnotiformes > Hypopomidae > Brachyhypopomus > Brachyhypopomus occidentalis. Next base: position 130,606 of record JAGXOD010000115.1, read on the forward strand.
CAGTTCGGCTTGCCCGAAGATATTGTGTCGGACAGGGGACCGCAGTTTACATCGCGGGTCTGGCGTGAGTTCCTGTCAAAGCTGAACGTGACCGTCAGCCTCACGTCAGGCTACCACCCCCAGGCAAACGGGCAGGTGGAGAGGGTAAACCAGGAACTGGGAAGGTTCTTGAGGGCATATTGCAGTGAACATCAGGAGGCGTGGTGTTCACTACTGGCTTGGGCGGAATACGCCAAAACTCACTCACACAGGCCAGCACGGGAAAAACCCCGTTTGAGTGTGTGTTTGGGAGACAACCTCCTTTATATCCGTGGAACGTTGCCACTTCCGAGCAGCCTCAAATAGAGGACTGGTGTAAGAGGAGTGAGAGCGTTTGGGAAGACACGCATCAGCGCCTGAAGACCGCAGTAAGGAGGTTTCAGCAGAAGGCAGATCGACGAAGATCCGACGCACCGGAGTATAAGGTGGGCGATAAAGTCTGGGTGTCCACAAAGGACGGTAGACTTGGAGGCTCAGGTAAGCTCCAGGCCCGCTACGTGGGACCGTACACGATCACTCAGCGTATTAATCGTGTAACGTTTAAGGTGGGTCTACCAGGCGATCGCTGAGTGTCAAGAGCATTCCATGCCTCAGCACTCAAGCCATACGCAGATGGACCGCTCGGAGAAGGAGAGGAGCAGCCCCCCCCCCGTCTCCGATAATGTTAGAGGACGGTCCCGTCTACCAGGTGAACAAACTCCTCGACTCTAGATACCGCAGAGGAGGTCTACAATATCTGGTAGACTGGGAGGGATATGGGCCGGAAGAACGTAGCTGGATCCCATCATCTCAGGTACTAGATCCCTCCTTGATCGCCGACTACCACCGCGAATTCCCTAACCGGCCAGCTCCGCGGCGCCCAGGAAGACCGTGTGTCAGACGCCGGGAGGAATCTTTGGGAGAGGGCTCTGTCACGGTGAGAAGGCGGGATCACCACCAGAGGGCAGCCGCGAGGACACCTCGCACACGTCAAACCCTCACTTGGCACAGACACACCCCTTCACGGATCCGAGCACTTCCCCCTTCTCATTCACCTGAGTATTGACACCTGTGCACTTTATTCAGGTCTATTATTTAAGCCCGCAGGTCCTGTCGTTCAGTGCTGCACATTGGCCCTACCTTGATGGATCCAGCATAGATGACATCAGGTCTACTGCTGCTGCTCAGAACGACGTCCTTACATTACGTTAACTTTAACTTGTCTTTGCTTTACTTGGCATAGAAGCCTTTATTTTGTGTTGTATCGCTACCTTGAAAAATGGATGAAAATAAAAGTCAAGGCTCGCTACCCTCGCCTCCTGCTCAGAACCTAAACCCGTCACACCCATGTGTCTGCAGGGCCAGCCTGTCTCCAGCCACTTGTCTTTACTTCACTCCCTTAAGCACACAATCCTTCCAAAAGAATAGATTTTTTCAATATTCTCCAGTAATTTCCATCCTCTAAATTTGGTTACATACACATACACTTGAACTCGCACTTGTGTAGAGCAGTGTTCTCCAAAACATGTCTGGATCTAAAGTGATGAATTAACTATGTTTGAATTGAAAGCCATTATAAACCTTATTTGACAACCAAGAAACTTTTCTTTGTTGTCCACCTGCACTGCACTGATAGTTTTCCCTGCATTAACACCCATGAGCTAAACACTACCCTACACTACAAACAGAGTGTTAGCTGCACTTTCATGAGGTAATGTAAAAGATACTCCAGGGTTGAACATGGAAATCAATTATAAATTAGCTTCTTGAATGCACCAAACAGTAGTGGTTTGAAAATTACAATGGAAAACTTCAAGGTACAAAGTTAATTCTTAGTGAGAGTCCAAAGTCTACAAAGAGACAAATGATTCTAACCGTGTGCTACCTCTGAACAGACTATCCAAACATCATGAGACAGTGCAGACAGAGTCACCTTACACACACAAACACACACACATATACACTCACAACTCATGATCACAGAGAACAGAGGAAATGTTCTTGTAAATATTTGGACTTTGCCTAATTGAAAGAGCCTGCCTGCTCCAGAGCCTATCCTGACTTTAAACAATTTCATCCTGGCTTATTCACTTTGTAAATGTCTCTGAGGTGATTTCTCATTTTAAAGGTGTATAAAATGCAGACAGATGTGAAGAATATAATCAGTTGTAAACATCATTCACAACCTGACCTAATCAGCAAGTGTGTGGAGATTCTAAATGCATCATTTCAAGTTGTCTTGTAGATGTATCTACAAAGATGACTGCTATTTTATATGTAATTGTCTATGTATGTCTCCCTGTCTCTGCTCCGTTCTCCCAAGTGTTTAACAATCATGCGTGATAACACTCTGGCGAGCCTCTTCCACTTGATTCACACCATACATGCATTTTAATGTGCAAAGCAGCATCTCAAGGGAGAAGGGCTGATTGCTTTAAGATTCAGCAAGAGAATCAAGCTTTCATGTATGTGGGTGTTTGCTTGTGTGTACACATTGTCCATAAATGAAGGTGACATTTGTGTCTTTTTTCCTTAACATTTTTTTTTAACCACCAAAAACAAGCACGAGACCATTAAGGCAAGAGACTGCATGGATTGTATTTTTAAGTGGGACAGCCACCACAGCTCTGTGGCCAAGCTGTTGCAATAAGATTTACCAGAAACAGTTATAGTTTGGCAATAAGGAACATGGAGAATGAACAGTATGTTAAGATCTGGAGAGTAAGCTTGTTGACCTTGGATCACTATGAATAAGCACTCTTCATTCTGGGATCCTGCATGTCAGGGTCAGTCTGGTATAAAGAAGTGTTCTTAATAAGTTACATGTTTTGTTCCTGGATGATCCACGGGCTGCTCTAAGTTAAAGGTCAAACTTTGGACACCTGTCTCAAACCTCAAAGAAGAAGCTCATGGCAGTTGCCTTACTGCAAGGCAAAGCATGCATCTACATTCTCACTATCCTTCCCTGTCTCTCAAACAGAATCTTTAAATATGTTAACCATCTAATTAAACATATATATATATATATATATATATATATATATATATATATATATATATATGCTTGCCAGATGGAGAAGTGCGATTCGTACTCCAGAGAACGCACCTTCACTGCTCTAGAGTCCAATGACGACGTGATTTACACCACTGCATCCGATGCTTTGCATTGCACTTGGTGATGTATGGCTTGGATGCAGCTGCTTGACCATGGAAACCCATTCCATGAAGCTTTCTGCGCACTGTTCTTGAGCTAATCTTAGGGCCACACCCTAACCCTAACCCTAACCCTTTGAATGTCTGTAGTGACTGACTCTGCAGAAAGTTGGCGACCTCTTCGTACTAAGCGCTTCAGCATCCGCTGACCCCGCTCCATCAGTTTACGTGGCCTACCACATCGTGGCTGAGTTGCTGTCATTCCCAAACACTTCCATTTTCTTATAATACAGCTGACAGTTGGCTGTGGAATATTTAGGAGCGAGGACATATCACGACTGGATTTGTTGCACAGGTTGCATCCTATCACAGTTCCACGCTGGAATTCACTGAGCTCCTGAGAGCAACCAATTCTTTCACAAATGTTTGTAAAAACAGTCTGCATGCCTAGGTGCTTAATTTTATACACATGTGGCCATGGAAGTGATTGGAACACCTGATTCTGATCATTTGGATAGGTGAGCGAATACTTTTGGCAATATAGTGTATCACAGGTGATTAGCATGTGGCTCCAGCAGGCTTATCTATAACAGCATAACTAGAGGGAGGGGCCTGGAGGTGACCACAGACATGAGGGCTCACGAGCCAGTGCTTTCCACACAAATCATCACCACAAAACTAGAGTGAACGCATGACATGGCTGGATGACCGCATCAACATCTCAGATTACCAGAAGACGCAATGACTGGGGACACCCGAGCTCTACACCTTCATATGCAGTACATTAACTGAAGACTTGATTAAATAGGTGAGTCTTAAGCGTAGATTTAAAAATCGTAACTGTGTCTGAATCTCGGATTGGAGCTGGAAGACTTTAAAGCTTTAAAGGCTTTAAAGGAGAAGGCTCTGCCTCCGGCTGTAGTCTTGTTAATTTTCAGACCTAAGAGAAATCCTGCATTTTCAGAGCACAGCAAGTGAGATGAGTTATAGTATGCAATGAGTTCACTCAGATATTGTGGGGCAAGACCATTTAGTGCTTTTTAGGTCCTAAGAAGACTTTAAAATCAATTCAATACTTAACCCAGATTTGTCATGCTAACTGAGCTCCACAAAGTTTTAGTTCAGCCTCATTAGACCTTTATTCATTATTGGTTAGTCCTTTTAGTGTCTGGAAAATCAACCCTAAAAGTCCTTCTTGTTCAAACCGGTTACTTTGTATATTTCATCTGTGATATGGCAGTAGTCATTTATTATTACTTCTATTATTTTTTTAACTAAAGTGAATTTTTGTGATTTTCAAAAGCACAAGTGACAGAGTGATTTAATCCACAAGTACAATTTGCAATTTGGTCTAGACATGATTCTAGCACCTGATAATATCTGCTTTCACAGGTATATCGCTGCCTTTATAATTAAAGTTTGCCATTTTAAACACTTGTTCAGAGATTTAACATTCCACTGATCTTTCAGTTACTGATTTGTGGTTGGACCAGAATGACCTCTTAAACATTAACTAAAACTTTAAACCAAATATCTTGAAATGACCACAGCTCATAATCTGATGGCAAAACAAGGAAAGACTTGCAAGGATCCTGGCTGGCTGGTAGACAGATGAGCTGCTACACTGTGCAAGGTCTTTGGAAATATGTGACCAGCAGTTGGTCTCGTGAGGCCAGCTCCAACACCAGCCCACCTGAAGCCAACAGTATTGATGATGGCATCACCGCCCAATCTGGAGGAGAGACTTGCAATGAGTTTGCCATGAGCAGGTTGTCAGTGGTCCCCACCCAGCCGTCGAGCTGCCCAGATGGCCAAGTGTCTGACGGGGACAAAGCTGGAGCCACTCTGCTCTTCTCCGGCATCTTCCTGAGCCTGGTGGGCATGACGTTCACAGTAATGGGCTGGATCAACAGCGATGTTAGCGATGACAGAGGAGGCAGCGGCTTCGAGTGGACACAGCTGCTGGGGCCCATACTGTTGTCCGTGGGTGGCACCTTCGTGCTCATCAGCCTGTGCAAATTCAGAATGTTCACCTGCCAAGCCTGCAGGATGCAGGGTGAGGAGGGCGGGTTGGAGATCGACCTGCCACCACTTTCGGGACCATCCTTTGTCTTCTCCAGCATCAATCAGCCCATCACCTTTCACAGGGCCACTGTGGTGCACTACATCCCACCACCGTATGCCTCGGTCGGGCAAGACGGGGGCCTGGCACAGAGGAATGCCTTCCAGTCGAGCCAGCTGCCACTATCAGTCGCAGTGAGCACACCACCACATTATTACAGCATATATCCAATAGACAACTCTGCTTTCTCGAATGATGGTGAAATGCAGGAGCCTGCAGCAGAGCCCAGAGATACCAGGTATAGTGCATCTCTCATGTGTGAGTCTGAAGTACCTAAAGGTGGATGTATGAATTTACCTAAAGTCTCTGACTTGAACAGGATGTTTGAATGCATAATTGAAATCAAATGAATTTGAGTTACCCCTTACATGTTGAATATGGAGGTTTGATTGTCTCAAAACACAGAAAGAAAAAAGAGTTATATATTTTTAAATATATATATATATATATATATATATATATATATATATATATATATATATATATATATATATATATATATATATATAATTTATTTTTTCTCTTGTACTGAAGGGGATAGGTTACTTCTCAACAGCTCATTGTCATCAAAAAAGACACATTGTGATAATATTAGGCATTTTTGATATTGATAAAATTTGTATTCATGTTTTAACTAAATGATTATATGATGGGATTGATTAATCTATTGCTACTATGACCCATAATCAAGCTGTCAAGAACTGTATATACACTATTATGCAATTAGCTTATTGATAGGTTATGTTTTTAAGTCTAAGTAGAATCGTCACACAAGCCAGCCCTGTGATGAAAGGCTTGTGTCAGACATTTCATCACAGTTTCTCCAAAATATTTTTAATATTTATAATAATAATTTGGAAACAGTAAATTGTCAAATATTATTTAATGTATGATAATTGCTTGGCAGATATATTTCTCATTGCACATAAAACATTACAAGGTTTAGAAAAGGCATGGTAAAACATCCACAAAACACGTGCCACACATTGTATGCATAGTGCACAAGCTGTTTCACAAATGGTCAATATGTAAGTACAGTTAATATCTTTTACACTTGATTTTCCTTGAAGCATTTTACTATGTACCCAATGCCCAGTGGAGGAGAAATGATCTGGCAGGCATGGTCTGGTGGTAAGGGAACCGGTCTTGTGACCAAAGGGTCATGGGTTCAATTCCCAGGCCTGAAGCCATGACTGAGGTGACCTTGAGCAATGCACCTAACCCCAACTGCTCCCTGGGCACTGAGCTAGGGTTGCCCACCACACTGGGCATGTGTGCACCACAGCCCCCTAGAAATCACTACTGTATGTGTGTTCTAACTGCACAGATGGATAATTGTGGAAGATAAATTTTGATTGGGGTGAAAATCACAATTGACAAAAATGTGGCAACTTTCTATCTGAATGTGCTGTAGCAGTGTGGCGGTTGATCTGTACAGTGTAACAGTGTAATTTCTGAACTGCCTAGGATAGCTCAACAGAGGGACTTATACAGAGTTTCCACAAAGCAATGGTTTTGACTTCTTTCAGTCCAGTGAGCACTCACTCTGCTAACTTGCTTGCCAAATGCAAAGCTTACATTAGAAATGGGTTAGAAGTGTCCAGCTCCAATTCAAAATTCAAAATAGAAGCATTAGATAGTCAGCACATTCAGTGAACTACTACAATGCACATTGTGAGCTCTACCTGCTCTCAAGAAAGTGAGCACAGCATCATGGAAAACATCAGTGGAAAGCTGAGGAGCTGCACACGATGTGAGGACTAACCTAGTTGACACCGTCTCACTACCTCTACAACAGCCAGAGCCTATTAGCTACAATTTCGTCTAATGCCACTCTGGTACAACTGGCTACAATTCTCTCTGATTACCACCAATGATTGAAAGCTCAGCTAGACTTTGTGGCATGGCACCATGTTTTGATGGATGATTCCCTTGAGAAGTGCTAACATTTGTCATTTCATTGGACTCTCTGAGGAGCAGTCAATTATTGTGTTGTTAACCAAAAGATTCGTGGTTTGAGCCCACCCAGGGCCCAGATGTGTGTTTGTCTTCTGCAATTTCCATGGGATCAATAAACGTATATCCAAATTCCAGAGATAGCTCTCAGTACTGAGGAATGCATTGCAACAAGGCTTTGGCCAATAACATATCCCCTTATGGCTATGCTTGAGCCTGCATAGTATTCATTAACAAAGAAGGAAGGATAGAGCAGTCTGAGCCACCAAGTCATAGAGGCTGCTTGCCTGGTGAAGGTGTGACTACCTGGGAAATGACAAAGGACTTCAGCAGCAGTGAAAGAGGATTAAGAAAAAAAAGGCACACATTGTTGAGACGTACATTTCCCCAGAGCATGCAGCAAAATCTCCTTGTCTTCACTCTGCTTGCAATATCAAATGGGTTCATTGTGCAGCATTCTTAGACACTGGATCCACCATCTCTATAATGACATCGGTACTGCTGCCAACCATCTAAACCAAACCACAGGAAAGATGGTAAGCTGAATTTCAGAACTTGTGCATTGTGGGGATTGGACCTCCTGTCATCTTAGGGGGCTGTGCTTAACTTGGGTGACAATTTGCTCCACTTGGGTATAGTTCCCCTCTTCAGCAAGCCAAACAAAGAGTCCAGTGAAGTGGGGAGAGCATGGCTAGGGTCCCGAATGATATGCCCACCATGTTCCAAGGATGGAACTGTCACCATGGTAACCTGAACACAAGTAGACTCAAGTGCTTGCCTGCCATACTCCAGAGATGGAACTGTTGCCATGGTGGCCCTGAACACAAGTAGACAGCATAAGAGTAAGAATAATCAAATACACTGCTTCTTCTAATCTCTCCCACTAGTGTGTCGGTCTAGTCCACCTCATTGGCATACTGGAGGAAGAGACACCTTAACAAGTATATGTTGAAATAAATGCATTATTAATTAAAACATATTTATGTCTGCATTTCCCCTACAATTATTCATTTTAATGGTTGTATTTGTTTTGTAATATATTTATTTATTGTTACTGAAATTACAGTTTGTCCTCCCTATATGCCAGCACTAATTTTCTTCATTTGTTCACTCACTGACAGGAGTCAAAATCCAGACAGAGACATGGAAGAACAGAAGGTGGAGACAGATAGCATCTCTCCACCACCATATGACAACCTTTATCCCTCTGTACCATGAGAGAATTATTCGCGATAAATTTTCTTGTAATAAAGTATAAAGGAATAAATTCATTCTAAATGAAAAAAATAAAATAGGTGTTTTTTTCTAATTTTCTAAAATGAATCCCAGCTGATTCAATATTCATTAGTCTTGAACTCTTGAAGAAAAGTCTGTTCAGGTATTGGTATCTTGAGGTATTGTGACGTATTGATGTTTTCATTGGCGCCAACGTAATGTACGCTTTAAATTACGTCAGATGAGTTTAAATAGGCGATGAAAAAATTACGCAGTCAGACGAGCACCGTTTGTTATGATGGTCGAAGCTAATAGGTTGTAAAGCTACAATGTTCTCAATGAAGATGTTAGTGATGCATCACGGTAATAAGCAATATAGACATTTGACTTTTCCAGAAAGCTGAGAATAGCTAACTTCCAGCAACTGCATAAAAAAACATTACCAAATTGAACCAGTTCGTTTGATATCTTTCCTACGGTAAGCCGCTCAACAGAGCAACTAAAATATACTGGAGGTTTTTAGAACATTTATTAAACATTCGCTTAATGTCAAGTGAATGTGGAAAGGCTATAACCGTGATAGATTGCCAGCTGCATTCTGGGTAAAGTTTCTGCTTTTCACTTAAAGGTTAAACTGCGAGTTAATTTCCTGCCTTGTAGGCTTCTAGCCAGTGGTGGATAAATGACCCAATCCGGTGTCCGCATGTCTTCTGTACTCAGTTGTCCAAAGCACACGCGAATGTCAAGTCTATGCCACATGGGGGCGGAACGAGTGCGGAAATAAGACATCCGCCCCAACGATAGTGAAGAGGGGTTTTGCAATTAGCGCATTTTTTGGTTATTTATTTAATACAATATGATGTAACATAACAGTTAATTGTCCATATTTTTTACGTTATTTTAGTTGACATCACAACCACAATATTGCATAGTGACGTAGGCAGACAGGTGTTTGCCAGTCTATGCTACAGCGATACAAAAGCATTTTTTCATTTATAACTTAACATTTGCCGCCAATGGTCGGGACATACCACATATGAAAATATGACCCCTACTACTCATCACAAAACAAAATAAAATAGGCTAAATAAGAATGTAATACGAATAAAAATGTCAAGACATACTTATTACGTAGTGTAGTGAGATTTATTTATGTCTGCCCATTTATTATTACTTGATTTAATTAGAAATTGTTTAATATACTTTTTGACAATTGGAACAGTAAAATATTTTTGCCTGGCTGAATAATAAACTATGATATAGTAAATAATAATGAGAAGACGTGACCGTGTGCGTCTCTTTAACATATATTGCTTTCATAATCGTATTTCTTACTCCGAACCAAACCTGGACCAAAATTCTACAATACACACTATTTTACACCACTTTTTAAAAACGACCCTCTCTCTGGTTATTTCTAGTTTCGTCAATATTGAGCCACCTGTAAAAAGCCTCGTATACAATGTCTCAAACCTGCAAAAGAAAATCCATATGGTCATAGCTTCATAAACGACATCAGAAAATGTTATTATGAGTTATTTTTTCCTGGCTGTACGTATATTTAAATTGTTGTAGATACATGGTTTGTTTCATTTTAATATTAACTGTATGTAGATTAGGTGTAAATTATTTAGGTGACCTTCAACATGAAAGTCCACCAGAATTCTGCAAATTCCCGCGCAAAGGAAGAACTTGACAAATGCAAATGCTTTCTTTCGAAAACAGTTTTATACTGTATGCTAAGACTGGCCAAGCCCTTTGTGGAAACCGCAGCTCAATGTGACTTCTATTAATTTCACTGCGCCATAAAGTGCGGGTGGCCGACAAAGCTCATTATTTGAGAGCTCCGTAGCATTTGCGTCGTTTTATGAATTACGGATCACGTCAAACGTTTAAACGAGAGAGAGAGAGAGAGAGAGAGAGAGATGAAACATGCTAAATCTTCTGAAGAATACTACTACTCCTATATTCTTATTATTATTATTATTTGTATTGCCTATTATTTGTAAAGCTCTGCACTGATAAAGTTGAATTGAATTGAGGTCACATGTCAAATCAAAGGACTAACCCATTCATTTCAAAGAAAAGTTTGTTTCTGAGTTAGTTATGTACTTAAAAATTGTAAGGTATGGTAAAGATAAGATAATTACAGTTTTGTCTTGGTCCTCAGTCTGGTACATATGCCACATACACTACTAACACTACAACACTGAATTCACCTACTATTGAATGAAGAAGTGAAGAGCAACTTTGATGATTGTGGGGGCCAATTGCTATCCTCACTACCAGAGGGCTAGACTATAGATCTACACCCCCTTAGAAATACTGTCAATGGTCAGAAAATACCAAATCTGGAAATAAAACTTGTGTTACTCATTGTCACAAAACAAAATAAAATGCCTTTTTATATAGCAAAATGCAAGTTTTAGCAACTCCTTGTCAATCGTAAAGGAATTGTTAATGGTTCTGGTTAGAAGCTGATATTTGTCTTCTCATCCAGTGAGATGAGAAAAGTATTTTCAGTTTTTTTTATTTTCCCCAGATTTGGTTTTGCTTTTTAAAAATATTAGAAAGCTAAAGTGAGACAGGATAAAATGCTATCAAGGCATTACATACAGGTGGCTACAGCTGGTCACAGCTCTTACCTGAAGTGACATTTAGAGGTTGATAAACTAGTAAATTGTCCTACAAGCGAGCAGTCCATGATAGAGCATGATGGTGCACTGCATGACAGAGCTTGAAATCCAACAATACTCAGGTACTAACCCAAAAACCACATGAGAGCAGATTTTGGTCATTTGAAGCCCTTAGGTCTTGATTTGTCCATCCATGGCATAAATCATAGATCATCAGAGCACCCCTACCTCCAGACATATGAGCTCATGTCACTGACAAGGAAGGTACAAAGTAACCAGAGTTAATCAATGACTAGATGTTGCCCTATGAAGTTATGTAATCAAGTCTATAATTTATTATTTATTTTTAATGTTATTTGGTTTGGAGCAAAAAATTATAATTTTCATAATCACCTTTTTTAAGTGTTTTGGCTTAATTAATTTGTGATAGACTTGGGTGAGTCAAACCCATCTGCAGTCAGTACACTCACTACACCAATGTACTCTCTACATGTATATATATACTTGGGACACAAATTCAAGTCTTTAAATTTCTATTGTTTCCTACCTGTACAGACATTCAATTTCATGAGGAAGATCTAATATCTTCTTAGAAGAGTTACACTGCTATTCAAATTTGACACAGTTAATAGTGTGTTCAATATAATATAGAACCTGTCACTGTAGAGACCATTTTAGGTTAACCTCCTGCATCAGTGGTACTCTCCCACTGTAAGTGCATAAGATAACCACTGTGCTGGTGGTCTGCTTAGCATGTGACACGCTGCTTCGTAGCACTAAATAGAGGGCTGAGAAGAAAGGGGACAAATGGATTCCATGTTTGCAGTCAAACACAGAACAGCAAAGCGGAGGGAGACGGCTTTGTTGTTCATGAAAAACACATGAAACCAATCAAATCCAAATTATCCTCTTGCTGTTCCAGATTCGGCCTCAGTTGCCCCACTATAGGTACTGCCACCCAGATAGAACACATCTAACACGCACGCACACACATCCACCCACCCACCCACAGACACACACACACACACACATACATACATACATACACACTTTTATTAATTTATATGGGTGGTTTGAGCATAATATACCCGTTCATACATAAGCATAAATACACACTCTCACAGCAACACTAATAACTTGCACATGCATATCCACTGTGACTAAATGTGCACACAGATGGAAACGGACAAAGTTCCAGTTTATTTGGGATGCATCCGACTGTACAATCCCCTGGATGATGAAATCAGTATGACCAACAGGAAGTGACTCTCAGACACTGTAAACTATTACAGTGCATTTATATATATATAGACACAGAGATTTGTTTCTTCTTAGTCAGTGATTTCTCTAAATAACAAAAGGCCATTGTTGGCCATTGATGACCATTGTTTTAGTATGTGCGGTAAAGCACACAGTGTGTGCAATGACTTGGGGAAGGGGGCCTATGTGGCGCTGATGGCAAATCTATTAACATCCCCTGGGCTCTAACTCTACTCTAATTTTCTGTGGCTGCCAGTCGCACTCAGCAACCTGAGGAAGCCACTGAATCATGTGAAACTGCCCTCTCTGGAGCCACTATGGGTCCCCCTCTCCAAACTTTTTCCAGCTCCTTCACCCTTCAGGAGATTCCTTCTCTGGCTTTTTCATCACAAGCAGGTGTTTGTATCGTTTCAATAAAGAGCTGGAGAGCTCCAGCTGTTCCAGTGTCTTGGACCATGTATGCTGTGATTGAAAATAAAATGGATCTGATATGTTAAGCTTTAAATCATCTCAGATATCTTAGATTCTTTAGCATGTGTAAGGCCTAAAGGGATTCCTAAAATACTAACTGGATAAAAATGAACAAAATACAGCAATGCTAAGTACACTCTGTCATCTTTTACTCTGTGATGACATTAATGTTGCTTGCAATGGTAACTTTATGGCCTCTTCGTCAATGTCAAAATGTAATAAGCTGCCATAAACTAACATGGCATATGTAATGCAGTGAATGTCCCATACTTTGGGATGGGATTGTTCTTTTAGGACAATAGTCTCATGGTTGTACTGTATCTCTTATGGAGAAATCATGCCTCTGACTTTAATAAAATAAAGACATAATGAGACACGGGATGACAGGCTCAATGATGTTAGCAGATGTTGACTTTGTATCTGGAAGACGAAGCTGTTCATGGCTGTTAAGACAGTCTACTGATTTAAATTGAGCTATACATCTTCTCATTTATTAACTACTCTTACTATCCTACTATCCTACTCTTCTCCTACTCCTAGTATATCCTACTATCTCTCTCTCTCACACACACTTTATACACACACAGACACACATATATATATACGTCCACACAGACCTGCTGTAGTATGTATGTCTATAGTCAGAGGGTTAGAATAAGAGAGAGGGCACGTGAAATACATTGGTACAAATATATATTTGTATATTTCTGTGTGTGTGTGTGTCTGTGAGTCCTTGTATGGCAGTGACAGAATGAGGGTGAGGGTGTGGGAAAGATATAGTAGCAATCACACTAATAAATCACACTATGTGCTATATGATTATGGGAGTCTAATGACAAACAGTAAGGCTGTTTGTCATTTCAATTATGTGTGTGTATACACTGTAAAACTTCAAAAAAGCTTGTATAAGAGAGACATCATATATTTAAATTAACACTGTATCGTACTTTGTGCAAGCACTATTTACACTAAAATGAAAACCAGTGAGCAACCAGTCAATGCACTGGTTTGAATTTTCTTGCAGTTTTATCATGTGTTTATTACTTTACAATCAAATTTTCATGGTAAATTGCACTCATAGCAAAGCTAACTGGTTCAGTCACAGTAATTAAAACCCTGCTGTATGCTGAGGCCCCCTCGTCTCTGTCCTGCCTGTGTCTCGTGTGCTAGCTCACATGCCTTCAGTGGGGAAACGTAAACAGGAGGACTTCTGCGAAAGCGGATATTTTGAAACAGCATCCCACTGTTTGTATTAGCATTTTCCTTCAGGGAAAACTTCTGTCACTGTCAATTTTCCAAGGCTACTGGCCAACATTCTGTCAATGCCTCGTAAAAATCCATGTAATGCTGATATTTATGACTTAATTGGGTTTTGATGCAGTTCATCTGTGGTGGGTCTGCTTGTATCTGTGTCAGGATGGGGGCTGGTGCGGGGCAGGGGGTGGAAAATCAGGAGTTATTTTGGTTTTGAATGTGTATCCATACACATATGGTCCTTGTTTTGCCCTGTATATTCCGAGATCTCACGGGTGACCTTTGACCCTGCTCCCTGAGACTGCCATGGTTTCAGGCTCCTTGCTCCAAGTTCAGTTTGACCCCCTTTGACCCCAAAGGTCAAAGGTCACAACCGCTGAGCAGCAAATTAACCCAATGTGTCAAACTTCGCATGACACCATGTTCAGCTGGACATTTTTGGGGAGCAAGATGTTTCACTTATTTGGGAAAAGAACCATGGACTTTTGATTTTACTCATTTGTCTTTGGGTCATTCCAAACTTAAAATGCCTCTATTTGCCTTTTGTTTCCTGTTCATCCTTCCCTGAGCTCACAAGTTTTTTATCCCTCCTGGATAACTATTACTTTGTCCTCTCCCCTCTTCTGTTTCATTAATTCACTTTTTATCTTCATTTCTTCTTCCTGTTTACTCTATTACCCTCTCTTCCCTTCTCCCTCTCCCTCCACATCACCCCTATTCTTCTTTCCCTTCGTGTCTAAAGATGTTTCACTTCAGCTGTCACAAATTATGTTCGCCTGCCCAGCTGTCAAAATAGGGGTGTGTTTTTCTCTTTGCACCCACTATACTACCAAAAGAGAGATAGACAGAGAGAGAGAGAGAGAAAGAGGGAGTGAGTAAGGGTCAGGGGGGGAGAAAGAAAGAAAAGGAGGGGGGCTTTAATGCTCATGTTTGGACACAAGCAATTATCTCTAATTATTGTTTTTCTTTTCAGTTTCCCTGTCCTGATGGAGGTCCCAGCCAAACGAACAAGCCATAATCTGGCCTCGTTGAGGAGGCCCATTGGGCCCTGTCGTGCAGCTCATCCATGGGACTCTTAGGCTTTCATCTCAATGTGAGTCTGGAGTTGATTCAAACACAGACCGATGGGTGAATTAACCCCAAAGCCCTGGCTTTCAATAGGCTCAGCTAAGAGATTATACGTGTTGATGGCAGGCCTTTTATACATACTAAGCATTTAAAAGAAACTTCTGCTGGTTACTGGGAACACTGTGAACAGACAAACTATCTATTTTGCCTTTGCTACTCTCCATCTTTCTTTGGACTCTACCTCTTTTATGATGCATTGCCAAATTTTCTTGGGATGCTTACAGGGCATACAATGCCCTACCAAGTTGCCCCAAGCTTCCACTTTCTTTCAAATATGCTGACATCTCCACCTCTCTGTCTCTCTCTCCTCTGTCTTTCTCTCTCCCTTCTGCTAAGATATTTGGCACATTTTCTTTCTGCTTGGCTGGAGATTCAGGTTGATTATCTTCTATTTCCTTACAGAATTGTCTGCACCAGGTTTAGATGTATAAACATTTTTCTCAGCCCTAGAGTAATCATGCAGAATCACGATCAAAGAAAGCAGAGTATTCAAAAAAGTAGTTTGAATCATTCCATTCCATTCTATAATAAATAATACTTTCTCAATAGAAATTCCATACAATCCTCATATGTTCAGTTTTCTTTAAACAAAATGTATTCAGCCAGCCATCGATAGCCTTATAGTCCATAGTCTTCTGTAGTCTCAGGAACAGACTCTTAATAGAAGAAGCAATGCTGAAATTCATTGTCTGCAACAGCCTCTGTCTCAGTAATGAGGAGTGGCAGACTCAAAGGATGAGAGGCCAGCTCTTGTTCAGGGCAGACATGAGGGTCTATGGGTATTGTAGTAGAACACAAAAGCTACAGCATGTGTTGGTCAGTCTCTATAGGAGCACATGACCTGTGTTCTCTGTGGAACCTCTCTGATCTCAGAGCAGTGACCTGGCCATGTCCAAGCTGTGAAAGAGGTGCCATTTTCCTACCGCACACATACAGACCCATGCACACACACAGACACACACATTTACTGTTAGCACATATTCCACATTATTATGTAAATTATGAATTATGTAAATCTGCACTGCATTATTCCAGGTTACATTTGCAGCTTCATTTACTCACGTTTATTTTCATGACATTTTAGAAGTGAAAATACATTTTATCATGAAATGCTAACAGCACCATGACTTGGCCTTTATATTGACACTTTGTGCATAGCAGGTTTTTCAATTATTTTTCAACCTTATTATATACCAGTATATGTTATATGCCAGTGTTGCCTGTACAGACATAAAATTAGTTTATGTCTGTATGGGTGTGTTAGTGCACAGAAGAATGATCTCGTAAAGGCCAGTCTGCAGAGATTAGCTCCCCTAAATTACAGGGGATGATCTGTGTATGCCTCCGACCCCTCCAATCACTCCCAACTATCATCAGCTCAACCTTTGACCCCTGCCCCCTCACCCCTTCTGTCTGCCTGAGCACACTGTTTAGAGATTACAGCAGCTAAACACTGTGTTACTTTTTCACTCTATGTGTTTGTGTATTTGTATGGATATATGGGGGAGAAGGTATGAAAGAGAGGGTCCTTCTGTTATGCTGTCTTTAGCTGCCTTTGAATGGTTTTGCCTAAATTGTCTCATCTAATGATCTTGATTATGTTCACTCAATGGCAAACTAACAGCTTTTCTTGAATTTCTCAATTTTGTTTGGCCAGTGTCTGCAAGAACTATTGCAAGTGTTGGGGATGCTTGTCACACATTGAATCTGTGCTAATGACAGCCTTCCTTTTGAAGGATTTTTTATTATTATTAAAACCACTGTGCAGATGAGAGTTCTTTCTTTAAACATGGGATTTGCAAGGTTTCATTAGCCAGCTGAACCTAGATGGCCACCAAAATATTTTTATTTGGTGGGAATAAAAAATATGGGACTAAATTTAACACTGTTGTGACTATTTCAAAGTCTGCTGATTCACAACACATGAAAGAAAACACCAGCAGCATCTGGTGTTAAGTAGCATCATGTGAATTGCCTGATATAATCTGGGATACAGTGTCAGATACTGGGTTAACTTACTGCCCATGTAGTTATCTTGCTGAGTAGGTAAATGGAAAGACTACCTTGGGTAATGTTAATATGTTGTTAGTAGGTACTGAATATGAAAATAGCTGGATTCAAATAACATGACACTTTTCAAAAATGTCTGTATTCACTCAATCAACATGTTCATGTCTGTGACCCTCGGAACGTACAGAAGTCACTTCTGGTAAACAGTAAGTCAGCTCTACAACTCCAAGAACCAAGCTGTTAAACTTATGAAATCTGCAGACAATACTACGGTTACTGGTCTCATCCAACATGGTAGTGGTTCTATGTATTGGCAGGGTGTTGAAACTTGGAGCTGAACTTGCTGAAGACTGTAGAGATATCAGTAGAAGACACACCCTTTAGGACTGTTTCTCCTCACACAGGTTTCTCCTTCCTGTTTCTAGAAATTTTCCAAATTTTTCAGTTTCCAAAGACCTACATTTAGAGAGCACCATCATCTCCATTTTCAGAAAGGCCCAGGATGTACTTTCTGTGGCAAGTGAGGAAGTATGGTCTACCACAGATATAGACAGTTTGTGCACATCTATCATGGTCTGGTTCAGATGAGCCTCTGACCAGGAAAGGAACAGACTGCAGTGAACAATAAGGACAAGAGAAAACAATCATCTCTGCTCCCCTGTTCCCTCCAGTACTCATCAACAACCAGAAAATGGG
Source organism: Brachyhypopomus occidentalis (assembly GCA_020368025.1). Taxonomy (NCBI): domain Eukaryota; kingdom Metazoa; phylum Chordata; class Actinopteri; order Gymnotiformes; family Hypopomidae; genus Brachyhypopomus; species Brachyhypopomus occidentalis. Next base: position 148,525 of record JAGXOD010000115.1, read on the forward strand.
CAGAGGAAATCATTACGGATTCATCACACCCTGGACACAACTCCTCCTCTCCGGCAGGCTGCACAGAGCCCTGTAGTATAGCAGAAGTACGACACACAGGAACAGTTTCTTTTCTCAATTCATCACCTTCATAAATAACTGTGTAGTTCAATCCACTATACAAAGCTACTCTCTTTTCTTAAGATAGTTGCTGATAGATGTAACACATCCTGTTTCATATCTACAAATACTGTATTGTACAAACATATACATTACAATTACATTACAATTTCATTTCCATACTCATGTGTTACTGATGTTAACACTACCACACACTCTTTCACTTGTATATATTGTATCTTGATTGATTTGTATATAATCTGTATGGCTTGGGTCTGTTGAATATTTTCTGTATATTGTCTGTATTGCCTGAGAGTCACCAGGAGGCTAGAAACAAATTGAGTCTGTGTGCATAGTTTTCCAATAAACCTAATTTGATTCTGAGTATTGAATTCAGTCCAGAAAACTGAACTATGAATACTTTTAATTGTTATTCCTGAAATATCCAACAATGGGCAATGTTGCAAATTGCTAATCAGATTCTTGAACTACACCTACCCATCCAAATGTTATTCTCCCCATCCTCACCTGGGTTGTTTCAAAGTATTATATTTTATTTAGTTAGCGTGAGCTGAGTACTACATCACTTCACTTATAAATAATAAATCCAGCCATATGGTAATATTAACTGACCTTCCTTTCCAAATGAGGTTTCCAGTTTTTCAGTCATAGAATGAATGTGGAAAATTGTTAATATCTGCTGTAGCTTAAGGAAGGCCCTTATAGAGGTAGATCGTTTAAAATACATCCAAAAGCTGAAATGAGCACCTGGGATGAACAACAGTATCATCTATCATGAATGATCTGCTTGTTGTCATGATAGTTGCACATTTACTACTGGAAAATTTATTAGGAACCTTTCTACTCTTTGTTTAAAATTTTTGTCAACAATGTACTATGTAAATGAAGATATTTTCCAAACCCATCATATAAACAGATAACTTGACAGATAACACAAATTAAACATTGTTCTGTGATCCAAAGCTGTTTTTTCAGTGCAAAATCACTGCTGTCAGTGTAGCACAACACCTAATCTGTGATGAGGAAATTGATTATAAATTTGAGCTTTGTACAAATCATCCCCTCAGAGATATTCTACTCAGGTTTTACTCCTCACATTGCTGGTCACATCAGACCTTTATATTTGTTCAGCTTTTAAGAGAGCAATTGTGGATTAGACATGTAAATGATTAGTGGAAATGATTCCGGGGAGCTGATGGCAGAATTCACACACAGAGACATATTGAGATTTACGTCAGAGCAAATCAAGTGATGAGCATATATTTACTGGCCATCTTGGCCCTTGAAGCGCAGCCTGAAATGTTTTTGGAAAGAGTGCAGGAAAAACAGAGAGGGGTCTGGGTAATTTGGTGACACGGGAGGCCCTCAGTGTTCCGTTATCTGAGGACCACCCATCCGAGACTAGCCTGGACAAACAGAAGAGCTGATGGCAATAATACGCAGCAGATGGAGGGTGAGGGGGAATAAGTGAGTAGGGGAGAAGGAGAGGCAACATCAGCATGGATCCACAGTGGTGGTGGTCATTTGGCCATTCCTTGCTCCCATTAGCCACCTGGGCCCATGGTGTTTAGTCAGCCTGGACTAGGGCTTGGGTTACATTTACATTGCTTTGAAATAGTAAAATAGTGCTTTCTCTCTCTCTTTCGCTCTCACAATCTCTCAACCCTCCCCACATAGTTAAACACAGTGCCACACACATACAGTCCTATACTTGAGTGTGAATTGTAGGTCTTCACACAACAAGTGCCTTGTACCTGTCAGTGGAATAAGAAGAACCATAAAATGATGAACAGATATGTGCTGCATTTCCTTCACACATTTATATGAGGAAAACATTTCAACACCTGCTTAACAAAACAAACATTGTAATGGGAGAAAATTCTATATGAAGCATATTCTATTCATATTCATGTAAAAAATATTCTATGCTTTAAGTCACCAAGAGAAGGAAGAGACCTATGACCTAAGATGTTTAAACAAAACAGCAGCATTAAGCGCAACCACTGAAGCAGGTTAATAAATCAGACAATTAATTCATCATGTGCTTCATAGGTCATCCTCATGGGTGAATTCACCAAGCCAGCTTTCCTGTAACCTTTTCTATGCATTACGTAATAAAATCACAATCACATTCTAGCCTATGGCTGACTTCATATCCTTTGGAAAAGTGGTATAATGAATACTCCACATAGACAGATCATGAAATACAAAATCAGGTCTCACCAGTATGGTCACCAAAACTCAAGTGCTTTCTCACCTTGAGAGTACTGCAGGGTTATTTGTGAGATTACGCGCTCAGAGTTGAGTAATGCTCATTTGATAACAGCGTATTGGGCCAGGTTTCAGGTCATAATTTGTTACTTACATCCTAAGAATGTATTTGTGTACATAAGGTTGTAAGGCTGAATTTTACACAACATGAATACTGAAAAGGAATATAAAAAGTGGCTACCCTCAGTGGAGCTACAGTGGAGCAAAAAACAGTGGCTATATCATTTTAGAAAAATGTCTGGATAACTCAGGATCCCACTGTACTCAGGGTCCCACTTACTATAAGTGACCAGAAGCTCTGAACCAATGCTCAGCACCACATAAATGAAACACAGATGCTTCATCACAGAGACTCTTCAACAAAAACATATGTTTTACACTTTTGTAGAGTCATCCCTTTACAGAAGACTTTATGAAGCTATCACTACAAGTCAGATATATTACTTAGCCAATAGAAAAAATCACTTTTACTCCAAGATAACAGTAATATAAGACATTTCAGATCATCTTAATACAGATTAGATTAAGTCAAATTACTCAAAGAAAAAATTACTTTGCTTAAAAATTATTTCTTTGCTGTTTGACTTTAACAGCATTTGGAATTTACCTTGGTTCCTTCCCTAAGAGTGGGCCCTTTACCCTGGAATCTTGTCTGATAAAAAAAGGGTCAGATAAGAAAAGGTACTTATACGGGTGGGAGGATAAGGAGTAAATTTGTCATGACACCTGTGCTGCATTACAAGAGAATTGTATCTAGAACCGCATTACCTGTCAAACTCTGCAACCACTAGACCACACCTGATTGCTTTGGTTTTTCATTAAATCCTGAACTGCATTCTAGATGCTACCTCATTTGACTAATAGTAATTAAGGCAAGACAAGGCAGTGTTATTTATATATCATATTTCATTCAAAAATAATTTCAGAGTCCTTTACAAATAAAGGAAAAGTACAAAATGCATTGAATTTAAATATAAATTATCTTATAAAAAGATCAAGAAAAGAATGACAAACTGCAAATCGTAAAGTTCAATTATAGGAATTATAAAAAATAATAGGAAGGTTTTTATGTTGATAAAAACGTATTCCATTTAAAACTGCTTCACCATGCTTACTTTGAATTCTAGGCTCTATTATCCAACCTGTATTCATGAATCTAAGAGACCTATACTTTGTAAGCATATTAGAAATGTTCACTGAGCCCATTGATATATAGACTGTGATATCATACAGAGTTACTCTTTCTCATTTCCCAAGGACGCTTCACCATTAACACACCATACGACATTTTTACATCCATTCAACATGCTGGTGAGAAGCGGCAGCCAGATTGCACTCAGCATACTCTCAACTGTACTCAGTTCCTGGGGGACTGCATCGGGCGCAGGACAGGGAGAAAGGATAACGCCCAATACAGAGCACCATCTATCACTGGGAATGCAGGCATTCTCACTCACACCAGGAAACCCTAGAAGTGAGGGGCAAACGCATTAACCACCATGCTGTCCCCAGGTAGTAGCAGGGTTTTTAAAATCTACATTATAACAACCTGGAAGTCAGTGTAGAGAGAAAATAGAGAAAATGTCCTCTGTTTTCTTTGTCCTGATTCAAACTCTTAGAGCAGCATTCTGCTTAATCCAGACCTTAATCCAGATAGAAAGGTGTTTTAGAGAGGTAAATAGGAATGATATTGCTACATGGCTACAAGGCTTCAAAAAGAATAGAGCAGACCACCCATGCTCTACCCCCATTTTATTTTTCCTCTTTGTCAATGCAGAGGTGTCAAACGGGGCTTGCAGTAAATGAATATTTTCTTGAAATTCTTAAAGCAATTTATATATCCGTCCCTTTACAAAGAATATGTATATTACTGTAATATATATGAGCAGTAATGAATCAATATAGAAAAAAGATTCCGAATCATTATTAATTTTCATTCAGACTATGAATTTAGCTTATTAACTCTGGAACAGACTTTCCTTGTTATAGCAAGTTGTGTGTTATTAAGTCACCAACCGGTTAAAAAAAATAAACAAATTAAAGCAAGGTTCAGATTTGGCATTATTGTAGATGGAGTTGGAGGATTTAGCTGGAGTTCCAATGTAGTTGGAGGATTTAGGCGATCAATGCCAGAGAAATTATTCTAATATGTTACTATGACTATCTTATGTTACTATGATTAACTTGTTCTTCATTTGACAGTCGTAACGCTCCACAAATGCCCGCCATAAACCCTCGACACCCGCCACTAATCAACAGCGTTAAGAAGTTTAGTTAGGATCCTTGAAACCTAAAGCCAAAGTATTTCTGGCTCAGTGTTTAAGTTAGGTAACCCCATGGGCTAATAAACCAAACGGAGGTAAACCGTTCGAACCGGCCGCAATGAAGCACAGTTTACAAGAATCATTTAAGAGCATAGAAAATTGGAAGAAGAAAAATAGCTAAAGCGCTAATGCGAAACAGGTTATGAATTTTAAATGCAGAATCAATTGTATTAGTAATTTGGAATACGAATAATTCTATTCGATTTTTAAAAACAACCTTAATATACTATGAAATGTTTCTTTCTGCCCAATATTACAGGAAACCGTCAGTGCCATGGACCCTGTCAGGCAGCGCAATTTCTCAGCAGGTTATTTTTAGCTATAGATGAGTAATCCAATAGCTCGTGTCTTTTTATATGGACCTGTGGTAACTCTTCGAACAAAACGAGTTGCTAAACGTGATTGTGTTTGAATTAACAGCCAGCGGATACGTCTTCTCTAAGAAAGACCTTTTTTCCTTTATGAAGTCAACGCAGGGATTTTAATCCTTTCAACGACAACGAAACACCGAACGTGGACTCGCTCCAGAGAAAACACTGAACCCAAAAATAACAAAGAGTCTCTTTTTAACTTCTTTAGACCACGTCTCAATAAAAGCTGAACAAACACAACCTGCCATCGATGAGCGGCCTCTGTCCAGTGTGAGGCTCAGTGGATAGCTGTTGGTTAAAGTGGGAGAAAAAAGGCGTTTGGAAACTGAAATATGAAAGTGCAACAGTCGTATAACGAATAACATCTCTTCATTCCTTCAGTTTATTAAATTTATTCAGGTGGTCCTGCGCACATGAACGTACTTATAAAGTCAAAGAAATCGCAATAATTTGTGAATGTATCACTGTTACCTGAAAACAAGGAACGTTTTCTTAAGAACAATCTTAGCGTTTCTTGGGTTAGCTAAGGTAAGCTACAGCATGCAGAAAAGTGGTGGCTTTAGGAAAAGAACATGGGACACATCTTTAAGACTCCTTCCTGGAGAAAACAAAGCGACCTGCATGGCGGCGTAGGAGCAGGTCTGTGAATGGTTACTATTCAATTTGTATTTCGTTCCCCGCTGGTCACGGAGGCGAGATCAGAGAAGAAAGTGAAAACACATGGCTGAGGTCAGGCAGATCGCAGGACCACCGAGAGAGAGAGCGCACGAGAGAGAGAGAGAGAGAGAGAGAGAGAGAGAGAGAGAAAGAGAGAAGAGAGAGTGTGTGAGAGAGAGTGAGAGACAGCGAGAGGAGAGAGTGCGAGTGTGAGAGAGAGAGAGAAGGCACTAGGAACTTGTGTGAAGAGATTGAACAAACATAGGCCGCCATCGCATGCTCATTATCCTATAATTTACACTGCATGGGATCTTGGAAATGGTCTCTTTCAGACGGTCCTACGATGGGCGTTCACAATTTCGCCCACCAGCCTCTTCGTGGCGTTCGTTGCTCACACCAATCAAAAAGGTCGTGCTTTATACCCTGAGACAAGTTTTGAATTCCGGGTGCCTAATGTGTTTATTTTAAATATCCCAGGGAAATTATTACATCAGCGGCAAACTATGTCTACTGAAGCGGGGTCTCTCCTTTGAAGTTTCCAGCAGGGAAACATGATTTTAATTATATAATACGTTTTAAATTGTATTTGCACTATAAACGGCCTGGATTAAGCTAAGAAGTAAGCAAGTTCTAGAAAGTTGCCCCGCACCTTCACAAAAAAAAAACTGACGTGGAGTGGCAGGCCGAGAGAGGCGGGAGGGGCGAGGTGGAGTCGACACATACCACTAGATGAAGAATTAAACACAGTCTATTTCTCTTCTCTTTTTTGGCAGGATCGTTAGTGTTGGCTCCTGGCTGGTCGCATGATAAATTATGCGCACGTATTCAGCCTCTCTCTTGCTAATTAGTGTTCTGTGAACTCCGTAGCCGCCGCGCGAACACAAACCAAATCCGATGAGCTCAACAATAGTGAAAACATTTCTCTTGGTCTGTTCTTAGAAGTCTGTTGGCAGAATCATATATTTCCAGCGAACCCTGGCCGCCTGTTTCCACGTCAACTCATTTCGCTCCAAATGTAACTGTGAGAGCGGTCATTCATCTGGTTTCTGACAAGATTCTAAGTGCATAGACCAATGCGCATGCATTATGTAACGATGTATGTGTAACCAAGTATTTTTACTTCAGCAGAGACCAGAAACTGAAATTGTGCCACTTCGTTCATTAAATCTATGACCACTTGGTAAAATTTCAAGTGAAACTGTTTCTATACAATTCATATTATGCTTAACCTACTACTATAATACTGGCCTACTACTACAGACACACACACTCACACACACACACTGATTCTGTTACTCATATCGATATTCATTTTATCCTTATATTGAATTCCTTACAGAGCTCAGCTATCCATTTACTTTTAGTTTTAATATTTGACAAATTTAGCCTACCAGTACATCTGCAGTTAATATGATCTAATAACCTCTCAGCTAAGGTGTAACTACACTATTATGACAAGCAGATATTTTGAACTTTTCGGAAGATTTATGTTGTTTACTTTCCTGTGCACCACTTTCAAAACAAACCCGCGTACCCCCGTAGTTTCTCGACAAGCGTCCTGAACAAAGCGGGGGAGGCTGAGAAGACCCAGAGTGAAGCAGACAATGTTTTCAATCCATCTGTCATGTGCATTAACCACTGGGAATATTCGTCCTTGCCTCGTTTTTGACCAGTCCCCATATTCGCTTTCTAACTGTGATGCATAATGCATCGCTATACAACCTATGACACCCACTTATTGTTATTACTTCATTGCTGTTTTTTCCGATCTTTGGATACATTTCGCTTGCAGGTGCTACAAATCCCATTCATAACGTAGGGAAAACAAATAGGCCTAATTCTTTAATTAATGTATGTAGACTTTTACTGTACGTCTTAAAATATGCTCCAAATGATGTATTTTTTCGAAATCTTTATTTGAACTTTATTTGTTTGTTTGTTTGTTTAGAGGAGGGGTATATGTTTTCCTTCTGATACTGATAATAAATTAACCAGGTAGGTTGTCATGAGAATAATCAAGTAAACTTTGAATTTGGCAAAACAGAAATGATGCTTGCATAATATAGATTTAGTTTCTTCGCTACAAAATTAATTCTAAATCGCTCTCGATAGTTGTGCAATTTCCTATTGAAATGTTTTGAGTTTAAGTTGAAAAAATTATAGGTTTGTATAATGAACAAAATAAATGAAAGAGAAGGAAATAAGAGCGAAGGTAGAAAGATTGACCCTAACACACACATGACAAACAAACTTACTGACCGCTGTTTGACTCCCATAATCATACTGCACATAGTGTAGTAGTTTATGTGACTGAAACTACTTCACACACACACACACACAAACACACAAGCAAATATATATATATATATATATATATATATATATATATATATATATATATATATATATATATATATACACACACATATGTATATATATATATATGTATATATATATATATATATATATATATATATATATATATATATATATATATATATATATATATACACACACACACACACACACACTCACAGGGCCTCTTTATTAGGTACACCTTGCTAGTAACGGGTTGGACCCCCTTTGGCCTTCAGAACTGCCTTAATCCTTTATGGCATAGATTCAACAAGGTAATGGAAACATTACTCAGAGAGTCTGGTCCATATTGACATGATAGCATCACATGGTTGCTGCAGATTTGTCAACTGCACATCCATGATGCGAATCTCCTGTTCCACCACATCCCAAAGGTGCTCTATTGGATTGAGATTTGGTGACTGTGGAGACCATACAAGTACAGTGAACTCATTATTGTTTTCAAGAAACCAGTCTTAGATGAGTCGCGCTTTATGACATGGAACGTTATCCTGCTGGAAGTAGCCATCAAAAGATGGGCACACTGTAGTCATAAAGAGATGGACATGATCAGCAACAATATTCAGGTAGGCTGTGGCATTGACACGATGCTCAATTGGTACTAATGGGCCCAAAGTGTTCCAGAAAAATATCCCCCACACCATTGCACCACCACCAAGAGCCTGAACCATTGATACAAGGCAGGATGGATCCATGCTTTCATGTTCTTTACGTCAAATTCTGACCCTATCATCTGAATTTCGCAGCAGAAATTGAGACTCATCAGACCAGGCAACGTTTTTCCAATCTTCTATTGTCCAATTTTGGTGAGCCTGTGAGAATTGTAGCCTCAGTTTCCTGTTCTAAGCTGACAGGAGTGGCACCCATTGTGGTCTGCTGCTGTAGCCCATCTGCCTCAACGTTCGACGTGTTGTGCGTTCAGAGATGCCTTCTGCATGCCTTGGTTGTAATGACTGGTTATTTGAGTCACTGTTGCCGTTCTATCAGCTCGAACCAGTCTGGCCATTGTCCTCTGACCTTTGGCATCAACAAGGCATTTGCACCCACAGAACTGCCGCTCACTGGATATTTTATCTTTTTCTGACCATTCTCTGTAAACCCTAGAGGTGCGTGAAAATCCCAGTAGATCAGCAGTTTCTGAAATACTCAGACCAGCCCGTATGGCACCAACAACCATGCCACGTTCAAAGTCACTTAATCACCTTTCTTCCCCATTCTGATGCTCGGTTTGAACTGCATCAGATGTTCTTCGCCATGTCTACATGCCTAAATGCATTGAGTTGCTGCCATGTGATTGGCTGATATGACATTTGCCATAATGAACAGTTGGACAGGTGTACCTAATAAAGTGGCCGGTGAGTATATATATATATATGTATATGTAACTGTATGTATGTGCATGCATATGTATAGCTGGGTTGCATTTTAGCAAGAATTGCCACAAGTGATTTGAGCTGCCATATGCTTTCCTCCCACTGACCAAGCAACATATGTTTCTCATAGACATCACATGGGGCCCTCATAAAGGATGCATGTTGAGGTCCCTTTGTCAGTGGTAGCTGCTTCACCCTGTTCACCACCCCATGCTTTTCCAGCCATTATTATGTCAATGTAGGACCACCAGCATAACCTGTCACATAGCTTTCTGTGTGTGTCAATAGAGTGCATAGTCACAGGAAGTTTTTCTTCCATCACATAATAACTTATAGCACTCTTTCTTCTGTGATAGCTGCAGTAAACACATACCCTACTTATTATCAACATGTACAACATTTATCTACCAGACATAATAACCTATTTCCCAAACACATTCAGATGCAGTGTGTTTTGATATACTATGTGAAGAGGTTACTGATATTGACATTTATCTATATTGTAGGTTTTACTTAAGGAATTGAAATGCAATATAAAGGGATCTGGGTAAATATGTATAAGTTGTTCTTATTAAAATGAGTAACTTTTATAAATCTGTTAATAATCATCAATTATTCCTGTGTACATATATGTATAAATTCAAATGATTATACTTATGTATTGTTGTGACGGGCAGGGAGTGCGAACAAAAAGGAAGCGATCACGCCAAGTCTCAGATAAAAAGAGGGGTTTAATGCATAAAGTGCGCAAACCAAAAACCTGTGCACTGCTCCAAATTAAGGATACAATAACCAGCAGTCAACTGGTACAAAGACAAGACATATATAGACAGACAAACGACCATCAGGTGAGGGGGCTAATAAGCCCCGTCCACCTGAGGGACGCACACAACGCAACAACAGGACAACTGCCGCTGTACCGGAGGCGACCGGTAGGGGGAGGCTCCCTCACCGTGACAGTTGTTATTTCTGTGGTTTGCAGAATAAGGTGCATTACATTCATTCTTATGCATAAGTATTTTGAGAGCTGTGTCACAGAATTGCAGCTGAGCCCTAAAGTATTATTCACCATTTTCTCACTACATCACACTTTCCTATTTTAATGTTTACATGCATTCTACCTGCACTGATACTTTCAGAGTTCCTGTCACCCTTCAGTTGAATTTATTTCTTCTTTTTCTTCTGTTTCTTTCTCTTTTATTGAACTGTTAAGCAAAAAATTGCAAAGCCACCAGATGGTAAATGATACATTTGACCAAGACTAACAAATGTTTCTTGCTAATCTAATTTCTTTAATACATTTTTTTAATAATGTCATTAATCATTTTCAATCTCATGTCTTGGTGAAAATTCAATGGTTGAAATTGTGGCCAGGGATTTTGTTTTTGCAGTGTCTACTGTAGCTGAACATTTGACTTTCATAGGCCCCAAAGGGGCTTTCCCCACAGGCAATGTCCTACAGCATCACAGTACCACTTGTGTTGATTAAATTTCACAATAATCTATTAGCAGGGGTCTAAACCCCAAGGTGGACTCCCTCTTACGTCAATTTGACCCAGAGGCAAAAGGCACCAGTCAGGCACACATCCTGCCTCCTTTGTGCGCCTGGGAGCCATCAGGTAGGGTTCTCGACTGTGTCTTTCCCAAACCGAGCGTCATACACACTGCCCCACCCACCAGCTTCTCCAGTCCTACTCCAGAGTTGCTCTTATTGCTTTTAAAAATGGTGCACTTTTTCCCACCCCCAGCTCTCCCTACAGCTCTAGAGGGCCAACCTGCTGTATTAGCATGTTACCTGCCAGTACAGGCTGCCAGAGGACATCATCTTTGGCCAAAGGTTATAGTTTACATCAATTTTAATTATTGGACATGCTAAGCAGTAGGTCTTACATTTGGTTATCATCCACAGGGCAATGGACAAGTCCACAGGGTCAATGCAGAATCAAATCAAATCAAAATTTATTTATATAGCGCTTTTTACAACAGTTGTTGACACAAAGTAGCTTTACAAGTGTCTGAGTCCAAGCCCCCAGTGAGCAAGCCAAGGGTGACAGTGGCAAGGAAAACTCCCTAAGAACATGAGGAAGACTCAGGGGGGGGGGGGGGGGTCCATCTTCCTCTAACAATAATTAGGGAGATACATAAACAAAGAAGTGATGGAATGATAAATAATTCTAATCTTTGTGTGTTGGGTTAAGGTTAGAATACATGTGTTCTCTATGTAATTCTTATTCTTAAGAGTCCTGTACTTCTCAGTGGTCAGTATTAGTAGTCCAGGGTCGTAGACATACAGCCATAGGATTCAGGGTGGTGAGAGGGGCCAGGGCAGTGGGTTGATCCTTCATCATGGTTAGGCAGGAGGTGGCTGGCTGAGTGTGGATAGCAGGAAAAGCTCATCACTCCATGTCTCAGTATGGAAGGAGGGCAGCCATTTGGGAAAGAAAGAGGCACAATAAGCTCTGTAAGGGACTATATTTGTGTCAGAAGAAATTGTAACATTTCTGGAGTGTTGCAACAACTCCAGCATTAAATTATTACAGCCTAGCTAAAAGGGCAGAAGCAGAAGGTAACACAGACTTGGGAGCATCCTGAGACATTGGCATCCATCCACTACACTGTCAACCAACATGAATATTCAAATGCAGTGACAGGATGACAGCACCAGCGCCCCAGTTTACCATAAAACTCTTTGCACCCCTGGATCTGTACCTTTTTCTAAGGGGGCATATTAACTACCAAATGCTAAACTAAATATGTACGTTTTCAAAATAGACTTAAAGATTGAGATTGTGTCAGAGTCTCAGACACATTCTGGAAGGTTATTCCATAGTTGGGGCGCCTTATAAGAAATGGCTCTTCCCCCTGCTGTTACCTTATTTACTGGAACTAATAAGAAGCCAGCATCCTGTGATCTTAGTGGATATCTGGGATCATAATAGGAATTAAGTTCTTGGAGGTAATCAGGAGCTAGGCTGTGCAGTGCTTTATAGGTGTTACGTTTGACGCGGGCAGGCATGACGCAAATGCAGGATCTTATGAATATTTAATAAGGTTAAATACACAGACAATAAACGCGAGGAGAAAACGGGAAACGGAGGATCACTGAGGGACAGGGAAATATATACGATATTTAAACAGAGAGACTAACACATTAAAGTTAACTGAACTAAACACTGGACTCGAATGGAAATGAATACGGAGCAAAGCAGACACAACACAGAAGCTAACCAGACTAAAACTAAGAGACAGAGTATAAACGGACTAAACGAAGGCACAAGGTAAGTAATCGACAAGGGCATGAAATATAACGACGGGAGATAAGGAACAAAGCAATACGGAGACAGAGAATAGATTAACAAGGAAACCTGGCATGGGAATGAACATAGAATTGCAAGGGACTTACGACAGACGACCGACACTGGAAGACACGACAGGGGAAGCTAAATACACAAGGAAGGGAAAGTAGCAATGAGACACAGGTGGGACGCATAATCAGGGGGTGTGACAGAACGCAGGGAAACCATGGAGACGGAAAACAGGGTGGGGTTAGGACGAACAGCACAAGGCGAGGACAGAGGGCGGAGCTGTGTGTGACAATAGGTCAGTAGAAGGATTTTAAAATCAATATGGAATTTAACTGGGAGCCAGTGCAGGGGTGATAAGATAAGAACTCAATAAGTCAAAATAAATTCTGTTTATACAGTGCTTTTTACAACACACAAATCACACCCCCTCCTGACACATTGTCACAAAGCAGCTTTACAATGTATGAGCTGAGGTCCCTAATAAGCAAGCCAGAGCTGACAGTGGCAAAGAAAACTCCCTCGGCAGAATTATGGAGGAACCTTGGGAGGGCCAACACTCAAGGAGGATCCCCCCATCCAACCAGTCCAAGCTGTGTTATAGTATGTTTATAGTATAGTATGACACAGTTTGTATGCAGAGCATGTGGTGTAGATGTGACAGTGATTAGCATGTCACTTCCGCAGGTTTATAAGGGCCAGAGTGACCACAGTCCTGAGGGATCTCTGAGACATTGCATTCCAGCTACATCATCATAACAAACGTGAGTGAATGCAAGAAGTGGCTGGATGACAGCATCAACATCTCAGATTATCTGAAAGCTCTCAGTTCAATGACAGAGAGGCTTTATACATTCCTACTCATAAGTAAGTTTCTGCTGCTATACTGTCAAAAAGTTTCTGCTGCTATACTGTCAGAGAATTTTCCTGCTCTGGGCTAAATATGCTCAAAAATATGCATTTGAATGCTTCCACCAGGCTCATCCCATTCAAGTGCACCATGGGATTCTAACCCTCGCTGATTCTATGAAACCTGCCTACCTCTGGTCTTCCTGCAGTCTAATCCTGGTTCCAGGAGAAAAGGAGTCTGGAAAGAAATTCACTGGGACAGGAGGTTCCTGGCAGAAAGCTCAATCACAGGTACATTGGCCCTAATACATGAAGGAAAGCATCAATGAGGGCATCTACTTGGTCAACCTACCTTGGTTCTTCCTTATTCCCTTTCCTCATCCTAAAGGACTTCTGTGCTGTGTTTTTTGCTCCTAAATATTTACAATAAACCTGTTTGTTGCCATACCCAAATTTACGATCAAACAGTTTGTATAACACTGCTGTTTCAAAATGAGCTGAAATTAGTGACTAAAACCTCAAAAAGTCTTCCTGAAATAATCCTGGCAAATTGCAATGCATCTTGTTGGTTGATCCCTATGTGGTTATTCCCTATGTGGGTAATTCCTATGTGGTTAATCCCTTTGTGGTTAATTCCTATGTGATTATGTCAGGGCTGGCTCCAGCGCTACCCCGCCTGCCACCACAGGAGGGGGCTTGCGTGTATTTTTGTTCTCCTGTTTATTCCACCATCACGGTGAGTTTTTTCTGTTTGATTTTTATTGAGAATTTTTCCCTTTTGGTTCCTCCGTGCTATTGTTACGGAGGTCTTAGTTCCCTGTGTTTGTTGTTTTGCATTTGAGTCCGTCCTTTTCAAAAACCCCGCGATTAGCCTATACTACTATACTACTTTTAGCCTATACTAACTAGCTAGAGATTTTGTTCTGAGTAAAACAATGAAGCACTTTTTGTAAGTCGCTCTGGATAAGGGCGTCTGCTAAATGCCGTAAATGTAAATGTAAATGTAAATGATTAGTTCTCCCCGGCGAACTGATTGCCCTTACAGAACAACTCAGCCATACTATGGACTCAGCAACGCTTCAAGCGATAGGCGAACTAAGAGACACCCTAGCCATTCAAGGGCAAGCCGTTGGGAGGCATGAACAGGCACTCCAGCAAGTCCTAGGGCAACTGCAGATTGTTTTGACTGCAGTACAGGCAGCCAACCAAAGTAGTGCGTCTCCTAATCCCCCTACGCAACCGGTTGCACTTGAGCCCTCAGTGTCCGCTCACGCTGAGCCCAACTTACCGTCTTCAGCCTGCTTTTGTGGTTGTGCTGATGAATGTAGGGGATTCCTGCTTCAGTGCTTGCTTATTTTCGAGCAGCAGCCCTTGCGGTTTCCCTCAGAAAGATCTAAAGTAGCCTACACCATGACCCTTCTCTCCGGCAAGGCATTAAGATGGGAGACTACCGTTTGGAAGAATCAGCCTGAGATATGTGCCTCCTTCGAAAGCTTCTCACAAGCCATGCGTCGGGCTTTCTATCACCCAGCGTTGGGAGGGTTAGTAGGCTCAAAACTTTTACGTATACACAAGGGGCGTTTATCTGTAGCCGAGTACTCGTTGGAATTTCGGACGCTGGCAGCAGAGAGTAACTGGGGTGTGGAAGCATTGGGGGCTATCTACCTAGAAGGTTTATGTGAGGATCTCAAGGATGAGTTATCCTTTAGAGAACCCCCTAATGAGCTGGATGCTCATTCTAACTTACCATTAGAATGGATAATAGATTGCGTCATCACAAAAGACAACGCTGTTCACCAATCAAGCCGGCCGTAACTACCGAAACTACTCTGCGGTCGGAGCCCTCGGCTTACGTGGATAGCGCGGAACAGCCTATGCAGCTAGGGCATACAAGTTTGTCGAAGCAAGAGTGACAGAATCACCTTTGTGAAATGCAGGTGCTTATATTGTGGGGGAAAGGGACAAAATTGCAGAATGCCCTGAGTTACAGGGAAAAGGGCAGGCCCGTCGGTGAATGGAGTAGCATTCCGTTTACTCCCCTGCTGTCTGTTTGACTCCTCAGGTGGTAATCTCTTGGAAAGGTTCACTAGAACATCGCCTGACGGCCCTGGTTGACTCCGGGGCTGCAGGTAACTTCATTGACTCCACCCTAGTCAACTCGCTAAAGATTCCCCTAGTTTCTCTAGATAAGCCTCTCTGTGTCCGCGGTCGAAGGCAGGTTACTTACCTCTGGTAGTATCGATCACCAACGGTTCCGTTGCTAGTGCAAATAGGGAACCATCACTAGACCATTACACCGTTTGTTATTGCTGCTCCTAAACTCCAGCTCATATTGGGTTTCCCGTGGCTTCAGCGTCATAATCCCGAGGTAGACTGTCTTAATCTCTCTATCCGACATTGGGGTAAGGTGTGCGAGGGATGTTGTCTGACTCCTCGTCCCAACGCTCAGGCTAATGAGCCTCTAGAAGTCACCAACCTTGAAGGAGTCCCAGAAGTTTATCACGACCTTAAGGAGGTTTTTAGTAAACGTAAGGCTGGATTCTTAGCTCCCAACCGGGCCTATGACATCGCCATAGACCTTCTCCCTGGTGCCTCTCCTCCCAGGGGACGAGTGTTCTCTTTAGCCCGACCTGAACGGAAAGCCATGGATGAATACATTCAGGAAGGTTTAGAGGCAGGATTTATAAGGCCATCGAACTCACCTGCGGGAGCTGGCTTTTTCTTTGTGGCAAAAAGGACGGGGGACTTCGACCTTGTATAGATTATAGGGGACTCAATAAGATCACTATCAAAGACCTACTAAAGGGAGACAGTTGCAGAGTCACATTGCTGAGTTGTTTGTTGTCTTACTTCGTTCATCCAGCCAGCCTTTCAGTAACGTTAATGCGATTTCCCAGTGTCTTTACACCAACCTGTTCTCTTCGAGTATTCTTACTCCTGCGCAATTACTGGCCTATCTCAAGTTTTCCTCACACTATTTCCCTTCCTATCCTTTTGATATTTTGGGAGGAATTGGTCAGAGGTATTTTTCGTTTATTCCCTGTCACGTTGAGATTGCTCCGTGTATTTTGGTGCAGCGTCAGAAGGAAGCCTGTAACAGCAGGAGTATTTGTGTGAGTATGTAGGTTTCCTGCTGACGCTGCTTCCTGCTGACGCTGCTTCCTGCTGACGCTGCTTCCTGCTGACGCTGCTGCAGAGTGTTTTTTGCCTACTTTTTTTCTATCTGTTTAATTACATCTGATACATCTACAAATACTTTGTGGACTTTGTGGATATATTTACTCATAACTCCGGATACAACAACCTCCACAAGCCATCAAAATATATTCAAGTTCATCTTAACCGAAGCTAAGTATCTTGAAGTATTTCATCATGTCTGAGTCGCCTGTTGCTTGCGTGGAGTGTGGCATGTATAGCTACTCTTCTTCCGTCAGTAGGGATAATTTTGTTTGTAACAAGTGTAGATTAATTATTAGCATGACGGAGAAGATTTCGCTTTTAGAAGAGTGCATCAGGGCTTTAGAAAGTCCTAGAGAGTCAGTAGCACCTAGCGTAGCAGGCCCTGTTGCCACCAACGTAGCTAGCGCAGCACCTAGCCCCCAGCCCCGGCATTAGAGCCCTCGCAGCGGGGCGAATGGGTGACGTCTCAGCGGCATAGCCGTAGGGCTGAGCACCGTTCTACTCAGGTTCCCGTGTCAAACAGGTTTGTCCCACTCAGTAGTACACCGACTGAGCGACCTGTTAAAAGAGCTCTGGTTATAGGAGATTCCCAGCTCCGACACGTGAAAGTAGCAGCCCCTTTAGAGACACCAGTGGCCATAGTTAAGTGTATCCCGGGGGCTAGAGCGCCTGACATCAGGGCTAATTTAAAGGTGCTGGCTAATCGTAAATATTCAAATATAGTGGTACACGTCGGCACCAATGATGAGATCACTAAGGATAACGTTAAAGAGGTGCGTGAGTTAGCGGGGACTATGTCAGATGCCGTAATATGCTCTGGTCCCATTCCAATTCGGCGTGGCGCCGAAACCTACAGCAGGTTATTGGCACTACACCGTTGGATGTCTAAATGGTGCTCAGAAAACAACGTGGGTTATATAGATAATTGGACGCGTTTTGAGGGCAGGCTTGGCCTTTTGAAGCGAAACGGCATTCACCCTTCTTGGGAGGGTGCTGCTCTCATTTCCCGTAGCAGATCTGCTAGGCTTACTAGCGGTAGTGT
The DNA here is from genome assembly GCA_020368025.1 of Brachyhypopomus occidentalis. NCBI lineage: Eukaryota > Metazoa > Chordata > Actinopteri > Gymnotiformes > Hypopomidae > Brachyhypopomus > Brachyhypopomus occidentalis. The sequence continues at coordinate 166,390 of JAGXOD010000115.1, forward strand.
AGGACTTGTTAATGGGGATTGACAAACCAGAGCCGAGGCCAGGCAGCAGACACAAAGGCTAAACCGACTGTCTGCTAGCTGCAAAGAGACGTCACCTGGGTCACACTGGATTGAGACTGTGTCTGTTCCTCAAGTACCAAAAAATAACTCTCACAAAGTTAGTGGACAAAATTTAATCAATGTTAAATTCGAATATGCTCCCTTAGAGAGTAGTTTAAATCTGAAACTAGGACAGCTAAATATTAGATCCCTGTCATCTAAAGCATTGCTTGTTAATGAAATAATTACCAATCATAATCTATGCATGCTCTGCTTGACGGAAACCTGGACCCGGCCAGACGATTATATGGCCATAAACGAAGCTTCTCCCTCTGGCTATAGATATGTTCATAACCCCCGTCCAAATGGTCGAGGAGGTGGTGTCGCCACAATATATGACTCTGATATAGACATTTCTCAAAAATTCGGCTTTAAGTTTAATTCTTTTGAACATCTCATCCTCACTGTTTCATATGTATCAAATCTAACAACCAACAAAGCGTCACAGTCGTTTATGTTAATTACTATTTACCGCCCCCCTGGTTCTTACTCTGAGTTCTTGCAGGAGTTTTCAGACTTCCTGTCTCATGTAGTGCTATCAGCCGATAAGGTGATTATAGTTGGTGATTTTAACATCCATTTTGAGAATCTTTGTGACTCTTTCAGCAAAAATTTTCAAGAAATTGATTCAATGGGTATCACTCAGAATGTGGTGGGTCCTACGCATAATTGTAGTCATACTTTAGACCTGGTCTTATCATTTGGTATTAACATATCCAGTTTAGCAATGTTACCTCAGAGTGAGGCCATTTCTGACCACAGCATCATAACGTATGAGTTATGCTTGACTGACGGTATACATCAGCCGCCCTGCTACCAAATGAAACGAACTATAACACCTAATACCATAGCTGCGCTCACTGATATTTTACCGGGTTTGACAAAAATTGATACACCTGTAGCTCCGGAAGGACTAGAGCGTTTTACCGAGCACGTTGAGACTTCTCTTCGTACAGCTTTAGACAAGGTTGCACCATTACGCTATAAGAGAGCCACTGAGAGAAGAATAGCGCCATGGTACAACGAGCACACGCGTAGTCTCAAACGGGCCGCGCGGAACCTGGAGCGTAAATGGCGAAATTCTAAGTTATAAGTGTATAGACTATCATGAAAAGCAGCCTTATTGAATATAAGCATGCCCTCCATACGGCAAAATCCTCATACTTATCAGCTTTAAAAGAAAAACATAAAAACAATTCTGGACTCCTATTTAAAACTGTTTCCAGCCTAACGAGGAGCCATGGTCAAATCAACTCACTAATCCCACTAGAGTGTAGCAGTAATAATTTTCTGAAATTCTTTAATGATAAGATTGATAAAATTAGGGGAAAAATTGGTTGTGCTATATCAGAGCCTGGCAATATGCCAATGCACCTTGACAGCTGTCTGGTCAACCCTGATGCCCTCTTAGAGTCCTTCTCCCCAATTGGTCGTGAGGAGCTTATTTCAATGGTGGAATCGGCCAACCCCTCCACATGCATACTAGATGCCGTACCAACCCATTTACTTAAAGAATTACTGCATAGCAATGTAGAACCTTTGCTAACTATAATAAACTACTCTCTGAGCCTGGGGTATATTCCCAGTTCATTTAAACTTGCAGTCATCAAGCCGCTAATTAAAAAACCTGGTCTTAACCCTCAGGAAATGTTCAACTATAGGCCAGTCTCTAATTTGTCAGTCATATCCAAAATTTTAGAGAAAGTAGTTTCTTCACAACTCTCTTCCTTCTTATAGACAGAACATGTCTTAGAGTTATTTCATTCTGGATTTAGATCCCATCACAACACTGAAACTGCACTTACTAAAATACGGAACGATCTCTTAATTTCCTCTGATAAAGGACACATATCTTTTCTCATACTGCTAGACCTCAGTGCTGCTTTTGACACCATTGATCATAATATTCTACTTAATAGGCTGGAGACACTCATTGGCATAAGAGGTCAAGCGCTCTCCTGGTTCAGGTCCTACCTGACAGATCGTTATCAATTTGTACTAGTAAACAACGAATGCTCAGAGCGTTCTAAGGTAAAATATGGTGTCCCACAAGGATCTGTACTGGGCCCCATATTATTTTCATTATATATGCTTCCACTGGGCACTATCATCCGTAGGCATGGTATTAGCTTCCATTGCTATGCAGATGATACTCCGTTGTATATATCTTCCAATCCGGATGATATCACCACTACTCTCGAGATTGAGAGCTGCGTTCAGGACAAAAACTGGATGGCGTATAATTTTCTTCAATTAAATTCTGATAAGACTGAGGTGCTGATTCTTGGGCCTAAAGCTGCTAGAAGCAGCTGGGCTGATATTCCCTTAACCTAGATGGGTTTTCAGTAACACCTAAATCTACCTAAGGTGTCACTATTGATTCGGATCTTTCATTTGACACACATATATGCAATGTCACTAAGGCTGCCTTTTTCCATTTACGTAATATCACCAAGCTGAGACACTTTCATTAGCTGATGCAGAGAAGCTGGTCCATGCTTTTGTCTCGTCACGATTGGACTACTGTAATGGTCTTCTAATTGGATGCTCTAAACAGTCCATAAAGAAGATACAACTTGTACAAAATGCTCCAGCTAGAGTCCTAACTAAGGCGAGAAAATTCGATCATATTAGTCCCACTCTCGCAGCATTACATTGGCTTCCGATTAAACATCGAATTTAATTTAAAATTCTTCTCTTAACCTATAAGGCGTTATATGGTCTTGCCCCACAATATCTGAGTGAACTCATTGCTTACTACAACCCATCTCGCCCTTTACGCTCCCAAAATGCCGGATTTCTCCTAGTTCCAAAAATTTGTAAGACTACAGAGCTTTCTCCTTTCAAGCCCCTCAATTATGGAATAGCCTTCCAGCTCCAATCCGAGATTCTGACACAGTTCCAATCTTTATTCACCTATTTAATCAAGCCTTCAGTTAATATTCCCCTAGTAAGGTGTGGGGCTCGGGGGCCCCCAGACGTTGAGATTTCTGGTAATCTGAGATGTTGATGCTGTCATCCAGCTGTGCCATGGCATCACTCTAGTTGTGACAATGACTTGACTGGAAAGCAATGTCTCAGTGAGCCCTCATGACTGTTGTCACCTCTGAACCCTTCCCTTTAGTTATGCTGCTATAGATTAGCCTGCCGGAGCTATATGCTAATCACTGGCACATGAGCTATGTACATTTAAATCAATGGTGGTTAAATTGACATCCACACACTCAGTCTGTATTGTCCATCTTTTTGCATGCTTCTACCCAAGACGACTGCATGCAAGCACCTACAAGCATCTGGGAGATGGTCTGGCTTGCCGGTGGATGTACTGATGCTGGGGTTGCATGTGCCATTGCCGTAAGGGGACATGCTGATGCTGGAGGCTCACCATCTGCACCAAAGGGACTGTGACTACTTTGCCGGGGAACAAGAACCTTAAGCTATAACTGTAGAACCACCGTTTGTCCACAAATACGGACTGGTGCTAACGGGCCGCCCAATGGAGGATGGGTTCCCTTTTGAGTCTTGGTCCTCCCAAGGTTTCTTCCTATATCCCCGCCATCTTAGGGAGTTTTTCCTTGCCACTGTCGCCTTTGGCTTGCTCATTAGGGATCTGGACCCATACAATTGTAAAGCTTCTTTGTGACAACATGTGTTGTAAAAAGCGCTATATAAATGTGTACACCTTGAGCTGATTTCATTAAATTATTTTTATGGTATCTCTCTGCCTGTGTAGCAGTTAAGAGGGAATTTTGGATAGGAGCAGAACTCATTTCCCCTTTCTTTTTTCAGACTATGCACATTAAAATAGATACTAAGGATCTAAACCACAACATGCCAACCCAGTTTCTATTCTATTCTATTCTTAAAATTAGAAGGCAATCAATAATGCTAATGAGGTAATACTGATGAGTCATAAAAAAAAAAACAGATTGTTATTGTGCTTGGTCAGTCACCATGGTCTCATGAGTCAGGGCTGAATATTTGAACCACTGACCCACACTTGGTCATTTGCTTCTGCAAAATTTTTTTCATTCTTAGATGTTAATGGTCTGGAATCTCTCCAAAAGCGAGGCTAAATACAGAGAACCATTTTCTAGGTTTTTCTGGCCTCCTGGTGAATGTAAAATACTTAATGCACTAATTGCAACGTGTGGTGTGTGTGTGCACATGTGTGTTAATATCATTTGAGCTGGCTAAGGACTAGTTTGGTATAGTTGTGAGGAAAACCACAGTCTTAACCCCAGTATCACTGGCATATAATGTTTCTAAATTGTTCTCAAAGCCACATAAAATGAAGGGTTTGTGTATATGCAACCAGAGAAAAGCATTCAGCCTCTTTCAGGACAGGTTCCTAAAAGTCCTTAATGAATATCTTCAAGCTCAACCATGTGATCCTTCTCTTTACTGCATTTATGTGGTTCACACAAACACAGCCAAAAACGTGTCAATTAGTCTATGTATGTGCGCTTTGTATCACTGATGCCCTATCTATCATGTATGGTATGTTCAATGTTCACCTACCCCTTTCTCCCCCACCCAACATTTTCTTTCTTAGCCCCTCTCTCATTCTTTGTCTGTTACACACACACACACATGCGCACACACACACACACACACTACTACTTTCTCTATCTCTATGCCCCCCTCCGCACTGCCACCGTCACACACTCTTCAATAAAGAGATCCTCTCTCTCTCTTTAATGAGTAGAGTAATTCAGTAAGAATAGGACACTATTGGTCCACTGATTCCAGTCTAAGAGTGAGCTGGTGGTCTGGCCCCACTGTCCACACAGACACCCCAGACACCACTGTGTCTATCAGGCCACATTGGCCTCAAGCTCACAAGGTTATTCTAGCTTAGGTTGGGCCTTGTTTTACAGGTCTTGGAACAATGGATTCACCATGCCCAGTTCCAGATCAAACATATTTTGTCTATTGTGTGGTTAGATAAAAATGTCAGTGAACAGGTGTTGATCTCTGTTCTGATTCTGCATGGTCAGTGCACCTGCCCCAAGGGCTGCCCAATTTGTGGCTGTGTGTGCAAGTGTTAATGAGGAGTCTTTTTGTGAAACACAGAAAGAGAGTTAGAAAGAGAGACAGAGGGAGAGAGTTAGAGAGAGAGCGCACATATGTGTGTGGTAAGTCTCAGCATTGAAAACCTCTGATTGGCTGTGAAAAGGAGGATTATCTCATAGGTCTTTACAATAGATGACAAAAGGCTTGTGGTTAAACATTCACCCCTCATGTCAACTGTTATTTATCTACCAGGCCCCAACCCCTTGATTTAAGAGCTAAGTTTACTCTTGGGCTTCTTGCACAAGAAACATGGGATTTAATTGGACCACTGAAATGTAACAGAACACAGTTATTGACCAGCTAGTCAAAACGTTTCTTATATTAGTGGGGCACTCAGAGTGGTTACCAAGCTATCTGGAGCCTGACTGGGCTTTCCCACAGAACCACCCAACCACAGCAACACTTGTGCCCCCCATTCTCACCCTCTTCCTCCAAATATTAGTGGCAACATCTTGTCACACACATGTTGCCGTCTCCGAGTGTGCGCCACCCAGACCGAGCTCATGGAGGTTCGGGGGTTACACCACTAATCACTTCAACACATTTTTTCATTTGCTGATGTAAGCCTCAGAGGAGGCTAATCAGCTCAAGTCATGGCAGCTGTGTTGTGAAAAACAGAGTGTAATAAAATAATGTAGGAGTTAGGGCAGAGGACACAGGATATAATTATCTAACTAACATTAATTACTATAAATACATTGTTAACATTGCATTGTCCACATTTTGTAATATGGTGGACCAAAATGAAAAAAATAGTCAACACCTTAAATGTGCTATTATTTTTTTATGATTAACAATTAATAATAATATAAACTTTGTAAATTATAAACTTTGTAAATGTAGAGGGATATACCAGGTAGCTGAATACTGATATAAAAGGATGCACTGTTGTTGGATGATAACTTTGAAGCCTATTGAATGGTGATATATTATTAGATATTTTGATCTTATATAAATCTCAAAGACTGATTATTCTGATAAAGACTGATTCCATAATAGTAAGTTTACAATTCACCATATATGATAGTTCCTAAAATATTTCTGTTATTTATTTAAAAATGCACAAATGAGAAATACAGTGAGTAAAAGAGGAATGAATAAAAATACCATTGTTCGTTGTTTGTGGTCTGAGTCACTAGCGATTCTCGCCATTATATGAATAGAAAAGCTATGTTTTAAACATTTGTTTAAAATCCAGTCTCATGTACCATTTAGTACATTGTTGGAAGCCATATATACTCTGCATACCTGATGTCCAAAGATGACTAACTGATTCCATCAGTGAACTTCTGATGAATCTCTGTTCTTGTTTTCCCTCAATGGGACTTGGAACAGAAATCCCTGTGGCACAAAAGGGCCATAGCTAAGTAAACAGAGATTTATGTCTTTAACCTTTAGACCCCTGGCCATTTTTGAGTCATTGGGTTAAAAAATGTAGAGCTTTGTTAATGCTGCAGGAACTTCTCAAGGTCAGAGTCAAGGCTGTGACTGGAAGATTTGTCTCTAATTACCCAGAGAGCCCCTGGTATTACACAAATGCAATATATAGGTTAAGGCTAACTTCCAATTAAGTATAATTGATATCCACAGTATGAATCTATACCATGTGATGAAAAACACTGCATATCTAATGTTTTAATTATGATTATGGATTATGGTGTTTCCTTTTAGGCAGGAGTATAATGAGTAACGATAGCCTTCTTGTTGATGTTTTCCAGAGCATCCTCTTACTGAGTTGAAAAGAAGCAGAAAGCAGAGGAGGGAAAAAAAGAAAATGGAAACACACAACAGCCTCAAGACTCCATCACTTAGGTCTTCCAAACCAGAGAGTGTTTGAAGTGCCTGTGTGTGTGTGGGTCCCATTCAGTAAAACCCCTCTACGTTCCCCTTCCAGTCCTCCCGGTGTCAATAAGGTTACCGCGCATACGCTTGTTTGGGAAGGCGAATGCATTCGGTTCCTATTGTAATGTGAAACACACTTGAGACCCCCCCCCCCTCCATTCTCTCTCTCCATCTTCTCTTCTCCATTTCCTCTGAATGGAGAGACACAATTAAAAGCACATTAGATCTCTTCAAGTGCTTGTAATTTCATAAGTGAGGCTTTCCAGTGCAGCGTACAGGCTTTAAATGGGGGGAAAGCCCCAGTGTGTGGAAGGGACTGAGGGATAGATGGGAAATGGATATTAACCTCGACTGAGACACTTCTCAAAGAGGCCATGGCTATAAATGCTACAGCCCACCCAGACTGACACCTGCATACTGAAAAGACACAAACCCACATACACATAAAGAAGTTATCCCATCGTACACACAGACTAGTGTGCAAAGTACACAACCAGTACCAAGCACCTCGCTGGACTAAACCACAGTAGATCTTGTTGTGGATTCGTGATTGAACAAGTGAGTTCTCTGAGTGGCACAATTGATATATTCTAACCCTCCAATGAAACGATTGCCAATCTAACAGTAACAGGGGCGAGTAACAGTAAGTGTGTGTCAAAGACAAAGCTTAGTAAGAACCTAAAGAGTGAAGGTGATTCTTTAGCACAAGGCTAAAGAAAAGATAAAAGATTAAACTTTGCTCAAGAATAGTTCTGCATATTTTAAACACCTTTCTATAAAAAAAAATCTGTTCTTGTTCTCAAATTTAAGGGATGTATTTGGCAAGGATTTATAATAAATAATGATATAATTGAATAATGCAGTAATTATTTTCTAGAAGTATTCTTTAGTTGGCAAGAAGTGATCAAATCTAATCTGATTTTACAAATCAAGCACATGTAAGAGTATGTGTACACATAATTAGGACTTTTTACAACTCTTTTGTTCATCTGGATGTGTGTGTAATGTGGGTGCTTGTGTATGTGTGTGTCCTAATGCATTTCACGTTTGAGGAATGATATATAGGCTTAATCAAACAGGAAAATGAGTAACCAAGGCCCAGTCTCAGTAGTGGTGTGCTTTATTATTGTAGCTTAAGGTGCAGCTCAGCCATGATTTCTTTGATCCTGTGTGTGTGTTTCTGTGTGTGTGCATGCCAGTGTGGCTGTCTGTGTCTGAGTGAAGTTTATTATTTTAGGTGAGGGTGGTACTCAATACTACAGACTTTGATTATACAGAGGTTTAACCTTCTGAGGATCAGAGGAAGGATATTTGGAATGTTTTCTTTGGTAATATTAACCCTTTGTATGTATGTATGTATGTATGTATGCAATTTTACCTCAGAGCGAGGCCGTTTCAGACCACAGCCTCATAACGTACAAGTTATGCTTGACTGACGGTATTCATCAGCCGCCCCGCTACCGAATGAAACGAACTATAGCACCTAGTACCATAGCCGCACTCACTGACATTTTACCTGGTTTGACAGAAATTGATACACCTGTAGCTCCGGAAGGACTAGAGCATTTTACCGAGCACGTTGAGACTTCTCTTCGTACAGCTTTAGACAAGGTTGCACCATTACACTATAAGAGAGCCTCTGAGAGAAGAATAGCGCCATGGTATAACGAGCACACGCCGTAGTCTCAAACGAGCCGCGAGGATCCTGGAGCGTAAATGGCGAAATTCAAAGTTAGAAGTGTTTAGGCTATCATGGAAAAGCAGCCTTAGTGAATATAAGCATGCCCTCCATACGGCAAAATCCTCATACTTATCAGCTTTAATAGAAAAACATAAAAACAATTCTGCACTCCTATTTAAAACTGTTTCCAGTCTAACAAGGAGCCATGATCAAATCAATCCACTAATCCCACTAGAGTGTAGCAGTAATAATTTTATGAAATTCTTTAATGATAAGATTGATAAAATTAGGGAAAAAATTGGTTGTGCTATCTCAGAGCCTGTCAACATGCCTATGCACCTTGACAGCTGTCTGGTCAGCTCTGATGCCCTGTTAGAGTCCTTCTCCCCAATTGGTCGTGAGGAGCTTATTTCATTGGTGGAATCTGCCAAGCCCTCCACATGCATACTAGATGCAGTACCAACCCATTTACTTAAAGAATTACTGCATAGCAATATAGAACCTTTGCTCACTATAATAAACTGCTCTCTGAGCCTGGGCTATATTCCCAGTTCATTTAAACTTGCAGTTATCAAGCCGCTAATTAAAAAACCTGGTCTTAACCCCCAGGAAATGTCCAACTATAGGCCTATCTCTAATTTGTCATTCATATCCAAAATTCTAGAGAAAGTAGTTTCTTCACAACTCTCCTCCTTCCTACAGACAGAACATGTCTTAGAATTATTTCAGTCTGGATTTAGACCCCACCACAGCACTGAAACTGCGCTGACTAAAGTAGTAAATGATCTCTTGATATCCTCTGATAAAGGACACATTTCTTTTCTCATACTGCTAGACCTCAGTGCGGCTTTTGACACCATTGATCATAATATTCTACTTAATAGGCTGGAGACACTCATTGGTATAAGAGGTCAAGGTCTGGTTCAGGTCCTACCTGACAGATCGTTACCAATTTGTACTAGTAAACAACGAATGCTCAGAGCGTTCTAAGGTAAAATATGGTGTCCCACAAGGATCTGTACTGGGCCCCATATTATTTACATTATATATGCTTCCACTGGGCACTATCATCCGTAGGCATGGTATTAGTTTCCATTGCTACGCAGATGATACTCAGTTGTATATATCTTCCAATCGGGATGATATCACCACTACTCTCAAGATTGAGAGCTGCGTCCAGGACATTAAAAACTGGATGGCGTCTAATTTTCTTCAACTAAATTCTGATAAGACTGAGGTGCTGATTCTTGGGCCTAAAGCTGCTAGAAGCAGCTGGGCTGATATTCCCCTTACCCTAGATGGGTTTTCAGTAACACCCAAGTCTACCGCAAAAAGCTTAGGTGTCACTATTGATTCGGATCTTTCATTTGACACACATATATGCAATGTCACTAAGGCTGCCTTTTTCCATTTACGTAATATCGCCAAGCTGAGACACTTACTTTCATTAGCTGATGCAGAGAAGCTGGTCCATGCTTTTGTCTCGTCAAGATTGGACTACTGTAATGGTTTTCTAATTGGATGCTCTAAACAGTCCATAAAGAAGCTACAACTTGTACAAAATGCTGCAGCTAGAGTCCTAACTAAGGCTAGAAAATTCAATCATATTAGTCCCCTCTCGCGGCATTACATTGGCTTCCGATTAAACATCGAATTGAATTTAAAATTCTTCTCTTAACCTATAAGGCGTTAAATGGTCTTGCCCCACAATATCTGAGTGAACTCATTGCTTACTACAACCCATCTCGCCCTTTACGCTCCCAAAATGCTGGATTTCTCTTAGTTCCAAAAATTTGTAAGACTACAGCCGGAGGCAGAGCTTTCTCCTTTAAAGCCCCTCAATTATGGAATAGCCTTCCAGCTCCAATCCGAGATTCTGACACAGTTCCAATCTTTAAATCTAGACTTAAGACTCACCTATATAATCAAGCCTTCAGTTAAATATTCCCCTAGTAAGGTGCGGGGCTCAGGGGCCCCCAGGCGTTGAGATTTCTGGTAATCTGAGATGTTGATGCTGTCATCCAGCTGTGTCATGGCATCACTCTAGTTGTGACTGACTTGACTGGAAAGCAATGTCTCAGTGAGCCCTCATGACTGTGGTCACCTCTGGACCCCTCCCTTTAGTTAAGCTGCTATAGATTAGCCTGCCGGAGCTACATGCTAATCACTGGCACATGAGCTATGTACATTTAAATCAATGGTGGTTAAACTGACATCCTCACACTCAGTCTGTATTGTCCATCTTTTTGCATGCTTCTACCCAAGACGACTGCATGCAAGCACCTACAAGCACCTGGGAGATGGTCTGGCTCGCCGGTGGATGTACTGATGCCGGGGTTGGATGTACCATTGTCGTAAGGGGACGTGCTGATGCTGGCTCCTACCTGAGGTGCACCATCTGCACCGAAGGGACTGTGACTACTTGGCCGGGGAACAAGAACTTTAAGCTATAACTGTAGAACCACCTCTTGTTCACAAATACGGACTGGTGCTAACGGGCCGCCCAATGGAGGATGGGTTCCCTTTTGAGTCTTGGTCCTCCCAAGGTTTCTTCCTATTCCCCGCCATCTTAGGGAGTTTTTCCTTGCCACTGTCGCCTTTGGCTTGCTCATTAGGGATCTGGACCCATACAATTTGTAAAGCTGCTTTGAGACAACATGTGTTGTAAAAAGCGCTATATAAATAAAATTGAATTGAAATTGAATTGTATGTATGTATGTATGTATGTATGTATGTATGTATGTATCTATCTATCTATCTATCTATAAGGCACAGCATGTATTTCATTTATACAAAATAAACAGGAGCATAACATTTGCCAGTTCATATGTATTTTAATTCTCAGGAACTGATGGAAAAAGGTAAAACTTAAGAAATGTCTAAAGTTGAATCAGCAAATGTTAAATTGTTACTTTATGGCTTAATATTACAATTTTTCTCAGTCGATTTGGTACATTTCTCACATCATGGTTTACATTGGAATCACAACAAGTGCATTTCTCAAAACAGTTAGTGCAAACAGCAAAACTCAATGAAATACCTGCAAAAGCACATACTTCACTCAAAATTTTTAGTTTTTGCCTCAAAAGCAAATATTTAGATCAATTTGTCAGTGCCATCAGAATATCTAGTCTGTGTGCCATTGCCTATGAACAAGGCAGTCAAAATACTTAGTCATGTTGTCAGTGCAACTATATTGTGAAACACACAATATAAACAAAATAAAACAAACATAAACTTACACAGAACACAAAGTTACACATGACTATATGTGGGAGACTGATAGCAAGAAATTGGACTGGAATCAAATTTGTGCAGCAATATTGTTTGACTCTATTGTTCCCACTGCAATTTGTTGACAAAAACAAATCTGACTGAAATTCAGAAAAGACAGACAACTGACTGGAAAAACTGCAAAATTCGAAACTTACTCTACACATTCAAAACAACCTGAGCACATACAGCCTCCTCTTGTTGAGGTGTGAAAATGGAACCTCTGCCACCCCTATGAGCTGGTCTTGATATCCTATATAGTATAAGAATGCAAAACAAAAAATGTAATAATTTAATAATTTTGTCAATGTCAGAATTTTTGTCAATGTGCAGCATTACAGCAGAGAGCACATTTCTGAATTTACATACATGTTTTCTCTATGAAATATTTGAACGATTGAATACAGTTGTTCTTCCAATATTTGGCTGCACCCAGCAACCAGCTTCAGCCATTGTAAGACCATGACTTACATGTAAAACATGGTCCACAATTGTTGTCCTTACAGTATTTCACTGTTTTATCTCCTCAGTCTTACACCACACATTCTTACCCTTCTTCTTGGCTGTTCACCCTGTACATGGCTTCGTCTTTCCATTACGAGATTTTGTGATACTGCAGTGTTTAGCGTCTATAAATGTTTGCCAATTACAGTAAAGGTTCATGAGACGCACCTCTGACCTATGGTTGAGACTGTTGGTTGATCTAAACCTTCACAAATTCTCTTTCTTACTGTAACTGAATGATCACCTGCGAACAATTTAACCAAGTTCGGATAAATTACCAAAATGTAATCAAAAATAAAAAAAGTAAAATGATGCCTTAGAGATTATGACATGTTCAGCACTTTTGCATCTAATGACCTAAAGACTAAATGTTTTGTAGCGTAAGAAAATTCAACAGACAATCCGTAGAACACATTTTCATAAACATGACAAAAGCAATTGATAATGCAAAAAACAACAGTCAATTGTCCATGACAATTTGCAAAATGTACAAAGCATTTGCAAAATGTGAAACACAATGAGAAATGCAATTATAATAAGTGCTTTCACAGAGCTTCAGAGATCTATAAGCGTACTGCAGCTCATGACCAGAAAGTTTGAGATTTATACCATGTAAATGTGGTGTGAAATCTATTATGTGATAACAGGCAAATAACAAGGCTTGGTCTCTAGTAGCTTTTCTAGATGACCAGGATTTGCTAAATGTTGTGGTTCAACCCTATATTTTATTGGAATCCTTTGCCAGGCTTCTAAACTTCTGTTTTGTTGATTCACTGTCATGTAGCACAATTCATCTGCTCATCATAAGCTATATAATCTGGATCAGGCATACTGTGCCAAGGAGAAAATGTGCTAGCAATGCTGTACCTCATTGTACCACATGACAATATTACAGTAATACTGTGAACAAATAATAAGTCAAACACAGTTGTCAGTATCATAAATGACCACATAGCAAGCCTGTCATAGACTCACAAATGTGTATGTGTACTATTGTCACGATTAGCCCTCCTCTTCCTGTCATTCGTGCCTGTTTGTTTTGGTAGCCATGTGTGTTTGGTAGTCCCGCCTTTTATTTTGTATTCCCTGCCCCTCGTTAGCATAGTCAGGTGTCTCTTGTTAGATCTGTTTTATTTGTATCCTCAGTGTCACGGTCTGCCTTGCCCCCTTCTGTCATTCTCGTGCCTGTGTTGTTTTTGTAGCCATGTGTCTCTTAGCCCCGCCTCGTGTTTTGTATTCCCTGCCCCTCGTTAACTATTTCAGGTGTCTCATGTTTGTTCTGTTCTATTTATATCCCCTGTTTGGTTTATTCCTTTGCTGGTTATTTTGTCTACAGCCCTTGTCGTCATGTTGTCGTATTACATTGTCTAAAATCTCTGTCGTGTTTCTGTATCTACACGTTTAGCATTTCGTCTTGTCTCAGCTTCAGCCTCGTGTATGTTTAAAGTCCTCTGTCGTGTTAAGTTCTCTTGTCTCCCTGTTTCAGTATGTCTCTACGTGTTGGTTTTGTCTCGTGCTCTGGTATGTCTTACAACAAATCTCACTCTCCTCAGCGCTTGTGTCCACTCTCTAAATGTACGCCGCGCACGGCGTTACACTCAGTTTGGTCTTGTGTGTCGCTGGTTATTTTGTCTTGGTAGTTTGACGCTGTGATATGTGTCGTGTTTCAGCCTGCGTACTTGGTATTCCTGTGTTCTGCTTCAGCCCTGTATTAATTCGTGTTCTCCTTTGTATTTCTGTTCTTGATAGTTGGTTCTTGTTTAAGTATGTCTTTACGTGTGGGTTATGTTTCTATGTCGGATTCCCTAACGGACTTGACCCAAACCTGCCTGTGGGCGTACCACCCACCCGAGGGCAACGAGGGCATTAAGCAACCTTTCTACGGATCATACTCTTTCAGGACCATGGTCACTTCCAGCTGTTTGAATGAAATTTCAATGAATTTTAAGAAGAGTTCTTGCTCTCCCAGCTGTTGTTTCATGCACTCAGTCCTTCTAAAGTCAAAGTCAAAGCAGCTTTACAATTGTACGGGTCTAGATCCCTAATGAGCAAGCCAGAGGTGACCGTGGCAAGAAAAAACTACCTAAAATGGTAAGGATTTAGGAAGAAACCTTGGGAGGACTAAGACTCAAAAGGGAACCCATCTTCCATTGGGCGGCCCGCTAGCAGAAATATATATTTATAGATTCAAATATAGTTCTATATCTATAGTTCTAATTCCAGCCAGACCATCTCCTAAGTGCTTGTATGGCATTGTATTTTGTAGAAGCATGCAACCAAGATATAAAATACAGGTTGAGTATGTGAACATCAATTTAGACAACCATCGAATTTAAACAGACATACATAGCTCACGTGCCAGTGATTAGCATGTGGCTCCGGCAGGCTTATCTATAGCAGCATAACTAAAGGGAGGGGCCTGGGGGTCAAGAGGGCTTACTGAGACATTGCTTTCACATGAGACACAAGAGTGATCACATGGCATGGCTGGATGACAGCATCAACATCTCAGATTACCAGAAAGCTCAATGACTGGAGGCCCCCAAGCTCCACACCTTCACAAGTAGAATACTAACTGAAGGCTTGACTAAATAGGTGAGTCTTGAGTCTAGATTTAAAGATTGGAACTGTGTCAGAATCTTGTATTTGAGCTGGAAGGCTATTCCATAACTGAGGGGCTTTAAAGGAGAAAGCTCTGCCTCCGGCTGTAGTCTTACTAACCTAAGAGAAATCCTGCATTTTGGGAGTGCAGAAGGCGAGATGGGTTATAGTATGCAATAAGTTCACTGAGATATTGTGGAGCAAGACCGTTTAATGCCTTATAGGTCAGCAGAAGAATATTAAAGTAAATTCGATATTTCACCGGAAGGCAGTGTAATGCTGAGATAGTAGGACTAATATGATCGAATTTTCTAGCCTTAGTTAGGATGCTAGCTGCAGCATTCTGTACAAGTTGGAGTTTCTTTAGGAACTGTTTAGAGCATCCAATTAGAAGACCATTACAGTAGTCCAATCTTGACAAGACAAAAGCATGGACCAGCTTCTCTGCATCAGATAATGAAAGTAAAAGTCTCAACTTGGCGATATTACGTAAATGGAAAAAGGCAGCCATAGTGACATTGCATATATGTGTGTCAAATTATCCGGATTAGAGGATATATACAACTGAGTATCATCTGCGTAGCAATGGAAGCTAATACCATGACTACCAATGATTGTGCCCAGCGGTAGCATATACAATGAGAATAATATGGGGCCCAATACAGAATCTTGAGGGACACCATATTTTACCTTTGTACATTCTGAACAATTGTTATTTACAAGTACAAATTGGTAACGATCTTTCAGGTAGGATCTGAACCAGGAGAGTGCTTGACCTCTTATGCCAATGAGTGTCTCCAGCCTATTCAGTAGAAAGTTGTGATCAATGGTGTCAAAAGCAGCACTAAGGCCTAAAAATATAAGAAATGTGTCCTTTATCAGAGGATATTAATTTAAGAGATAATTTACTACTGTAGTCAGCGCAGTTTCAGTGCTGTGGTGGGGTCGAAATCCAGACTGAAAAAGCTCTAGGACATGTTCTGTCTGTAAGAGAGTTGCGAAGAAACTACTTTTTCTAGAATTTTGGAAATGAATGACAGATTAGAAATTGGCCTATAGTTGGACAGTTCCTGGGGATTAAGACCAGGTTTTTTAATTAGTGGCTTGATGACTTGATTTCGGTTTGTTGGTTGATGATAAATTTGACACAGTGAGAATGAGATTTTCAAAAGAATAAAATTTGAAGCCTGAATTTTGAGAGACGTCTATACCGGAGTCATATATCTTATATGTATCTATAGCCGGAGGGAGATGCTTCATTTAGGGCCATATAGTCGTTTGGTCGAGTCCAGGTTTCAGTCAAGCAAAGCATGCTTAGATTATGATTGGTAATCATTTCATTAACAAGCAGTGCTATAGATGACAGGGATCTTATATTTAGCAATCCTAATTTCAGCTTTAAATTATTTAAATGATATCAGCGGCAGCGTTATTGAATTTAACAACTATCAAATTTTGTCTACAAATTTTACAAGAACTGTTTTTTGATACTCGAGGAACAGACACAGTTTCAATCCATTGTGACCTAGGTGACGTCTCCTCACAGCTCGCAGACAGTCGGTTTAGCCTGTGTGTCTGCTGCCTGGCCTCGGCTCTGGTTTGTCAATCCCCATTAACTACTCCTACACTACCACTATTAAGCCTAGCGGATATACTACTAGATATGAGTGCAGCACCCTCCCAAGAGGGGTGTATGCTGTCCCGCTTCAAAAGGCCAGGCCTGCCCACAAAACGTGTCCAGTTGTCTATATAACCCACTTTGTTTTCTGAGCACCATTTAGACATCCAGCAGTGTAGCGCCCATAACCTGCTGTAAGTTTCAGTGCCACGCCGAACTGGAATGGGGCCAGAGCATATTACAGCGTCTGATATCGTCCTCACACACCTCTTTAACATTATCTTTAGTAATCTCTGATTGTCTCAACCCCACATCATTGGTGCCGACGTGTATAACTATCTTGGAGTATTTACGTTTAGCCAGTACCTTTAGGTTAGCCCTAATGTCAGGCGCTCTAGCCCCCGGGATACATTTGACTATGGCTGCTGGTGTCTCTAAAGGGGTAGCTACATTCCCATGTCAGAGCTGTGAATCTCCTATAACCAGAGCTCTTTTAACAGGGCTCTCAGCCAGTGTATCGCTGAGTGGGGTAAACCTGTTCGACACATGAACCTGAACTGAACAGTGCTCAGCCCTATGGCTATGCTGCCGAGACGTCACCCATTCACCCTGCTCCGAGGGCACTAATGCCGAAGCTGGGGGCTCGCTAACTACGGCTGTGGCAACCGGGCCTGCTACGCTAGATGCTGCTAACTCTCTAGGACTTTCTAGAGCCCGGATGCGCTCCTCTAAACAGGAAATCTTCTCCGTCAGTGTAACGCCGGGAGCGGCGGAGAGTAAGCTGGCGGACACAAACGCTGAGATGAGCGAGATTTATTAAAGGGCAATCCAAAATCAGAGTCATGTACACGGGCATGGGTCATAACATCACGGGAGTCCGACATAGAAACATAACCAACACAAAGAGACATGATAAACAGGAACTAACTAACAGGAACAGAACTAAAGACTAGAATACGAATAAACACGGGGCTGAGAATACACAGAACACAACGGAGACTAGATACGATTCAAGGAGCAAGACCAATGACTAGACAAAATAACCGGCGTCATTCCAGACACAACACAGGGTTTAAATAGAACAGGACTAATACAAGACACCTGAATACGATAACGAGGGGCAGGGAAAACACAACACCAGGCGGGACTAGGAAGCACATGGCTAACAAAACAAACAGACATGAAATGACAAGGGGAGCAGGGCGGATCGTGACAGTACCCCCCCTCTAAGCGCACCACACCCGGGGTGCGCAAACCAAAACCATGAACAGGACATTAACGAAGCACACAAGGGAAACCAAAACCAGACAAACCAGGCACACCAAGAACAGATAACGGACACAAACCAGAAACGGATGACATCGGTAGGGAAGGAAAACCAGGAAAAAAATTCGGGGCAGGGCGAGAGACTAAAGGAAAGCTAGGGACAGACACGGGAGTGCAGACGGACGAGGGAACAAAACTAGAACAGGTAGAGGCACAAGACTGAGGACGATGAACAGGCTGACATGAGGGAGGAGGAGCAACATTACAAGAAGGGCGACGATGACTAGGAGGAGGCACAACAGGAGGACGAGGAAGACGAAGACCTAACATAGACCAGACAACCGACAGGGGGACTGGCACAAACACAGGGACAGACACCGGGACAGACACTGAAACAGGCATAGGGGCAGACAAAAATGGGACAGACACAGGAACAGAAACAGACACCATAACACGGGCAAAGACAACACCAGGAATAACAGAAGGCAAAAACAACACATCAGAACCTATAAATGAGGGCGGGAAACAGGGAGGGGCGGGAAACAGGGAGGGACAGGAGAGTCAAAACAGGGCGGGACGGGCGGGACACGGGGAACTTCGTAGGGCGGGATGGGCGGGGCACGGGGAACTTCGCAGGGCGGGATGGGCGGGGCCCGAGGCGCAGCAAGGCGCGCAGGCAGTCCCAGGTCCCCAGGTGGCGCTGCGGGGACTTCTGGCGGCGGTGGATCCAGATCCACCGGAGTCGCGGCGGCGACTGTCAGCTGCGGCGATGGCTCCTCCCGAGTCGCGGGAACAGGCGGTGAAGGTGACCCCTTTTGGGTCACGGGAACAGGCGGCGAGGGTGACCCCGTCTGGATTGCGGTAACAGGTGGTGGTGACTCCTGGGCCTCCGGTGCTATAGCTGGCCTCTCCTGGGCCTCTAGCACTTGGTTAGTCCTCTCCTGGGCCTCCGGCACTCGAGCTGGCCTCTCCTGGGCCTCCGGCACTCGGGCTGGCCTCTCCTGGGCCTCCGGCACTCGGGCTGGCCTCTCCTGGGCCTCCGGCACTATAGCTGGCCTCTCCTGGGCCTCCGGCACTATAGCTGGCCTCTCCTGGGCCTCCGGCACTCGAGCTGGCCTCTCCTGGGCCTCTAGCACTCGGGTAGACCTCTCCTGGGCCTCCGGCACTCGAGCTGGCCTCTCCTGGGCCTCCGGCACTCGAGTACGGCCACTACTCCCCCCCAAAAATTTTTGGGTGTCTCTAGGGAAGACAGGGTCGGTGGGATCAGAGGGGGCAGGTCCATTTCCTCCGGGATAGCTGCCGTACCGGGGCTGTCCATTGGGGCGCTGCGGCAGCAGGGCTCGTACCAGGGGGCGTGGCTTTCCCCACAGGAGCTTGAACGAGCCTGGGAGAACATACAGACACAGCTGCCTCTCGGTTGCTTTCTCTGCGACGGCTCCGCCTGACACGAGGCATCGGGAGCTCGCAGTGGCTTTTGAAAGCCAACCGAGGGCTGAGCAAAAGCTCGTCTGCATATTCATCCCTCTCAGCCACGTCTTGCACTACAGGTCGCTCCTCCCTGTAGTGTTTATCAAAACGGGCTGACTCGCAGCGTTTACCAGGGGTCTCGTCGCGAAAACCAGTTAGAATTTGAAGTAGTGTTAACTTCTTCCTGGAGCGACGAGATCCCCTTGTTCCCACAACGCCAGGGGAATTCCTGTCTCTGGTTAGTTCGCGCTGTAAAATCGGAGAGCAGCCAACATCTCATTACAGCGACTGAACTTACCAGAGTCTCGCTCTCTCGCTGTGTCCTTGTATGGCCGGTTATTATGTAACGCCGGGAGCGGCGGAGAGTAAGCTGGCGGACACAAACGCTGAGATGAGCGAGATTTATTAAAGGGCAATCCAAAATCAGAGTCGTGTACACGGGCATGGGTCATAACATCACGGGAGTCCGACATAGAAACATAACCAACACGAAGAGACATGATAAACAGGAACTAACTAACAGGAACAGAACTAAAGACTAGAATACGAATAAACACGGGGCTGAGAATACACAGAACACAACGGAGACTAGATACGATTCAAGGAGCAAGACCAATGACTAGACAAAATAACCGGCGACATTCCAGACACAACACAGGGTTTAAATAGAACAGGACTAATACAAGACACGTGAATACGATAACGAGGGGCAGGGAAAACACAACACCAGGCGGGACTAGGAAGCACATGGCTAACAAAACAAACAGACACGAAATGACAAGGGGAGCAGGGCGGATCGTGACAGTCAGGCTAATGAATAAGCTACACTTTTCACATACAAAATTACCACTACTGACAGACAAAGGATAACTATACATGCCACACTCAATACAAGCAACAAGTGACTCAGACATGTTTAAATACTTAGCTTCGGTTATGTTGTACGTCAATGTTTTTGAAGGTGGAAAAGGTCTTCCGATGGCTCGTGGAGGTTGCTGGTAACGGAGTTATGTGTAGATATATATAAGTTTTTTAAGATACTGAAAATGAATAAGTAACTCATTTAGTAGTGAGTAACTCATTTAGTAGTTACTAATATTAGTAAGACTACTATGATCAAATTTTCTAACCCTAGTTATGACTCTAGCTGCAGCATTCTGTACAAGTTGGAGATTCTTTAGGGATTGTTTAGAGCATCTAATTAAAAGACTGTTATAGTAGTCTAATCTTGATGAGACAAAAGTGTGGACGAGCTTCTCTGCATCTGCTAATGAAAGTAAATGTCTCAGCTTGGCAATATTACGTAAATGGAAAAAGGCAGCCTTAGTGACATTGCATACGTGTGTCAAATGAAAGATCCGAATCAATAGTGACAATTAAGCTTAATGCGATAAATTTAGGTGTGACTGAAAAGCCATCTAGGGTAGGAGGAAGCAGCATTAAGGTCTAACAGTATAAGAAAAGAAATATGTCCTTTATCAGAGGATATTAAGAGATCATTTACTACTTTAGTCAGTGTGGTTTCAGTGCTGTGGTGGGCTCTAAATCCAGACTGAAAGAACCAACTAAAAGCTTGAGAGCAAGGTGAGTGGGCCCAATAACCCAAACTCTCGACTTTATAGGAGTTTATCCTGAGGTACTAGGCTTCCCCAGAATAAAATGCCTAATTTTTGATTAATTATTTCTCCAGCCCAATGGAATTTGGCCACCAGAGATCTGCATGAATAGGCTGATTTTAACCACTATGAGTGTGACGGGCAGAGAGTGCGAACAAATAAGGAAGCGATCACGCCAAGTCTCAGAGAAAAGGAGGGGTTTAATATATAAAGTGCGCAAACCAAAAACCCGTGCACTTGACCCAGATTAAGGATACAATAGCCAGCAGTCAACTGACACAAAGACAAGACATATATAGACAGACAAACGACCCTCAGGTGCAGGGGATGATAAGCCCCGCCCACCTGAGGGACGCACACAACGCAACAACAACAGGACAACTGCCGCTGTACAGTAGGCGACCGGTAGGGGGAGCCTACCTCACCGTGACAGACCCCCCCACCAAGCCGCACTACGGCCCGATGTGCGGTAAACAGCGGCAGCACAAAAACAAAAACAGGGGCGGGCGGGAGGGGACACAGCAGGGGCCAGCTCCCAGCGGACCCGGAGCTATACAACAAGACACAGACATAGCTTGGGTCCCCCTCACGGGGCGGAACCCTCGGGCCGCAGGGGCGGCTCTCCTCCGTGTCCGGAATCTGTAACACACATAACAGAGGTTAGCTCCCTTACCCTGGGCGGAGACCCTGGACCGACCGGGCCATCAACCACACAATAACCACGCCCCAGTCGGTCACAGGGCCATCACGCCCTAACGGATCTTCACCGCTACCCCATTAAGGTGTGTGGGAGGAGCATAGCTCCATGACACGTCCGCTGTACTAGGGTGTGTGCAGCTTACCTCCCTGGTGTGGCACACCTCCTCATCCCGACCTCCGGACCCCCTGAAATAGTGGAGCTGCACCCCTGCGCTCCGCTAGGGGTCACCCTGGGCTCCTGGGGACCACCCCTCTCGGGAGGATCATCGCATGGTGGACTCCTCCACCGAACCCAGGAGCTCCAGAGACCAAGCCCAGTGCCTCCTCTCATTCTTAGGAGGGCACCACAGGGGCCTCCTGGTCACCCCACCTTCTAGGGGAGGATCTCGGTCCGGAACCTGAGATCCAGATGTCCGGAGGCGCCGCATCTCACCTCCAGGGGCTGCACACAACCCAATAGCACACACACACATACATACACTCACACTTACCTATGTGCCCTGCACTTTATCTGCCCCTCCTTAGAACCCCGAACCCGGGGAGGGAGAGGGGTCTCCATCTAGGAAGGAGGGGACACCAATACTGAACCCCCTTACAACGGGGGAGGCCCCTACCGTCTCCGGAGAGCCCTCCAATCCCTGGACAGATAAAACCCCTGGTGAAGCGCCCCAGCGACAGGCACTGAGCCGGGCCCTTCCCAGGGGTGTGGACGGGGAGCACAGCTCAACCACACGTCCACAGTGCATGGGTGATAGCAGGCAACTCTCCTGGTGCGGCCTACCTCACCATCCCGACTCCCAGACACCCCTGCGTATTGGGGCTGCAACCCTGCGCTCCGCTAGGGGACACCCTGGGCTCCTGGTGTGACCACCCCCGTCACGGGGGAGGCTCATCGCAGGGCGGATTCCTCCACCGAACCCAGGAGCTCCAGCGACCAAGCCCAGTGCCTCCTCTCTTAGGAGGGCACCCCAGGGGCTTCCTGGTCACCCCGCACGCTAGGGGGGAGTCTCGGCCCTCCGCCAGAGATCCATGTCCTGGGGTCGCCGCTTTCTGCCCAGGACCTGCACAGAACCCTTAAGGCACATAGCATTAACATATAACATGAACGCTCGTAGTCCTGACCCTCTACCCCCCCCGTTTCACCGGGGAAGGTAGGGAGCTCTGTCCACGCATGAGGAGACCTACCTGCTCAGGAGACTCCAACGGGTCAGGACCTCCCTCAGGATCCACGCCCTCCGAGCCCCTAACGTGGCTCGGGACCCATCCATAGCCCCCCCAAAATTTTCTAAGGGAGGCCCGGGGGAATTACATACAACAAATTCACGCTGCACTCTAGGACAAAACAAAACACGCAAGACAAAACAAACGGCAGACACGCTTTCACTCTCGCATGCTCCAGTCCAACGTCACTACATACATGTACATACATAGACACGTGGCGACGAACGAGCACACACTCCAGTCCAGACGCCACACACACACTTTAAACATTTACATAGACACAACAAACAACGAAGGACGAGCATATGGCGAGAAAGCGCCGCCTCTATAGAGAGAGCACTTACGGGACACGCATCTCGACATCGCCGGGCTAAGTGGGTATTTAAACACACACACCAACAAGCACACACGGCGGAACATGCGACAAACAACCAGGCTCAATCTCAGCATACATTTAAATAACAAATTTCACACGGACAAACACTTACCACGAGACATGACCACAAACGAAGGAGAAAGTAAAGGAGACAGGCGGCTTCCTGAAAGGAGGCTGGCTATTCTGTGACGGGCAGAGAGTGCGAACAAATAAGGAAGCGATCACGCCAAGTCTCAGAGAAAAGGAGGGGTTTAATATATAAAGTGCGCAAACCAAAACCCGTGCACTTGACCCAGATTAAGGATACAATAGCCAGCAGTCAACTGACACAAAGACAAGACATATATAGACAGACAAACGACCCTCAGGTGCAGGGGATGATAAGCCCCGCCCACCTGAGGGACGCACACAACGCAACAACAACAGGACAACTGCCGCTGTACAGTAGGCGACCGGTAGGGGGAGCCTACCTCACCGTGACAATGAGCCTCAACATTAGTGTAACGCCGTGCCCGGCGTGGTTTTAAGGGGCGGACGCAAACGCTGAGGAGAGTGAGATTTATTTGTAGACATACCAGATAACGAGACGCAACCTAAACGTAAAGACATTAATGAAACAGAGAATACACAAGCAAACTAACAATGAACACGAAGGGAACTTTGAAACTTACACGAAGCTGTAACAGAAGCAAGACAAAGACTAAAACGCGAAGTACATGAACAAGACGGAGATTTCATACAAAGGGGAAACACTGGCGAAGTTACATAAGAACAGGCACTAGAAACAAACATGAAACAGAAAACCGCGAACTAACGTGAAGCCAGACTTTACTAAGGATCGTAGACAAAGTACATAGACAAACGTAATGACTAAGCAGAGTATAGCGAACCTGAACAAAGAGACAACAGAGGCTGAAGACAAACGTAACGAGCAACAAGACATAACCAGGGCTGTGCACAAAATAACCAGCCACGTAACAAACCAGACAGGAGATATAAATAGAACCTAACTAACATGAAACACCTGAACTAATTAGCGAGGGGCAGTGAATACAAAACAGGAGGCGGGGCTAAGACACACATGGCTACCAAAACAACACAGACACGAGAATGACAGGAGGGGGCGGGGCAGACCGTGACAGAACCCCCCCCCCCAAAAGCGCATCCACCCGGAGCGCGCCAAACAAAAACATCAATCAAACACAAACAGAAGACAACGGAAAACGAAAACCTACCATCGCCCAGGCAACCGCCAGGGGGACCGGCACAAACACCGGGACAGAAACAGAAACAGACACAGGCAGGGGCACAGGCAAAAACGGGACAGAAACAGGAACACACATGGGCACAGAAACAGGCAACACAACATGAGCAAAAATCAAACCAGGGACAGCCGAGGGCACAAACAACGAGTCCATAGTCACAAAAGGGGGCAGGGAAGGCGGGACACAAGGAGCCACAACGGCGGGCGGGGGCCGCGGCGCAGCAGGACGCATAGGCGGTCCCAGGTCCACAGGAGGCGCTGCGGGGACGTCCAGCCGCGGCAGGCCAGTGGCACCCCGGGGCGTAAAGTTAGGCAACGTGAAAGACCCCCTCGGGGTCGCAGGCGACGTGGAAGACCCCTCCTGGGTCTCAGCAGGCGTGGAAGACCCCCTCTGGGTCTCAGCAGACGTGGAAGACCCCCTCTGGGTCTCAGCAGACGTGGAAGACCCCTCCTGGGTCTCAGCAGACGTGGAAGACCCCTCCTGGGTCTCAGCAGACGTGGAAAGCCGCTCCTGGGCCTCGTGCACTCGTGCAGGCCGCTCCTGGGCCTCGTGCACTCGTGCAGGCCGCTCCTGGACCTCGTGCACTCGTGCAGGCCGCTCCTGGGCCTCGTGCACTCGTGCAGGCCGCTCCTGGGCCTCTGGTGCGCTAGCTGGCCCCTCCTGGGCCTCCGGTGCGCTAGCTGGCCTCTCCTGGGCCTCCGGTGCGCTAGCTGGCCTCTCCTGGGCCTCCGGTGAGCTAGCTGGCTTCTCCTGGGCCTCTGGTGCGCTAGCTGGCCTCTCCTGGGCCTCCGGTGCGCTAGCTGGCCTCTCCTGGGCCTCCGGTGCGCTAGCTGGCCTCTCCTGGGCCTCTGGTGCGCTAGCTGTCGGACGCGGGTGAGCAGGCTCCCCAGCCACCGGCTGCACCGTAGCCTCCTCACCACCCCCCCCCCAAAAATTTCCAGGGAGTTTTAGGCGCCACTCCTGAGAACCTGCTCCTCATCAGGCGGAGAAAGCCGTCCACTGTCCAGGCTATCTCCGCCCTTTTTGCCAAAATAATGTCGGCCCATTCCAGAGCTTTTCCATCTAGCAATGACCGCATAAATAAGACTAGAGCGGGGTCCTCGGGTCGAGGGATGGTCAGGAAGCGCAGGTAATTTCTGCACTGTAGAGCGTACCCATCAGCGTTGTATGCCTCTCCCTTATAGATGTTCGGGCAACGTACAAGGGATGGTAGCCCCTTGGGGTTACCTGTCTCATCATTCTCTAGGAAGGGGGAGAACATCTCCACCAACTCGCTAACCTTAACCTCGTCCGCGGGTGAGGGCAAAACATGATTCTCAGGCCTCTCCTGCTGCGTCCTTTTAACTGGCTGGTTATTATGTAACGCCGTGCCCGGCGTGGTTTTAAGGGGCGGACGCAAACGCTGAGGAGAGTGAGATTTATTTGTAGACATACCAGATAACGAGACGCAACCTAAACGTAAAGACATTAATGAAACAGAGAATACACAAGCAAACTAACAATGAACACGAAAGGGAACTTTGAAACTTACACGAAGCTGTAACAGAAGCAAGACAAAGACTAAAACGCGAAGTACATGAACAAGACGGAGATTTCATACAAAGGGGAAACACTGGCGAAGTTACATAAGAACAGGCACTAGAAACAAACATGAAACAGAAAACCGCGAACTAACGTGAAGCCAGACTTTACTAAGGATCGTAGACAAAGTACATAGACAAACGTAATGACTAAGCAGAGTATAGCGAACCTGAACAAAGAGACGACAGAGGCTGAAGACAAACGTAACGAGCAACAAGACATAACCAGGGCTGTGCACAAAATAACCAGCCACGTAACAAACCAGACAGGAGATATAAATAGAACCTAACTAACATGAAACACCTGAACTAATTAGCGAGGGGCAGTGAATACAAAACAGGAGGCGGGGCTAAGACACACATGGCTACCAAAACAACACAGACACGAGAATGACAGGAGGGGGCGGGGCAGACCGTGACAATTAGATCTGGTTCTCCAAAAGGAATTTCAACCTCTGCCTTCAAGCTCAACTTTTTCATCACTGCATGGGCAGCATATGTACCTGATGGTAGTGCTCTCCTAGGTACAAGTCTCATCAATGACTTCCATCACAGATATCACGACTATCCTCCATGCCTCCAAGGTTATCATCCAGTTCAAAATCATTCTGCAGCTGAAGTCTCTCAAAGGGAGTTACTCTCATGCCCTCCTGCCCAGCATCACCAGCCTATTGACCTCAGCATCACCAGCCTATTGACCTCAGTACAACCAACCTATTGACTGCTAGCTCCACCCAGAGACTTCCTCCTCAACACCAACAAAATATCTAGTATATCTCCTGGCTTTTGGTAAAAATATTGAAGTACTATTAAGTATAAATATTTGTCTTTCAGTATTACTGTAACACAACATGTTAAGGTGTTTACTTTGAAAGGTGAACTCAAATACTTACATACTATGTTTAAGAAGTAGGTGTTGTTTCCATTTTCCCAAAGAGATAAGAGAAACAAAACATATATATAAGTATGTTTGCTTTTGATTTGTGTGTGTGTGTGTGTGTGTGTGTCTGTGTGTGTGAAATCACCCTGACCCTCATAGAGTTGAGTTTTCAAAGAGAAACATTCACTGGTCCCCAATGATTAATGTGTTATTAAAGCTAAACTGTGTGTGTGTGGTTTGTAATGCTGCCCTACACATTTTCACTTAAACCCTCTTTTTCCCCCATTTGCACACTGAACCCTCTGCAATAACATGATTACCATGGCAGCGTAAAGCTGACCACCATCATTCACACAGCCCAGACTCTCTCAAGTTAGCAAATCACTGAGAAAATTGGCGAGGCCTGCAAAGTGTTCAGGACTTAAGACCCATTGGAGTTCTCTTGAGTGTAAGTGTGTGTTGTGTGTGTATTCTGTGTGTGTGTGCATGTGCGTGTGTGTGTGTATGTGTGCACGGTTAGGGAAATCCCACACCAGAATGCGGTGTCAGTTCTTCGACCGTAACATAAACCAATTTTCAAGAGCAGCTTTACCCTTCATGGTATAACTAGGAACAATAATAGACATTTGAGAAACAGGACATTTATCAGTCCCACATCAAATTAGCAAAATAAAAGGAGGTAAAAGAAAAAAAGAAAAACACAGCACAGGAGGAGAGAAAGTGAATATTTTAAGCATTTGGAGAACATTTTGAAAGAGTTAAAAGAGAGTTTTTAGCAAAATTTGATAAACAAGCTCAAAAGCTCCCCTGGGAACACAGAGGCTTTTGAAGAAAGTAAAGAATAAACTTTAAAAAGTGTCATACCCTGGACTGGGCATTTTTGTGGTCATGCATTTGGTTGTGTATTTGTGCATTAAACGAGTAAGTAGAGATCATCATAAATAAAGAATCCAGTGACAAACCACTTATTAAGAAATAAAAATCCTATATAAAAATATTGTCCTGCTCTCTCTGTCTCAATCTCTCCTTCCTTACTATCTCACACACACAAACATCTGTGCTCTGTCTTGTGATTATAATAACATAGTTGTAAGCCTGTTCAGTGGATATACTACGATAAAACAATATATGAACAATTAGAAACAAAACAACAACAAAATTGTGTCACAATAGACAACTGTATACGTTACATATTGTATCCATTACATACTGTATATGTTACAGATGATATAGTGAAGATGCTTTGAAGTGAAATATTCTGTGATCTTAAAGATTAAGGAGTGCAGGCTATTTAAAGATGCTGCTTTGAAATGGCACTTTATTTTATAAAGCTGCTGGAGTACACTACCTACTTGAAGAGAAAAATGAAACACAAAAAAGTGTTTATGGACACACATAGAGATACATATATGCATACAGACACAGACACACTGGCACACTGACACTCTAAAAGGACAAAAGTTTCAAAGCACACACAGAGGGTTAAGAAGAACACTTTTGAATCACTGAGCAATGTTATCATATGAGAAGTAATCATTTTAGCATGTTTACCATGAAGCCAGCTATAGCTGATGTAGCTCTACTGTACTTTTAGCTTCCTGGTAAGATCAAGTACAACGGTATATACGTTTGATGCTTATAGGAAATATCTTGTAAAAGTCTTGTTACGGGTCTTTCAAGTTTTATGCAATGTACTACTTTTGAGAGATCTGCTAGTTCATGCTTATAGTTAAATATAGCTCATGCTTTACTAAGCTCTTGAATTTTAAGCTTTCAAACCCAAATACATGAACACGTTTGGTGCATTAGCACCTCCCATTTTTGGTGCTTCAGTCCATGGTCTAAGGACTGCAGGTCTAGAGAGAAAGAAAGAGAGAGAAAGAAACTGGATCTGTGTTTATTATGTGTGTGTGTGTTGAGATTCACCTCTCAGTGTTTGTCTCAGTGGTTAAATGATGTATTTCTTCTTTCCCTGTGAAATATTTGCACGCCTTTTGTCCTATGTGGAATTACAGTTCATCAAAAATATCTCTCCTTCATTACCGGGCAGATTGACTACAGATTTCTGTGGCCTGCACCACAGTAGGTTTTGCATGAGAAGAGCCTGATGTTGTTGTTTATCTGGCTCAGTGCAGTGTGTGAGAGGGCCGTGATGTAAACACACACACACACACACACTTGTGATTTTATCATTATATCCAGGATGCTTTCCAGCCTCTGGAAAATGGCATGATAATGTTCAGAAACTCACACTGATTGTCAGATAGATTTACAGTGACTGGTCCCACAATTATGGCATTCACTTGCAATGAATGCAAAGTGATTAATGAGTTGCTTTTGATCATAAGACAACAAAATATTCCTTAGTGCATATTGTCAAGGTGTTTGTTGTTTGTGGACACATGGCTTTTGTGAATGAAAAATCACCACTAAAAAGGTATTTTACCCCAAATATAAAAAGACATCCAACCTTACATTACCTTAGCTTATTAATATATCTCAGTTTTATATAATATATCAATTGTGTTTTAACACAATTACCAGGTAAATCTATGGGATAATAACATTTAGGTGTAAAAACAAATTGCCATCATTCCAGGAAGTAATTTGGTATGACAACAGTGCTAACAATTTTTAGGCTAATGCTTTTATAAAAAACTAACCAAATTTAGGAATTACAAGTTCTACTATGTGTGCAGTTGTGATCAAGCATTCCATAGGGAAATCAAGACAGCAATGTAAAACAGATGGAGTCATGGCTGTTTACTTATACAGTATATTAAATTAACCATTTCTCTCTTTCCATTCTCTCTCTCACTGTCTCTCATATGTTAATTTTAAGATGCTTCCACATATGCTGTCTGTGCCATCTCACAAAAATGTCACCCTGTAACAAGCTTTTTTATTATTAAAAAAATGCCATATGAGTATAGAATAATCCCAGTGAAACAGTTTAAGTGTCACTATTCCATATCAGTAAAAATACAATGAATACAATGCCATACAGCTACAAACATGTCTGATTTGCTAACTCTGGATTTTTTTTAGATTAGCCTAATCTACTAGCCCAGAGTTGAGAAAGCCTGTTCTAGCATCCTAAATCATCATCGGTGTGTCTTTGTTGAAGGGTTTTTGATCACAGTAGAACCAATGAAGCTCTCAGAAGACGCCTGCTTGAGAACTGCCTCTCGAATCTGCGCCGTTTGAAAAGTTTTTGGAGTGGAAGGTTCCACGGTCTTATTAACGGTGGCCTAGGTGTTAATTGGCGATATGTTGGCCTGAAAGAACGAGTACGTGAACACGAGCACTTCTTCGAGAGGGCGAAGACAGAGTATGTAAAGGTGATCTGATGGTAGCTGGCTAATCAAAGCCCCAAACCAGCCTTTTGAGAGCGCGAGAGGTTAATTATGCATGTAGAGAAAGTCTGACATCACCTCTCCGAAAAGCCCATTCGCTGACGAGAGGTTCAAGTGGTTGCGTTTCCTTGCTCGGTTTGTTTCATTTAGCCTCTGGAGAGGCAATAAATAATTTTAATGGATGGATTGTGTGTTGGAAAGGGCATTTCACAGAATGTGAGTAAAGAATTGTTGGTAGGTAGTAGTAAGCAGAAGACAGCGAGGCCAAGTGCGCTCTAGCCTATAGGTTATGGTAGTGTGGTTCCTTATTTGGGTTTGAAAACTACTAATAACCAAAATATGAAGACTAACTTAGCTAGTACATCGAATACACGGATTATATAAAAGTAAAAGATAATAAAGGATAATAGTAACCTTCACGTTTAGGAAGTATGTCTTTTTTAGGAATAAAGACTAGGGGTAAGTCAATCAGTAGGTAGTAAGCTAACTGAGTGATGAGTGCCATTTATTTGGTATTCAGAGACATAGAAATAAGGACGAACTCTTTATATTGGACAGTATCCATTTAAGTGAATTTAAAGGGTGGATTTGATGAATAACATCTCGTTCTGCATTGTAATCGCGTTGAAAAATAAACCAGTTATCATTCAAAGCACCACTATGGAAATTCGGCGCGCAAATACCTGTGTCTGCGAGGAGCGCGAGTGCCTGGAAATCTTGAAGAAAAATATTATCACAACTCCACTGTTAGAAATATCGTTAAGGGGGACCTACCCTTGATAGACTTTTGAAAAAATTTCCGCTTGCCGGGTCGCCTGGCCTTCAGGGTCAAACTCTTCTACTGCGTCCTTTGTCTTAATCCACATGACTAGGCCACACAATGCAAAATTTGTATTTGTTGAGAAAATAGGCTCTTCTAAACAATGCAGAGGTTTTATTTATAAGCTATAAAAGTGTTATAAAAGCATCTATCATTTATAAAAGTATTATTTGTAAAAGTTGCGACTTGGGGAAAGGGGCATAGTGCTATGCACAATGCAGTGCCCATGGGCCCCCCTCAACCAGACATCTAATCTAGCAACTCTTGATAACAATAAATAGCCTAATCACATGAGACTTCACTGAGTGTCATGCGTTTCACAAGTTAGATTTGCTGCTCATTTGACAGCCTATCCTTATGAACCTATGACATTAAGCCTACTAAGTTAGGCTATAAGCCTAATTATGTTATGGCCCAATACTAAACTTGAATTTGATTTTCGAATTAGTATACTATTGCAATGGTGTGGTTGGCTATGCAAATAGAATCAATAAATTATTACCTGAGTTTACCTCAGATAACATAAAGCATAGTGTTATTTCTAATGTAGTGTTATGCAGTTTTTAGCATTGACAGATGCGGTGGTATTTAAGCGTTTTATAAGCACAGGAGTTCATTTAATGAAGGCTATTTGCTTTCACATTTGAGCTCACCTGTTTTGTAAAAGACGTTTGTGAGCAGTTGCTTTGCCTCATTTCTTTTTCTTTTTGCTTCTTTTCTGAAAAGCTGGTTTAGCTTTCTTGGGCACCATCTTCCATAACGTGTATACAACGCGCACTGCCACTTCCGCAGAATGAACATTCAGTCAAATGCACCCAAAGCCCGGTGAAGGCGGACTAAACCATTTCGCGCAAGGGGTGAGGGTGCCTATCCTCAGACACTAGGCTAGGACACACAATTTAATCCATCAACCAATCAGTTTATTGACCCAAAACTTTACATTTTCATTAGTTAGCAAAATGCATTGTGATCTTAATAAATACTATTAATATTTAAAGGAAAATAAAAGTCCAGACTCTTCAAGGGCTCTCCCCCCACTCTGGGCACTGGTAACTCAGTCTCACTTTCCTACACACTACGACGCCTCTGCTTAGGGATGAAGAGACATTCAAATACATCTTAAAATCAAAGCAGTTTCACAACTGTAACTGAACCATATTCCATCTACTTAGGCCTCCGTATAATTTTAAACATTGTCAAATAACGTTGACCGTGATGCATAGTTATACAGATTCATTATAGTTGATGGACTGTAATAAGAACTGGACTCAAGTAAACAATTTTATTCATATATGATAAGATTTGGCTTTACAGTAACCTGATTGGCAGCATAGTAGCAGTAGCACCACTTCTGCTGGTACTAACAACAATACTACTACTACAACTACTACTAATAATAATAACAGTTGGTTTTGTTGTTGCTGTTATTATTATTAATAGTATTATAGCAATGGCTGGCATTCTTTCCGTTCGTGTTTAGTGCGTTGTTAATATCATAGGCTATACATCTTTAAACCACGCATACGGTTTAAAAGGGTTTTTTTCTCTTTTCATTTTCTCCCAAAAGCTTTCGATTGCAAGGAATCAACCAAGGAATCCTTGGCCTGTCATTTAGACATTTAGTTAACATTTCTACGCAAAATGAATCTGTGCAGTGAAATATACGTAATATTGCCATCTGATATTAACATTATCTACTTCGAGTTTACAACTATAATTAGAAGACCTGAGAGTTTGTGGAGGTTATTTATGTCGTTGGATATAATTGGTTACAGATACGTATTTGCCAAACCATGTGCAGATCACATTTGCCCTGAAACATCTGTTGAATAAAAGCATGACGATTTTGTGTGAATCAAACTTTTCCCGCTTGCTGTTTTACTTCAGAGACAGAGAAGGGGTCATTCTAATAGAAAATACTTAGCTTGAATTAAAAGTGGAGTTGCATTTCTTACAGTCTAATGATGATCAGTACTTGGAGAAACGCATAAATTCTGGCGTTTTGGACCTGCGCAGTTTCGAAAAGTACGTAAATCTGGCGTAAATCTTTCATATAGGGTCTGCTGAGAAAAATCATATATACTCAGATATTACACAGATATTTACTCGTATATTACACAGTCTGCTCAGTAAACTGCCCCTCTGTTCTATTTGTTACATGACGGCTACAGGTGTATCTTTTTCACAATACTGTTGAATACTATTCACATCACTAGCTCTATTCCTCTCACATACACGCAGAGGAAGAGAGTGAGTGAGAGAGAGACAGAGAGAGAGAGATACGCAGAGTTCACCTGACAGGGACAACTTTGGCTGTTGTCTGAATGCCTTTTCTCAAGACATTCGAAAATCTGCCTCAAACGCGTATGGAATACGACATTACGTTACATCGAATCTTAGTGGAGTGTTCAATCCACGCTAGTTATGACAGAGATCTTAATTCTGGAACCTGAGATGGAGCTGAAGACTTATTATATTCAGATGAGAAATTTTCTACTAATATAATAATCAGATTTTTGTTGCTATGACTGAAACCACGTACAAACATCATGCGTCTAAAATAATGTGTCAAACCACAACAACAACAATAATAATAGTAATACAGTTTTTCTCAGTCGATTTGGTACATTTCTCACATCCTGGTTTACATGGGCATCACAAGTGCATTTATCAAAACAGTGCAAAAGCACTAACCTGCAAAAGCAAAATTCTTTGTTTTCGCCTCAAAAGCAAATACTTAGGTCAATAAATTTGTCAGTGCCATCAGAATATCTAGTCTGTGTGCTGTTGCCTATGAACAAGGCAGTCAACATAATTGGTCATGTTGTCAGTGCAACTATAAGTCACAGTCAGTGCAGACTGTAAGTATATTCTGATGGAAACTTGATAAGCTTTTGATTTCAAGAATGCTGCACATTCTGTGGTATATCAAATGAAACAATACATGTTACACACAAAATACTAACTTAAACAGAACACAAAGTTGCACATGACTGTATGTGGGAGACTGATAGCAAGAAATTGGACTGGAATCAAATTTGTACAACAATATTGTTTGACTGTATTGTTCGCACTGCAGTTTGTTGACAAAAACAAATCTGATTGAAATTCAGAAAAGACAGACAACTGACTGGAAAAACTGCAAAATTAGAAACTTACTCTACACATTCAAAACAACCTGAGCACATACAGCCTCCTCTTGTTGAGGTGTGAAACTGGAACCTCTGCCACCCCTATGAGCTGGTCTTGATATCCTATATGTTATAAGAATGCAAAAATGCAAAACAAAAAATTCAATAACGTCAGAATTTTTGTCAATGTGCAGCATTACAGCCGAGAGCACATTTCTGAAGACAGTTGAGATCACTCGTTGATCTAAACCTTCACAAATTCCCTTTTTTACTGTAAATGAATGTTCACCTGCGAACAATGTAATCAAGTTTGGATAAATTACCAAAATGTTACCAAAAAAAAAAAGTAAAATGATGCCTTAGAGATTATGACATGTTCAGCACTTTTGCATCTAATGACCTAGGCAATGACCTAAAGACTAAATGTTTTGGAGCATAAGACAATTCAACAGACAATCAGTACAACACATTTTGATAATCATGACATAAGCAAGTGAAACACAATGAAAAATGCAATTATGATGTGCACAAGTGACAAGGAGATGTGGAGATTGAATGAACAGTTTTGAGAATTTCAATTCTGATCTGAGAAATGAACCAAATTGACTGAGAAAAACTGTAATAGTTATAATAATAAAAATAGGAACAACGTTGCTTCATACATTAATCCATTATTTAGGCTAAGAGACAAAATACACTAATGACGGAAGAATGTTGAACATAGGTGAGTCTAGCCTAAAATAAGACATAGAAAAACTTAGTCTGGGCTTTTAATGTCGTGAATATGTTAAGAACATTGCATTGTTCATCTGACTTTCAAATCAGGCTTTCAAATCCAACTGAAAACAATTAATTGCACATATTAGATGACATAATGTTAATAACTTAAGGATAGTTTTTTGTAACGTTTTAAAAGGGTGAAAAAAAGAAAAACGGATTTCAATATATTATGTGTAAAGGTTTGGGCATGTTGGAGCAATCAACCACATTTGAAGACTAAGTAAAGGTAAACAAAATTCTGTATTGAAGCATGTGTTAATCAATTTATAGTTATATTATATTATAATAATCTTTATTATTATTATTATTATTATTATTATTATTATTATTATTATTATCTTTCTCTTTTAAATTACACACACACATGCACACACACACATACACACATATAACAGCTTCCTCAACTCAGTAACATTCATTATCTTAATGGGCAACACTGCTGAGATCTGGTTTAACAACAATAACAAAACGTTTAGGTGTCCATGTAACCTATAATAGTCAGTCATAAATCTGCACGCCTTGTTTTATTAGGACGCGCTTTACTATTTTTTGTAGGACATCCTAAGAACGTTTTAGTTTGGGGTAAAAAAATGGATTACCAATGTTTCCCCCAGACGGCGCTGCTCCGAACAGTAGCTTTAATTTCTGTGTCTTTGTGGAGCTGAACTGGAATGATAGGAAAATGGGAAAACGGGAAAGGTTGCGTCGATTATGTTTCATACTTATCTTTCATACTTCTTAAGATATATTCATGTTATCAGCCATATAACCTTATCCAGAATAAGCTATTTATGCAGTTAACTTTGCAGTTTTATGCGCCCCTCTCGAGCGCATATAAGATTGGGCTATTGGCCTGAACATCGTGGGCGTGATTTTGTGTTATGGACCTTTTCGCCATGCGATTGCATAATGCCACAATGATCCCTCTGAGGTTTGCTGCGCGTGTGGTGTCAAAGTGTCTCTTGAACCCAGTTCTACACCGCCTGGTTATGACGGTCATTTCGTAATGTTACAGGGCCTGTCGCCTCGTCTGGCCCCTGTGGGGATGGAGGTTAGGTCGGTGAACTGATTCTCCGGCCTCTTGAAAGGCGTTATGACCTGTCACTGAAGGTTCTATTTATTTATTTGTTTGTTTATTTATTTATTGATAAATGACCACAATGACAATTAAAAACAGGATTTATACGTAGGGTTTTTATTTGTATTTGAAAATTTCATTTAGCGACAAATACATCTTGATGTACTTTCAGAGTACGCTGAACACTCCACTTTGTTAACAAAAATGTAACAAAGTGTGACCTAGACCGCCTTGCAACAAATGCACTGACGAATACTTGCGCTTACCCTTTTGTATCTGCGATCTTACCTTTGATCTAACGCGAAAAAGTCGCACATCCTGAAACGACGTAAACGAGACTAGAGGCAACTCATTCAAAGTTTGGGGGGGCTAGAAGAATTTCCTTTAGCTGCAGGCGAAACAGCCGCGTCCGCTTTGCTAAGGCACTGCTTCCCACAACAAAGCCAGCGTCTTCCTGTTGTGTTCACTAACTCGGCATATTTTGCCCTATATGGCAAAATCAGCTATTCATATTTAAGCAATTTCATTGTCAACTGTTTTATATTTTCACATTTAGTGGTAAACAGTCGTCCAGATGACGCTTACCACGGGAGACGAATAATAGCCTACTAAATACATCAGGAACGCTATGAAAGAGTTGACGTAGCCTACTACTAGAAGACGGTTCCGTTCCAATTTATTAAACTATAAGATGGACAACACTCTCAAACAAACTTCAATAACAGACTTCTCGTACAGTGCTTCTCCAACAGAGGACCGTTATTAAAAAATTACACGCTAAATCCTACTTCATCATGTAGAGCATAACATCTGTATATCTGTAAAGGGGACAGAAATCGCAGCTAAGCTTCCTTGTCTTAATCGTGACCAGATGTGAGGACCCAGTAATTGATTTACCGTCATTCAGAGGCCCTAATGCAGACTGTGACGGTTAATTGTGTATTTACTCATTTGTTCATGGGGGTGGGGGTGGGGGTGTGGGAGATGATTGTCACATGGATTATTCATCTTTAGGCATATAAGACAACATTGCTGTGCCGCTATCTCTCTCTCTCTCTCTCTCTCTCTCTCTCTCACTGCAACCTGCCACCAACATCTGAGCACCACATGCCTGTTGCTTCCCCTCCATCTTCACGTGCGCAATATCTTCCCACTGCTCTCCTGTCGGCTTGCATTCCCCTTGCGGATGATTCGTTCCGGTGACCCCGCTCGCATTTCTTTAAATGTCTGCAGCATTTATACCACCCTGATCCTCAAGCGGAGCAACATTATCTTTAGACGGGATCCCCCGTTTCCGAGCTGGATATATTGCGCACCTCTGACATTAAGACTAATGGGACGCGTGATAAACACAGAGGAAATTCCAGTCCGGTCCACTGGGACATCACTAGGTGCGCGCTAAGAGCGATTTGCTTTCGTTTACAAGAGGGAAAATTCCCAAGATTTTTATCGGCGAAATTGGCCGCTCAGTGCAGCCATAGCTAACACAGATGACTACCCGCGCCATATCAGATAAACGTCGGTAATTGCATATCTTTACGCTTAGCCAATAGATAAGGCACAATTGGTGAAATGTTTGTTTCTGCGTACAGTCGGTTTTAATGACAATATAAACGTATCGTGACACCCATAATGAATAGCCATTAGTAGGCACAGAGATTCGCAACGGAGCGCAAGTGTTTAAGGTCGATGTTAAGTCGCACTTTACATCCAAATAAACCCGTTTTCGTCCATCGGCGGTAAACCTAGAACCCGGTCGAGCGGCAAGATGAAGGAAAGACCTGCGCATGGTATATCACAAACATTTCCCCAAACTGCTACAGACTTCCAGAGCAATTAGGGGCATTTTGCTTTGAATGGTAGAGGAAATAGCTTTCCACGCTGCGAAATGTCACTGAAATGCTCCCGGGGCAGAAGCTGTTTTTGTTTTGAGCATGTCAGAGTATACGTCTCTCAAAAGTCAGTTTCCCACAAGAGCGCACGCGCTCGTCCATTGAAAATTCAGATCCCGCCCTTCAATTTCAGACAGGTTCACATGACCAATATTAGTATAGAAACAATTATTTATACTAAATTCTGATAGATGTTTGTAATATACAAAATAGGGTACATTATCTACACTGAATTTGCGTCAGTGGGACAAAATTCAAAGAATATTAAGTTTAATTGAAAAGTGGCTAAATAGTTCTTTTAATATTTTCTCGGCAGTGTTCCGTTAGTTTATGATCAAGATATTTGTTCTCAGTCTTGGATTGGCCATTACATTATACATCACATTACAAGTACGCTACTGAGGGTGAAATACTGAACATCTGGTGACATTCCTGGCAGTTTAATGCAACTTCATGGTTTATTTACTTTGACGTTAATTTCTATTTAAGTTTGTTTATTTGCATTTATCTGTCTACTTATGCACCCCGTTTAGAGCACTTAAAGGGAGTTCTTTGCGAATCCGTGAGAAAAAGCAGGATTAACGCGATCGGTAAATACAAAAGATTTAAACATGTTAAACACGTGCAGAGCAATGTCTTCAAATCCCGCTTACAAGGATCTCCTAGTGCCGTCATTAAAACGATTTAAAGAACGGCGGTAACGGAACCGTGGCTATTGTGTTTAGCGCTAGAAAAGAAAACATTTAAAATACGGAAATCCGGGCAGTGGAAAATGTATAAATATTTTAATGATAATTTTAATGATATTTTAATGATATTTTCAAATATCATAATAATATTAAATATGAAGGTAGTCCTTCAGTGTACAATACACAGGACACAGGAAGATGTATTTAGGAACACGTGAAGAGATCGCAAGCAGATAGTAAACACTAGGGAGAGCACAGCTTTCGCCAAGAAAGGAGCAATGCTTCAAATCGCAATTCTAATGCCTGATCTGCCCACACACAGGTGCATCGTGCCATCAGCTGTTCACGTCCACGGCGGTAATGCAGAAGTGTTTTTGGTTTACATGGACTAATCTTGATGGGTTGCATCCACTATTGCAGATTCTATTGCACCCAGAAGTATAAACAGTAGTTTAAATAAATAAACAGATTATTATTATGAGTATGATTATGATTATGATGATAATAATGATAGTAATAACAATAATAACAATAATTATTATTATTGTTGTTGTTTTTGATTATAATACCAATGATGATGATGATTATGATTCTTATTGTTATTATTGTTTTATTGTTTTTAGAATTATAAAAGGTTACAATAATAATGTTTTTATTCATATTCATTATGTAATAGATCTAATATATAATACATGCATTTATTTTGCAAGCAGGACTTTAAGAATTAATAATATAAGTGCAAACATATATTGTGTTGATTCATTCCTTGATTGTCATCAAATTTATTTACTTATCTTTCCCACTCAACCCCCATAGATTTGGTTCAAAATATTGAACTTAGTTTTCCCTGTAACAAACAAACCTTCTGTCCAGAACCAAGTCCAAGGCTTAATTATGACCCAAAAGTACAGCTGTTAAGATTTAAGTTAACTATTTGGTGTTGCACAGTGCCACAATGGTCTTGAAACAATTTCCTCAAGGTTTTTGCCTCAAACTCTATCAGGGTCTTTGATAATGAATACTGTGTTGGGTTTTCTTGTTTACTGTCTTCACAGCTGCCTTTACAGTGTAATATCTGGTCAAATGTGTTCAGTATCCTTCAGGAGTTAGCCTTGCTGGTAGGGCTATGTGATTTGCACACTTCAACAGATGTTTGTCAATAAAGGAAACTTTTTAGATACTATCTACGTAAATGAACAACACTACGTCATGGCAAACATCCCTGGCTTGACTCTGAGCAGAGGGGATTATGCATACAGTAGGTGTGTATTTGTGCATGTGTATGCATGTGTGTGGTAATGTATTTATACATCTTTGGGTATACATAGCTGACTGTTTTTCTGGGTACTAAAAATGTCTCAGTGCGTCTGTAACAAAACAATATATGAAATAGTGTAACTGAACACAACTGTGATGTGTGCATTTGTGCATGTGTAAACAATCCCCCATTTCGAGCCTCTAAGCTTAGTTTGCCAATATTTCAAATGCCCTTTGACACGACCCCTAAGACTGGGTACACTAAAGAGTCACACGGCTGGCAGGGTGGTGGGACTAATGAGGGAATGTTGTGCTGGGTTTGTAGTTCAGGCTGGGAGCAGTGGAGCGAATGGATGTGCCTGGGCTGCTATTGGGCTGCCTCGTGCAAACTTTCAAAGGCGAGGAGAGCCGAGGCCCCACAGGCGCTTTACCTCCTTCCATTCACCTCCGCCACTCGCTGCATCATGCACTTCTCTTTAATGGAGAGCGTCCAGGCCTTCTTTCTCATGCTGCTTCTCTTTCAAACTCTTTTTTCTCCTTTCCTTGGTCTCTCACTGCCTGCCGCACACGTTTGTCTCCTCTTTGTTGTGTCTTTCAGTTTCTCCCGCTTCTGTAAAGCTCCTGTCCCCCTCTGTCCCTCGTATTCCTTCTGTCTTTTGCTTCTCAATGTCAGAACGTGTCTCTCTCATATCCACACACTCACACAAATGATTTCTGTGAATCATTTACTTTATCACACTTTCAGTAAACATCCAAGTCAAACTCTTGTATTTCCTAACCATCACTCATCTTCCCTTATTAATCAACAATGTTGTTTGTCTGATTATCAAGACTTTAACACCATCCAGTCAAAGAATTGCTGAGAGTTTGAAATGTATGCCCTAATGCACTTCAGGATAGACAGCGCATTTCCAAAAGTATTCAAACTATAGTCATTCACTCAGCATTGATTGATATGTAAATGACACAACAGCACCATCGCAACAGGTATACGGTCAGCTAGACTCTCAAGGACCCACAGTGATATGACCTAATATGACCTACCGTG
The DNA here is from genome assembly GCA_020368025.1 of Brachyhypopomus occidentalis. Classification (NCBI taxonomy): domain Eukaryota; kingdom Metazoa; phylum Chordata; class Actinopteri; order Gymnotiformes; family Hypopomidae; genus Brachyhypopomus; species Brachyhypopomus occidentalis. The sequence continues at coordinate 207,505 of JAGXOD010000115.1, forward strand.
ACCCAGTATGACCCAGTTTGTGCGGTTAATTGCAATGCTAAGTTCTGCATTTTCTCAGTCGACCTGTCAGGCATCAGTGGTAGAAGTATATTAGGCACAGACATTGTCTTTCATCTGAAGTGCAATACGACCAGGACCCTTTATGACACAATGCACACATGCAACGTTGTTATGCCTTTGCAATAATTTACATTTACATTTACATTTACATTTACGGCATTTAGCAGACGCCCTTATCCAGAGCGACTTACAAAAAGTGCTTCATTGTTTTACTCAGAACAAAATCTCTAGCTAGTTAGTTTAGGCTAAAATCAGGAAGAAACTTTAAGCAAAGATATTATTAGATACAGTCAGTATGGACGCCTAGATATACTCAAATATATACTGAGAAACCCCTACTTAAAAGATAAAAGCAAGAAAAGTCATTACAGTCACAAATATTTAATAAATGCTAGTGTAGTAAAATTTAATTTAAGTGCTCTTGAAACAATAATAGCTATCGTTGAAACAATAATAGCTATCGTTGGAAATGTGTGCGGGAGATATGCAAACAAGCTGGTGATTCTTAGAGGTATAAGGTCGTAAAAAAACTCTTTTATTTTTGTTGACTTGGAAATTGATTAGAGAGACACAGCCAATATCTTGAATTTTGTGTTCATGATGAGTATTTTGTACACATATGTGGTGATGATTTAGGGTGTTTTGTACACATATGTGGTGATGATTTAGGGTGTTTTGTACACATTTGTGGTCATGATTTATGGTGTATGTTCCATTCTGCACTTATGATGTGCAACTCAAATCACAGTTGATTGTACTAAATTTCAACACAAAAAAACACACACACACAAAAATTCAGTCTTCTGTTTCTACGTATTTCGACTCTGGATTGTGTTGGAAATGTAGATATGTATTTATGTAATTAAGGCAAAATGAAGACAAATCTAAAAAAAAATGACAGTTTCATATCACTGAAGTTCCTTTACCAAGGAGTAGACTTACGAGCTTACAGGATTCCAATAAGATGAGGACAAACGCAATTGACATTAAGTAGTCTAACCTGCAGTGTTGAGATCAAAAGCAGATGATGTTCAAAAATGACGCAATGCATGGTTTCCAACAGGAGGCATTGTGCTTGAAGAGAAAGAACTGTTCTCAATTTGAGGGGGGGGAGAGAGGGAGAGAGAGAGAGGGAAACTAGAAGAGAGGTGCTCTGAAACAGCCTATGGTGTTTCCTTCTTGAGGAAAATCAGGATTCCTTTTGATCCAATAAAATCCTGACACCTTGAGTGTTTGTGTGCTTGTATGTGTCATTGTGTATGTTGTGAGCTAATTACAGAGAAAAACATATAAATGCTCAAATAACCTTGTTATTTAACATTGTTTTTAGCATATCTATGATCTGCTTATGGGCATCTAGTTGGTTTTGTCTGATTGGAAATGTGATCATTAGCAAAGTTGTTGGTCACAACTCAGCAAACTTATCACGCAAGGTTATGACACATTTTATTTGTGTGCATGCATGTGTGTGCATGTACATTCCATCCTCCACTAGTTCTCTGGTCTCTTCCCCAGATTCAGGCTGAATTGAGGTGTGATCTCATTACTGGCTGGCAATGACTCTAAAACACACATCAACCCTCTGCTTTTCAATAATGTATAAATAGCACATGAAAGTGTAGTAAGCCTAGTGGCAGGATCCCATGGAAACAAGACTGTGTTCTTTTCATCAACTTTTTTGGGTCACACTCTTGGAAAATTACTTGAAGGATTCATTCTGGGTCCATATGTAATTTATATTTGGTGAAAATGCCTTTCATGCAAGGGTAAATTTTAACTATGCAGAATTCATCAGATCTATCTACTCACATTCCTCCAATGGCAATCTAATTCTATTTTGCACAAGAGCATCTAAGAGCACCTAATTTCTGGTTATGACAATAAATCTGCTAGTGAAAATTCCCATTACTAGAAAAAAAAAAATTTTAATGATCTTTTTTATCTGTATATTTATCTGTATGGGTGTAGGCAGATGCCTAAAGATGCATGTATGTATATACGCATATATGTACGCAAACACACACACAGACTTACTGACTGAGCGCATAAGATAAGGAGAAGGATTGTGCTGCTTGTCCTCCTGCTGGGTTAAACAGATGTGTGGAAGGATAAAGGTCCAGTAGTTCCACACACACATATGTACACAGTCATCGGTCATTAGCTACAATTCACCCCCAACGCACCAGTGAGCTTTGCCAAAAAAAGAAGAAAAAAACATGGAATGGCTTGATTAATATCCACAAGATGCCACCAAGGTATGTGAATGAAAAATCTGAATACCATATATGTCAGAAATCCAGTTTTCTCCACCTATATAGTTTCAGACAACTGCAAAAGAAAAATGTGAGCTACAATATTTTCCATGAGACATAGTATGTCAAGCTTTCTGTACAGTGAGAATCAGTTCTAGATCGTGTGAGAGAAATGGCCTTCAAACTCATACATTTATACATTCATGATTACATGTCTAATCAGGCAATCACCATTACCAAATGTGACTTACAGTACAGGGAAGGTTCTGCCTTACTTTCTTCAGTATGTGTGCTACCGTGAGTCCAAAAATATAACTGACAAAATGACAGGTCCATGTGGGTTAAAACAGCGCAACTAAGTATGATTAGAAAGGAAATAACAACTGAAAGATTGTCTGAGGTGCCTACCTGTGTAGTCCAGTGTTTCATACTTGAAACACTCTTAGTAATTGATCTAGCCTCTTTTAGATTTTGTTGTTGTAGTCATGTTTCAGATTAAGGTCCTATATGGAATGGGATTACTCTTTTTTTTGCTTCTGGAATTCTTGCCTGCTTTGTAATTACAAGTCGAAATATGATCAAGGCTGGGTAGATGATTACCTGAGTACAATGCTATCAGGAGTTCTCCTCCAGCATCTCACCTACCTTTCTGTCACTCTTTTATTCATCTTAAAGGAGCTTGTCAATAATTGTTAATTGTTTACATACGGCTTACTGTAGGTATTCACAGGGGACCTCTGGATGAATCATAAATTAATCAAATCTGATTTTTTCCTTCTTATGTTCTCTCCATTGGAGGTTTGAGAAAGACAGATGAGAATTCTAATTCTTCCCACTCTTTCCTCTCTCTCTCCATCTGTGTGTGTGGGGGGAGGGAGTTTGGCCTCAGGGGAGTACTGAGGTGTAACTCACTCAGATGTTTGTGGATGTTGGAGGCAGTTTAAGGAAGTCGCACCCTCTCTGGACTCCACAGGTTAAATGTCACTGGACACCCAGTGCTGTCTCTCTGAAAACTGCACATTTACACATGCACAGCCAGGTGGAATTACGTCTGTTTCACTCCACAACCTTTATTGGACATCCGTGGACTTCAGTGCTCTTGTTGGCTGAAGTGTGGTCGCGCGTAGTTTGCCTGCAGAGTGGACACGAACTGGTTCTGTACACCCGAACATTTTTATGAGCCTGCACACAAAGGGACGTCTAAACTCGTGACCTTCACCAGAGGTGCTTGGGTCCAGAGTGGAAAAGCTGGAAGTGTCGGAGGGCCAGAGAAAGCTAGAGATCTGCTCCTGACTGAGAAGAATGTGCATATAATCTGCCACTGTGGAAAAATATTTCTCACTCTCCCTCTCTCCCTCTCTCTCTCTCTCTCTCTTTCGGCAGGTCCATAAAGCTGTGGTAGGTTGTAATTTGTCCCAGCGGAGAATGCCTTGGAAAAACAAAGCATGAATGGCTTACATTGATTTTGGTTATGTGTGTGTGTGTGTGTGTGAGAGAGAGAGAGAGAGAGAGAGAGACTAACAGCCTTGCTCATGCTGAAAAACACTTTATACTGGAGTGAGACATTATGGACTAAGATTGGACTTGATTATTGAACTGATGTTAATAACAGTAGGCTACAGTTAATGCAATTGTGATTTATGTTCAAACACATTATAAAACAAATGCTCTCAAATGAGAATTTGCTCAGAACAAAATATTTAAATTCATAAATTATCTTACAAAATGCTTTCATAAGATTTTGATGCAAACTTATTGCAGTCTCTCCATGATCTGTGTCAAGGTTAGTCATATGTTTTCATTGCGTGCCTTTACAGCTCTATTGCATTTCAATGCTCTGTGACATATAATGCTTGATTTCACCCTAGGTCCTCCATGTTTGTGTGTGTGTGTGATAGAGAGAGAAAGAGAGAGAGAGAGAGAGAGAGAGAGAGAGAGAGAGAGAGAGAGATTCTCAGGGGAAATGCAATCCTTGGACTTTATGGAGAGAACTGAATGGAAAGAGATGAATGCCTGTACTAACATCTGTACACCCTACTGAGTGGATATATGAGTATGAGCCTCTGTGTGCATATGGAGAGAGAGAGAGAGAATTAGTCAAAAGGAAATATTTCATATGAACATAAAGTCAGAAGAGAGTTAAAATAAGAATGTTAAGAATAAAATAAGAAAAAATGAGTTAAGGATTTAAGAGTTAAGGAGTAGAGAATTAAGGAGTAGCAGAGGCTCAAGAGGAAAATCATAGTTACCGCAAAATAAAATCAAATCAAATGTAAGCTTATTCATTGTCTCATTCTCAGTCTCATTCTCTCTCTTACTCACACTCACACACAAACATTCTCTCAGATGCACATACACACACAGTCACTCAGATTCATACACACTCACACAAACACACATACACAGTTAACACTTGTCATGTTCCATTGCCTCACTAAAACAGAAGACTTTGTGGACTCTGCATTTCCTGCAATGTATCCTGCATCCTACACATACTAACCATATTGATGACCTAGGTTAAGTGTGTTTTTTATGTGTGTGTGTGTGTGTGTGTGTGTGAACATGTGCGTGAGAGACAGAGGGAAATGTGAGTTTTCATTGCCTCATTGAATGCTTGTGGTTAAATGAGTGTGAGTTGATTTCAGTAATGAAAAATAAATGTTAAAAATAGATATTTTAATTTATATATCAATAAACGTGAAATGGCTAAATGAACATCCCCTAGAGTCATATGTAATAGACCCATAATTGTTATTCTACTGTGTTTGCTTTGGCTAAAGAGCAGAATATTGTGTGGGTGCATGCACGTGTGCATGTGTGGGTGTGCTTGTCTGTGTGTTCTGTGTTGTGTCCAGTAAAAGATTTTATTGCATTTTCCCAGCCTAGATGATTTCTTGGATAAAACAACAAACGCTCGGCTAACACAAAGCTGCAAATGCTGTCTTGGGCTCAGGGGAACAGCATCATTAGAGAGGAACAAGCTTGTGTTTGCTGTCAGAAACACTGGGCAAATATTCATTCAAACTGAAGCTGAATACATGCATATGGACTGCTGAGTCCTCAACCCTCTCATATGGAATTATAATGAACTATCAGAAAGTAGACACAAAGAAATTTCTACAATGTATTTCCCGTGGGTGTGTGTGTCGGGATGAGTGTGTTCATGAGTCGCACCTGTAGCTTGTTTCGTCGTCACGAAGGGTTAGCGTGGTTTGTCTATTTAATGTGTGCTTGCGCAGTGTCCCGTGCTCGTTTTTGTTGAGTCGTAAATGTGGAGTCGGGAAGAAAAGTGCATCCCTTCTATCACGGTCGTCTATTTATTAGTGCATTAGAATTCCACTCCCCCGTGACAGAAAGACGAGCCGCATGATGCCAGGACACCGTGAGAGGGGAAGGAGAGCCAGCACGCATGGGGGCGTAGTGGGGGGCACCGGCATACCCTCTCGAACCGGGACCGTCCCCTGCCTTCCTCGAGTCCACTCCTCGCAGACCTGGAGATGGATAAGAGCGAGGGAGAAAGAATAGCCGCCTATCTGCGGAAATACCCCCTCGAGGCGGAAGAAGAGGGGTTGGCAGGTTATTACCGCCTCCTCTCGGAGGCCGCTTGTCTCGCGGAGGAAGCATGGGCAGAGCGAACCCGCCAGCCGAGGGAGGACCCTGTTCCCAGGGTAGAGGCGGTACCCGCGGTTATGATTGCCTCCGGGTTGATAGAGCTCGCTCCCCCTGAGAGCGAGGACGGAGAGACAGACTAAGAGGACGAGGCCTCTCCCCGTCAGTGTGCTCTAAGAGCACAGTGCGCTACCTGGGTGAAGAGGAAAGCCCCCTCCCTCCGAGTACGCGACAGAGTATGAGGGGTGAGTGGAGCGCGGACGACGCCCCCTCCCTCAGAATACGCGGAAGACACGGAGTACCAAAAGGGGGGTTATGACAGTCCTCCTCCCTCTGAGTACGCGACAGAGTATGAGGGTGAGTGGAGCGGACGACGCCCCCTCCCTCAGAATACGCGGAAGACACGGAGTGCCAGAAGGGAGGTTATGACAGTCCTTCTCCCTCCGAGTACGCGCAGGAGTACGAGGGTGAGTATTATGAGGACGATCGCCCCCTCCTCAGAATACGCGGAAGAAACGGAGTACCAGAAGGAGGACAGTTTCTCCGTATCCGAGTACTCGACCGTGGGAGACAAGCCAGAGAGTAGGAGGCCCGGCCAGATGTCGCAACAGACTCCCATGGAAACGAGTGAGTCCGTGCCCTGGGAGAGAAGCGCCCCTTCATCACAGCGAGAGGATCTGGCAATGGACTGCCAGTGGGGAGAGCGCTGGAAGAGGCCAGTATGCGGAGCTATGGTTCCTCTGAGGGCGAGAGGAGTCTGGGGGAGGAGGTCGAAGAGGTTTCCCCCTTGGCAGGGTGTCGGGCACGCCGCAGAGAAACAGAGCGCGCACTTCGCTCTGGCCAGCGAGCGTCGGTAACGCCAAGAAAGAAGGCAACAACCCCTAGGCGCACGACACGCGCTGGGCAGCGCGCTTCATCAACGCCCCGGCAGAGTGCAAAAACCCCCAGGGCGCAAGGCTCAAGCTGGTCAGCGCGCCGGTAACGACCAGCAGGAAAGCGAAAAGCCTCTGGGCACACGCCCGCGGTGGTGGGCAGACACAGGGTAAGCCCAGGAGGAAAAGGAGTCGGGCCACCCAGACCCAGGAGCCGACGCAAGCTCCCGGTCCACCCGAGGCGGGGAGAGGGACCTCAGAAGCCGCGACGGGAGGAGGGTTTGGACCGAACCCCCAATGGTCGCGGGGTTGCAGTCCGGAAAGCCTGCTCAGCTATTGTCCCTGCTCCCTATTCCTGTGTTCGTGTCAGTCCCTGTGTTTCTACCGAATCCCCTTCTCCCTATGTTGCCTATGCTAATTAATGTGCCTGTGTGTGTCTTAGTGTCTGTACCGGTGTTTTTGTCTAACGTGTTTTCCCCCTGTCCTCCCAGGGAAGTGGATCTGAGGTGCGTGGCTGTGCTGCTCCTCCCCGGGGGGCGACAATGCCCGGAGGCCGGAGTTCTCGGCGACCACGGGACCACCCATAGGTGTGGATCCGAGGCAGCACAACTCGCTGGGCACTCGGGGCGGAGTAGCCCCTTGGGGGAGGGCTATGTCACGATCAGCCCCGGATCCCTCCCTGTGGGCGTGTGTTTATGTTGTCGATGTCCTTATGTGTATTTCCGTGGGTGTGTGTGTCGGGATGAGTGTGTTCATGAGTCGCACCTGTAGCTTGTCTCGTCGTCACCAAGGGTTAGCGTGGTTTGTCTATTTAATGTGTGCTTGCGCAGTGTCCCGTGCTCGTCTTTGTTGAGTCGTAAATGTGGAGTCGGAGTGTGTGTTTGTTACATGTAAACGCTGACGTTAAGAGAAAATAAAAGAGAAGAAAAGTGCATCCCTTCTATCACGGTCGTCTATTTATTAGTGCATTAGAATTCCACTCCACCGTGACAGTAGTCAGTGGTTGTTAAGAAATAAATGGCCAATGCATTAGATGCAAGAACTCCACTGCATGTCTTGTCCTTAATTCTGAGGTTTGAAATTAATATTCATTTGACCTATACATTTTACCTAACATCATCTCCTTAATTGCAATTATGGAACTATGGGCTTATGGACTTAACTGTTTGCACACGCTTCCATAGAAATAGTTTTCAGCCTCCTATGAAGTGTGGTGGACCAATTTTGTTGAATATTTCTGTTACTTCTTTAGCAGTTTGTGGTGGTGTGTCTGTGTGTATGTGCATGTGGTGCACACTTGTGCATGTATGTTCTTCCAATAAACATTCTTTCACATGGGAACTTTATGCAATGAACCATCTACCAAATCAGTGATTTGTAATTCCAGTTGATGCTCTACATTCCTGTCCACATGATCAGGTTGCTTTTATAGACTGGAAAAGGTGAGGGGTAATGGACAAAAAGACAAGATGGCAATAGGTGTGTAGGTTAAAGAGGGTTAAAGAGCAGCACATTGAATCAAACAGCTCCAGTAATTAATGCTCACCATTCACCCTTACAGCCCCCAGCCCAAACAAAACAGAGACTAAAGCACAGCAGTGGGTGTGTGTGCATGTGTGTGTACACTTGCATGTGTGTGTGCATCTATGCATTAGATCAGACAATCTTTTCTTTTACAGTAATTTGTTTACTGTATTGATGCTACCAATGATATGGTTCTGTATTCACACATTGCTGATTACTCCACATCTACATACAAAATTTCACATAGGCAACAAACTCATTGGAAGCTTTATGGCCCATTTTAAATGCATTGTTGTTTTGGTTGTCAAAGATATTTCATACTTAAAAGCAAGACAAATTCACAACCATCCCAAAATCCAAAGCCAGGAGCCTTTGTCATGACAGTGCAAGTGAAGTTCTCACAAGTACACCCATGAGTTTGAGAGAGTATGTGGGTTTGGACATGAACCTGCTTCCTTTGTGAACTGGTAGAACTGGATTCATGAAGTGGACAAGTGAACTGTATTGCTAGACTACCATGTCTACAAATATGCATATTCCTACTACATATTTATTTATTCTGTAAAGCACTTTGAGCTGCATGTATGTATGAAAGGTGCTATACAAATAAAGATTATTATTTTTATTATTATTATTACTATTATTATTATTATTATTACTACATAGTACAATTATACATATGCAGCTAGAGTGTTACGAACAGACCACACGGAGAGGGATCCAAGTGCGGAAAATTGTCTTTATTTTTCTTGGCAATACACTTAATCACGTGATCACAACTGTAACTGGCAATCGTAAACACGAACGCTAAATCTTGGTCAGGACGGTCGGGGTTCAACACGGAGAGGCAGAGTCCAGGGGGTACCAGATCGCTGGGCAGAGGACGAGGTCTAGAACGTAAGCAGAGGTCAGTACACGGGTAATCAGGCAGGTAAAGATAACGCTCGGTACGCAACATGAGTTGGCAATACTTCGCAACCAGGAAGTGATAGAGGGGTGTATATATACGGAGGGAGAGGGGAGTGGAAGGAAACAGGTGACTAGAGGGCGGAGGAAGAGGTGTTGTTCCTAACATTACCCCCCCTCTGACGAGCGGCTCCAGCCGCTCTAACACGGGAGGAGGGCGGGCAACCACGGAGTCTGGGGGCGGGGGAGTCGGGGTGGGCCATGTGAAATTCGGTGATAAGGGATGGGCAGAGAATATCCTTGGCAGGCACCCATGAACGTTCCTCCGGGCCGTATCCCTCCCAGTCCACTAGGTATTCCAGCCCATGCCGTCTACGCCGAGATTCTAACAGTTCCCTGACTATGTATGCAGGACGGCCCTCGATTTCCAGCGGTTCGGGAGGCGCATCGGATATGAGGGAGGCAGACATAGGACTGTAGTGGATGGGTTTCAGTAGGAAGACGTGGAAGGTGGAATGAATGCGGTACTGAGGGGGGGAGTTGGAGTTGGTATGACACGGCGTTTACTCGACGGAGTATTTTAAACGGGCCGATATACTTTGGGCTGAGTTTTTTACAGGGTCTCCGTAGGTTTATATGTTGAGTGGACAGCCACACTCTTTGGCCCGGGTGATAAACCAGGGTAGTGAGGCGACGGCGGTCGGCGTTTAGCTTACGTGTGTGTAGGGCACTACGGCGGAGCCAGTCATCTAAGGCAGGTATGTCTGATGGGGTCTTGTCCCACGGGAAAAAGGCCGGTTGGTACCCGTACACACATTGGAATGGCGTGAGTTTGGTGGAGGAATGAGTGATCGAGTTCCTCGCGTACTCAGCCCAGGGGATAAATGTATGCCAGTCGTGGTGGGTGGTACAGTATTGGCGCAGGAAACGCCCCACTTCCTGGTTGGTACGCTCCACCTCCCCATTAGACTGGGGATGATAACCCGAGGTTAGGCTGGCTGAAACTCCGAGCATCTTACAGAATTTTTTCCAGACTGAGGAGGTAAATTGTACCCCCCTGTCTGATACGATATCCTCCGGTAACCCATAAATACGGAACACGTAGTTGAACATAACCAGAGCCGTTTCCATGGCTGTGGGTAGCTTGGGTAAGGGGATGAGGCGGCACATCTTCGAAAAACGGTCTACAATGACCATGATGACTGTATTTCCCCCCGCTATCGGTAGATCAGTGATAAAATCCACCGCGAGGTGGGTCCAAGGGCGACGAGGAATAGGAAAGGGGAGGAGCTTTCCAACGGGTAGGGTGCGAGGGGTGCGAGATTGGGCACAGGTGGCACAGGCGAGCACGTAATCACGGATGTTGTCTTCCCAGGATTGCCACCAGTAATGTTTGGAGATTATGTGTTTCGTGCGGGTAATTCCTGGGTGACCTGCGCTCGCCGAGTCGTGTGCTATTTGGAGGAGGCGACCCCGAAGGGACACGGGTGCGTGCTTCTTTGCCTCGGGGCAATCCTCCGGCCTGGGCTCGTTGGCGGTGCCTCCTCCAGCTCCTCTTGAAACTCCCATCTAATGGCTCCTAGAAAGCAAGAGTCTCGTAGGATTCGTTCGGGTTCCTTCTGGGGTGCGTCTCTCTCAAATATCCGGGAGAGTGCGTCTGCCTTCGTATTCTTCGAACCCGGCCTGTAAGATACCGTGAACTTGAACCGGGAGAAGAACAGCGCCCACCTGGCTTGTCTGGGGTTGAGACGTCGTGCTGACTTCAAATATTCCAGGTTCTTGTGGTCCGTGTAAACGACGAAGGGATGTTCCGCCCCTTCTAGCCAGTGACGCCATTGTTCTAAGGCGAGTTTAATCGCGAGGAGTTCACGGTTTCCCACATCGTAGTTCCTCTCAGCGGGTTGAAGTCTCTTAGAGTAGTAGGCACAGGGATAAAGTTTTGGTTGTCCTTGGAGTTGGGAGAGAACTCCGCCTACACCTGTCTCTGATGCGTCGACTTCGACTATGAAAGGGAGTTTGGGATCAGGTAGACGTAGTACTGGGGCAGTCGTGAAGGCTCGCTTTAATGCGGAGAAGTCTCTGTCCTCTTGGGGGGTCCACTCGAAACACCGCTTCTTCCCCACCCCTCAGGAGGTTGGTGAGTGGTGCTGCCAACGCGCCGAAGCCCCTGATAAATCTTCGACAGAAGTTAGCAAAGCCCAAGAATCGTTGTAGTTCCTTCGGTGAACGAGGAGTGGGCCATGACATCCGAGGAAGGGGGGATCCTGGCAGGAGGTCGATTGCGCAATCCCAGGATCTGTGAGGGGGGAGATGACTGGCACTCTCCTTACAGAATACGTCCGCGAATTCCTGCTATTGGGCTGGTACAGAGTTTGCCAAGGGTGTGTACGGACTCTCTATTGTCGAGGATCGCAGAGGTATGTGCATACACTGACTCAAGCATCTAGGTCCCCACTTCGTGAGCTTTCTCGTCTTCCAGGAAATGTCAGGCTCATGGGCGGACAACCAGGGAAAGCCGAGGATTACGGGGTCTTTAGGGGAGGATACGAGGAAGAACTGCCTCTCCTCGCTATGGAACAACCCTATCTTCAGTGTAACGGGGGGAGTACAGCGATCAACTAACCCCTCCCCTATGGGCTGGCCATTCAGCGAGTTGATACGAAGGGGAGGAATGACGGAAGTAGTAGGGATTCCTAGGTGTTTCGCTAGCTCTATGTCCAAAAATCACCCGCAGCCCCTGAATCTATTAGGGCCGATAGGGCATTACAATTACCCCCCCAAAATATCTGCACAGGAAGATTAACCTGGTTCCTCCCTCCCAGAGGTAATAGGGGTTTGCTTACTTGTTTGCCAGGGTGTCCTCCTTCTCCAGGGCGCCTCCGACGAATTGGGCATCTATCGCGGAAGTGGCCTCCCTCACCACAGTACAGGCACAGTCCATTACGGAGGCGCAGGGATCTCTCGAGGGGGGCCAACGGAGCTCTGCCCACCTGCATGGGCTCAGGGATGTCGTGGTTCTCGGTGACCTGACGTGGGAAGCGTACGTGTGTGGCGGCTGAACCTCCTCCTGTACTTGGGCGATGAGCGACGAGCACCTTGTCGACGTTTACAGCTGCTTGAATGAACTCCGACAGTGTCAGAGTCTCGCTCCTGTAAGCCAGCTCCACTTGGAGGTCCACCCTTAGTCCCCTACGGAACACTGTTTTCAGGGCGGAGTCGCTCCATCCGCTACCTGCTGCCAACTCTCGTGCATAATCCACTGCACTACGACTCCCCTGTTTTATGTCGCAGAGCTGATTCCCTACGTCCCGGCCCGCCGCTGGATGGTCAAATACAGCCCGAAACAGAGTGGTAAACTGACCCTCGGATTGGAGGGCAGGGTCACCACTATCCCAAAGTGCGGTGGCCCACCTCCCAGCCTCCCCCGTCAGATGGGAAATGATAAAGTCCACCTTAGATCTGTCAGACTGGAACCGCGCCGGGTTGTAGGTGAAATACATTGAACATTGCATAAGGAAGTTTCGACAACGTTCGGGGGATCCGTCATATCGTTCCGGCTCTGCTACCGGGACGCAGCACACGGGAGGGGCTGCAGCCGATGGTGTAGGGAAGGCGGCAGCAGCTTGTTGGGAGGAAAAGGCGGCCTCCGAGACTTGTCTGAGCGAATCACCGAGGGCCACGATAGTAGACTCACGGGCTCGAGCTGTCTCGGCGAGCTGGCGTACCGTCTCGTTCAGCGCAGTAATGGTGGCTTCTTGGTGGGCGAGCCGAGCCATGGCTTCCGCTGGATCCATTGTGGATGGCGAAGTATTTCTGTTACGAACAGACCACACGGAGAGGGATCCAAGTGCGGAAAAGGGTCCATTTTTCTTGGCAATACACTTGATCACGTGATCACAACTGTAACTGGCAATCGTAAACACGAACGCTAAATCTTGGTCAGGGCGGTCGGGGTTCAACACGGAGAGGCAGAGTCCAGGAGGTACCAGATCGCTGGGCAGAGGACAAGGTCTAGAACGTAAGCAGAGGTCAGTACACGGGTAATCAGGCAGGTAAAGATAACGCTCGGTACGCAAAATTAGTTGGCAATACTTCGCAACCAGGAAGTGATAGAGGGGTGTATATATACGGAGGGAAAGGGGAGTGGAAGGAAACAGGTGATTAGAGGGCGGAGGAAGAGGTGTTGTTCCTAACATAGAGTCATTTAAATCCAATAAGCTGCTCAACACACTGACTTGTGTTTGATTGTGCTTGTATCTACAGTGTATCCATGTGCCCTGTGCAATTATGTAGTCATGACTGAATGTTTGTATAGCTTCTATAGCATCTCCTTGTATGTGATGTTCTCTCTCTTTCTGTGTGTATTCACAATATCTAAAAGCCTGCCTGGCAACCTGCCTAAAGAGCACAATAAAAAGAGCAGAGAGGTCCTAAAAGCTCAGATGAGCATGGCTCCCGCTGAGGAGGGACCAGCATGACAATGCCGGTTGGAGCAAAGGTGCTGTTAAAAAGGTGGATTAATGACAGACAAGGTATGTGAGAGAGTCTGTGTCTATGTGTAGTGCATGTATGTGTGTGTGCAGGTGGTCGGGCAGGCAGATGCGCGAACAGTTTATTACACAGCTTTGATTAATTCAAACACAGAAGTAACAGATTCAACTGCAGATTCAACCGACAGGGCAGCAGTACAGAGACCATCCAAGCCAATAACCCCTCCTCGCATATATATCCAGTTACTCTTCAGTGCAGTCCAGTCCAGCCTCCTGCTGCGATCTGTTCAAAATCTACACCGCTCGCATACAAGCACGCACGCACCGACCACCCCGAAACGCCGATATCCAGGACCCACAGAGGTTGAGAGCTACCGGCCAAGCTCCAACCATGTTGTGACAGGACACAGGAAGCGCTTGCTGTCGCGGGAGGAAGTATCAAATCAAACAGCATCTTTTTCAACTTTAAGGGCTCAGGGGTGGGTGGGTGGGGGAGGGGGGGTGTTCTGCCACACTGTTTGAAACAAGCCTTTCGGAAGGAGGGTCAAACCCGGCAGAGTAAAACAAAAGGCCACATTCATCTAGGCTACATCGGGAAGCAGAGTGTTATTGCACCGACTCCTTCCTTACCCCAGCCAGAGGGAGAAGAAGGCAGGGAGAGAGGTATGGTCCTCTCGTCTCTGCCAGAGAGTAATCCTAACCCAGAAAGTGAGACAGCATGGTGCACTACATTGTGAAGTTTTGTTTTTGTTTTTTTTCATTGAAAAAGCAGTAAGAAATGATGAGAAGGAGATGGGCAGACCCTGGTTTCAGGAAGTTTGGGAGCATGTCAGGGCTATAATAATCATAATTGATTATTGTGGGATGAGGCATACTGGCACTCAACCTGATTGGATTTGTCGGCCTTGAATAGATGCAGCCACCTGTGATGCAGAGCGGAACTATCTCAACAGTGACACACATTCACAGATAGAGGAAAAGTGAGTCAGCTTTTGGCAAGTCCTTTTCTCTCACTTTTTATCATTAAATGATTCCCACTTTGCTATGTGAATGTGTTTCATCATGTAGCAAGAACCATTTATAGCTAAATTGCATGGAATAATAGAGAATTAATATCCTAGCCTAAATTGATTAAGCTGAAAACCAATCTGTGGTCATTGTTTACATAGATAGCTTACAGTCCTAATAATACATTAGGCCAAACTGAAGTTACATGGTACATACGTCAATGTTATAAACTCCCGAGCGATATTAATTATAGTATAAATTAGTTACCTTAAAGTAAAATATATTCTGTCATTCACAGACCATCACAGGTAAAAGGCTGGGAACCCTCAGTGTTCCACCCTTACCTTGAATGTCACAGAATCCCCAAATGTATCCCACCCTCAGCCCTAGAGTCGCATACACACGCTGTGGTTTTTTATCGTTATCCCCCAGACTACCAAAGATCCCCACCTCTGATGTGTTCCAGAGCATGGCTCAGGTTTCTTTAGATGTGGCAGACTTTCTGACAAGGGGCAGGGCTTTGTGAAGGGCTGGAGGAGCGATGCACTCAACAGATGAGGCCTGGCGAAGGCGACCACTACACTGTTGAACCAAAATGGCACGGAAGAAGGCACAGAGCAGAAAAAGGGACGTGGCATAAGAAGGGGCAGGGCAGAAGAAGGGACGGGGCACAAGAAGGGACAGGGCAGAAGAAGGGATGGGGTAGAAGGGGATGGGGCAGAAGAAGGGACAGGGCAGAAGGGGATGGGTACAGCGGGAGCGCTTCAGTTTGTAACTATGCATCTCCTTTCATGCCTTTTGTACTGACTGGAGAAAAGGGCCCAAAGACTGTGATGTTGGCTGACATGAATACGTCATAGAATTTAGCTGTTCTGAGAGAGAGAGAGAGAGAGAGAGAGAGAGACAGCACGAGAGAGAGACAGAGACAGCAAGAGAGAGAGAGAGAGAGAGAGAGACTGCTTCTGTTCTGTTTGGTTTTGCTGAATGACTGACAGAGGCGTCATACAAATGCAAAGTTCTAAGAGTATAGACAGGAACTCTAAATGGCTTTCCTTGGCCACCCACATACATGCAAACACAAACACACATGCAGACATCCCGACCCCCGACCCAACCGCCCCCCCAAACCCCCCCCCCCCCCCCCCCCCCCCGTCCCCCTAGTCCACATATATTTTTCAGAGCACTTTTTAAAAGAGCACATGTAAATGTAATGATAGTAACACTGACGTGGAAAATACAAATGCAATGTCTTGCTTATTAAATTGGTTCTTCTACATGGTTTGATATAATTCTTTCATAAATAATAAAACATTGCTCAATGTTGGACCTGCACACCAACACATGACAAAAGCTATACGTCTCTGCTTAGCGTCTGGCGCAGTTTGTGGTGTGCATTACCTGTGGTGTCACAATGATAAACGGTCTGACTAGGCGTGCTGAAATGTTTATGCGCTGATGGCGTTACCGCGTGTAACTGGCGTCCACAATCAAGATGTTTGGAGAAGCAGGATCGGGTCAGTCATGGTGGCGCGCGACAGGAGTAGACAAACTGCCGATACGCACTGAAATGAAGAATTTCCCTTTCTACTCCTATTAAAATTGTCTAGAAAACAAGAAGCTTGTGAATGTTGCAGCTGTAGAAAAATATTTGGTGTATCTTATGTAAGAAAATATTACGGGAAGTGTATTGTATGATGTAAAAAGTGAAACAGTTTATGTCCACCACTCAAAAAAATTGAACAAACCTTTATAAAACTTTACTGCCAACAATGTACACATTGCCAAATCTACACTGTAAACATCAGTGGCACGTAAGTGTACAGCGCTATGGGGTTCAAGCAACTTGTAAACTTGTAAACTTGTGTATACAGAGTGCATCTGTAGGTATGTATAACTACAGTAATGCATACATTACAAATTTATATTGAATGGTATGTATGTGACCTTGTGTGTGGTGTGTGTGTGTGTGTGGATGTGTATGTGCATGTGT
Source organism: Brachyhypopomus occidentalis (assembly GCA_020368025.1). Lineage (NCBI taxonomy): Eukaryota > Metazoa > Chordata > Actinopteri > Gymnotiformes > Hypopomidae > Brachyhypopomus > Brachyhypopomus occidentalis. The sequence goes on from JAGXOD010000115.1 coordinate 224,216, forward strand.
GTGTGTGTGTGCGTGTGTGTGTGCGTGGGTGTATGGGTGTGTATGCTTGTGTGTTTGTGTGTGCTTGTGTGTGTGTGTGTCAAACTTTGATTGAGGTATCTTAGAAAGATCAGCCTGCGATCTAGACGTGATTAAATGTATAAATATATGCTTGTGATATTTTTCAACTGTATGGTCTTCTACCATTTTGTATTACTGGAGATCTTTGAAAGTAAGCATGAAAGGGGCTATCATAGACAAGACCTATTTGTCATATTTTCATAACCTCTCTAGTAGAATGTCCACTCTGAAAGAGACAAAACTAAATCCTTTAGATGGAAAATAGGAGCAAATGATAAAAGTTCAATGTGTGAGCAAAATGAGGAAAATGCTCAGAAGACAGAAGGAAAGCAAAGATAAGACTGAAAGAGCAAAAGAAAGGAGACAAAGTGAAAGCAGAGAAGATAAAAGATTCCAAAAAGGGAAAAAGAAAAGAGGGACCATGAAAGGAGAGAGATGTAATTGACTGAAGTTGGGTGGTAGCAACTGGTGTGGTAGAGGCCTCTCTATCTCTCTCTAATTAGTGCTGTATTCAGACCTGGCTATAGTTCTGAAACTTGCTAATGGAGTGTAAAACACACTCACAACCAACATACACAAGCATGCACACACACACTCACAAAACTCATCACTATATAGCTAGATACAGAGGATAAGTGTTGCTGTGCTACAATGTGAAGAGATTAGAAAAGGATTCAACAACCCCATGGAGGGTATTCACTGCCTTTTTACTCTTCTTCTTGTCATGCTCCTCTCTCTCTCTCTCTCTCTCTATTTCCCTCTTACTCTCTCTCTCTCACACGCACACACACACACATACACATGTACAAAAACATGTAACACACAGGCTATCAAAGAATTGGTTTCAAGTTTCAATACTTTAATGCCATATCAAGCTAGTGCTCAATCCACATATCTAACTCACAGTGTCCGTTAAAAATCTATTAAAACACATTAACAAAAAATATTAAAATAAATATACAATAGCGTTAACAACTCAATGAAAAATCTAATCAAAGTATTAAGATACAATATTGTGTGTATGGGTGTCTGCATGCATGTGTGCATGTATGTGTGGATCAAGTGAATGTTAGATACAACTTTATTCATATGTACACAGTCTCGGTATTGCCATAGTCACTGGCGCGCTCAGCGTCTGTCAGCTGAATGGAGTCTTGAGCAGCTGAATGTTTTGGAGTGCATATATGTATTGGCTTACATATTGAGTTACCTTACTATAACCTTTGTTTATTTTTCATTATTACCAATACCATGCGGGCGGCATGGTGGTGTGGTGGTTAGCACTGTCGCCTCACAGCAAGGCGGTCTGGGTTCAATTCTCGGTCTGGGCTGCTCTGTGTGGAGTTTGCATGTTCTCCCTGTGCCTGCGTGGGTTTTCTCTGGGTACTCCGGTTTCCTCCCACAGTCCAAAGACATGCATCATAAGTTGATTGGTCACTCTAGATTGCCCGTAGGTGTGAGTGTGTGTGTGCGTGTTGGCCATGTGGTGGACTGGCAAACTGCCCATGGTGTACCCTGCCTTCGCCCGGAGATGCTGGGATTGGCTCCAGCCCCCCCGTGACCCCGACTAGCGGGAATAAGCGGTACGGATAATGAATGAATGAATGAACCAATACCATGCTACAGTTGTTAGAAATAATTTTTTTTAAATTACACACCAGTTTGATATACATTAAGTTTAGTGTAAAATACATTATGGCATTAGAGAGATTTGATCTCTTTTCTTTGCACTACAATCAGATTATCTATCAGATCACACTGTGGGCAATTTACTATGGTGATGGAATGCATATCTGCCACATTTCTATGCACATAATATGGTCAACACCAGATGGGTGATGATTACAATTTCCCAAGTTTAGTTAAAACTCATTTGTAGGTATTTTATTGTTATTCTAAACAATATTTAATATTAGTAGCTTCCCTATTGCTGCTATTACTTATTTGGTTTAGAACCTCATCACTGGCAAAACAAGGGATGATCCGTCACTGTTTATTAGAAATTTCAAGTGACTTAAATGATACTTTTGGGTTTGGGGAACTTAAAAGGCAATTTAAAAATCAGTATTAAAATACTAAAATGAAAAAAAAATTTTCCTAGTCTAATTGACCTTTTAACAAAACTTCACACTACTCGTATGTTCTAAATAAAAAATAAAACTAGTTATTGTTGTTTCTCTAACATGCATAAATCTTGGATTGTTTTATTTATCTACTCTTTCTACTGTTTCAGCCAAGTTGTCCTAGAACTACACACATGCAAAATCAGTTTTGCACTTTGAAGTGACTCATCGCCATTATTTGTTTTTATTTGGCCTTGGTCCAAGATCAGTGATCGACAATCATGTGACTTGGCTAACTTGGCACACAATATTGCAGTATATCATTTTGTTAATTATGGTCTCTATAATATTAGTCCAAAGTGGCAATTATGCCATTGGGTTTGCTGTGAAGTTGGAATTATATCAGTCTTTTTGGTTCAATAGACAAAGCTTTTGGTGCAAACTGAAGACGCAAATGTACAGTGTTACCAATGACTTAATTCAGCCCATAATTAATAAATTGAAGTATTTCCTTTCCTTCCATTAAAATAAATGTATAGGCTAAAATAAAACTGATATTAACAGCTTGAGCAATTTCAGAATATTTCACTTCCTCTTTTTATGCAGCAGATGATTGTGTAAAAAATCTACCATTTTCAGCAGCCTGCTGTTTTGCCCACTAGCTGAATTTTTGTTAGATCCGGTAAATTCATGCCAAACATTGCAGAACTGCCAAATTAGCTTCTGAATACATTGCTGAATGCTGTCAACCCCTCAATATTATTGCAAGAATGTAAGTGTTCTTGTGTTCTCCCATGGATGACTTTACATAGACGAATGTTAACCACAGTATTATGGATGTAGTCCTCTTTCAGTGAACTCTGACCCACAGGTCATTGAGAAAAAAGGACATCATCAACCTAAAGCAAAGCAGCAGAAAAAGAAAATCTTCACCTATTTGAAAAATTTAGGTTACTTTGATCCTATCCTACAGGGCAACAAAGCACTTTACCACTGATATTTCTATTTTGATTGAGCCTGAATTACAAACAAACTTAAAAAAAAAAGAGTTATGATTTTGATATTTTTGGTCAGATGCCTATTCCCTCACTCACTATGTAGGCTCTTCTCATTCTTCTACTTCCTGAGTTGCACCGGATGCTTGATGTGGACCTTTCATCTCAAATTTGTGTATTTTGATTTGGAGGTTACTTTTTGACATGTGGGAGTTCAGCATTCCATTGACATGCAACACTTGATTTGAAAAGGTTTGGAGGCAAAATTACGGAAATATAAAATTTCATTTTAATGCTCCTGCAACCTACATTTTTTTAAATCATCATTAACATAAAAAATAATATATAATCTTTATCACCTTTAACTTTATCATAAGTTGTATTTTCAGTGTTTATCAAGAGCTCTACTACTACTACTACAAATAATAATAATAATAAAAGGCAAAACCTTTTGGTCAAAATTTGCCTTTTGAATGAAATAGCTAATTTTTTCTGACAGAAATCGACATTTACTTTAAATATTAATGTGGTGAATATAAGCAGATGGAGGATTTTTATTCTTTTTTGTGGACACGTTAAACTCCATTTTGCACAATTATACCTACAGTTCGCCTATACTTTATTACCCACAAGCTGAATGAAACGTCGGAAACAACATGCCTTAGGTTGCTATTAGTGCAACAAAGGACAGGGTTAGGAAAGTGTTTTTTAAAAATTACAATTATTTGAGCAAGCAGTTTTCAAAATAGATTTTTATAATACTTAGGACGGTTCAATTGTTTCTTAAACTCTCAAAACACACCAGACGTTTTTTAAGACTTGCATTCCTCAAATCGCGCTTCTGTTTACATGACGAGTCAAACCACTTTATGGTCTATGAATTTTAAAAAGGCATTGATGGTGAATGCTAGGTGATATTTTGTTCACTTTCTATAACTTGTACATCGCTATTATTATGGGTAAGTTGTAAGTTAAGAATGAGTGAAAGTTCGATAATTTGTACCATCGTTTCCTTAATTTTATGGATAGGAATACTGACACACAATAGTCATCCAATCTGCATCCCATAGACTATATCGTGCTTTGAAAATGCAACATCATCAAAAATCATCAATGGTGCTGTTACACAATAAAACGACATTAAGATCGAATAGACGGGTCACTTTCATTTAATTAGATTTTATGTAGATATTATTAACATAGGAATCAGAGCGTGTAGGTTAATTGAGCCACGTAAGTAATATATTTGTATTTTTCGTATATAAAGTAAACAAAAGTTTACTTTTGTAAACAAAACAAACGCCCTTTGGGAGACAAGCCTTATCACGAGGATAGTAAGCATTTAAGCATCTCTGAATGTACCTTCAAACGACCTATCCAACTCCACTAGGCAAGTTCACACAGCAGATCAATAATTACATACTAATAAACCGGGCTGTATTTTAATGCCAGGCTGTGCACGTTCTGTGAACTTCAGGGACATAAGTTTTATTATTTAATAATATGCACAATGGATTTATGTATTTTGCTATGACACACCTCGTTCTCTTAATAGCAGCAATCATTCCGATTTGTGTGTGTGTGTGCGTGTGTGTGTGTGTGTGTGTGTGTGTGTGTGTGTGTGAGAGAGAGAGAGAGAGAGAGAGTTTGTGTACTGGCCTACTGAACCATTCTACGCGTTCTCTCCTCGTCCAAGAACGCACGCGATAGACACATCACTGCGCGTGCGTGCAGATGTCGTTTTTTCTACTCGAAAAGCCTTATTAAGGACGCGTTTTGGATTTGGTCTGTAACAAGGAATATTATCGGGTTAACCTTCCCTTTGAAGAAATTTATCTGCAATTTTATTTGCTGATAAAATCTTTCCCATAGAGTATAACACTAGCAGTTAATCGTACTGATTGCCTCCGGCTTCCTAGTGTCTGGTTTCTCCTTACTTCTTTACAGACAATTTCTTACATCCACAGGCGAGTGGCTCACAAGAAACCTTTGCCCAAAAGAGCTGTCCAGTTACGCTTCCCTGTAATGATTACGGCGGACCGTAAACATACAACTGAAATCGTCGATTTCTTGGATTTGGGAAGTTGGATAGGATTATCACCGACTTGTGGGAGAGGAACCACGCCGTCTCTTACCCAGTGACACAATCCTGTCTCGAAGCCGCAATTAGGAGAATAGATGTGGGAAAGGTCATATTAGTGTGTAAGGCGCGACGAGTATTTGACAGCGTTGGTTTCCTAATATGCTGGGTGCAGGGTGAATATAACGATGAAAACCCTGAAAACACAGTACATTTCCTAACGTTACAAAAGGCCCACCATGTGGACACTATTGTAAAGAATACTAATTTTTATATCCTAAGGTTGTGTGTGAGAAATTAATGGTCTTCTTAGAGCTTTTGAACTAATGCTTTACAGAACAGATGATGCTATGGAATTTGTTTTTATTAAATATTTTCAATATTTGTACCACTTTGCGTTTATATATATTTTATGCATTATAAAGTATTATTATGTTATGATGTTGCAATTTTATGTTGGAGATTAGTGGACTGCCAAAATATTGCCATATTTTCAAATAAATCTAATTTATTTTGTTACATTTTGCAATTGCAGGTCCAGAAACGTGGTAGGATGAGTCTTATTCATCTACTGCTTTCAGGCCTTCATGTTTACCTCTTACTAAAAGAATCAATGGCATATCTATGTTATCAGCAGACATGCCATTCATCACGTTTATCTATGGCAGTAGCATCTTGTTCATATAGCCTAATAATCTTGTAAAAACGAGATTTCTTTGGAGCACTGCTTGACCTGTTTCAGTCAGAAAACCAAACCTTCCAACATCAGACTATCATCATCAACAGCTACATCAAAGCTTAGTATTAATCTCTCTCTCTCTCTTTCTCGCTCTCTCTCTCTCTCACACACACACACACACACACACACACACAAGTGATGCGTAACGCTATCAGCCCTTACCAGTGCTACTGAAGCAAAAAGTTCAAACATTCAAAGGAACGAGCAGTAAAACTTTGTCAGGCTTACTTGATTTGTGCTTTGCTTCTCCACTCGTGCTTAATTTATTTTTCTATGCGTTGTGAGGGCAGACAGCACAGATACGGATCATATATAATCTTAAACGAACCTTACGTAGTGGATGAGCAGTTTATTTGTAAGTGAATAATAATAATAAGAAGAATTAGAGTAGTGGTAATAATAATAATAATAATAATAATAATAATTAGAGTAGTGATAATAATAATAATAATAATAATAATAATAATAATAATAATTGAAGTACTCAAGTAATAATACTGTTTTGTTTGTCTATTTTAGTACGTAATAACTGAATTACACAAGCGTACTGGATTAATAATCTTAAAAAGATGTGGACTAAATGATTAACTAAATTCAGACTATTTGGCGTAGCATATCTTAATAAGTTAATTTCCAGTCAACGTTTCTGTAAAACAATATTTATTCTTATTGTAAAACAAATCGTGTAAAAATATCACACTCCGAGTATACAACTTACCAAATAATGTACATTTTATTACTGATATAAGCACACATTTTATCAAAATTCTCGATGAGTGTTTCTTGTGAATTTTCATTACAAAGCACAAATAAATTGAAACAATAAATTTTTCAGTTCGTCAGACTATAAAACAACTGTGGTTCGACATGAAATACATTGCTGTAGACAATTATTGAGATAAATTGACAATTTATCTTATTTTCCGTTAAGACCTTTATCTTTATCCTGAGATACCTGCGGTGTGATCGCAAATCATTTTAATGAATTGTTCGTGGGGATGTAAGTAGATTAAACTAAATGTTAACATAAATATAGATATCTTATATTTCACAGCTTGAACATAGGCACAAGTGATGATATATCCACCATTCAGCTGCGTTTAACAAAACAAAAAGGTACGAACAAAATCAATACAAAAATAATCCTACCTTTAACACAGGAGCGTTTGTGTGTATCTCTTTTTTTAATTGAAGTTTAGTTAAGAAATTAACAGCCGCTTGAGCCACTTACAATCCGGTTCGACAGGTTTTCGACCACCGAGTACAAGGACGGTCCTCCATGCACGATTCTCGGTAGCGGGGGTGCTTGGTTTGGAGAGTGCTGAGATACAAGAGTTGGCGGTGCCACGGGGACCGCCGGGGAAGTCCTTGCGGCACAGTGCGAGTGCGTGGAGCTCAGAGAGGTCCCTATTATGCTTTCTATGGAAAAGGATGAACGATGCACTGGAGATTTAGCCGCAGTCTGTACAGGGGATGAAAGGCCGGGGCTCAGCGGAGGATAGAAGCGTGAACGGGAAAGGTCGGTTGTTGTTGGCATAAGGGATGGCGCGGGAACCAGAGTTCCGGCGTGTCGAGAAGGCGGAGGCGGTTGTTGCTGCGCCTGGAAGGTGAAGAGCGCAGAGTGCGCATGGTACGTTTGCAGCTGAAGACCATATCCGCAGCCATAAGGTCCATAACCATACGCCGCGGCGGAGGGGAGAAAACCCCCGTGGTCCCGGAGAAGTTCGGGCGTTTGCTGTCGCTTAAAACGCTTCCGGCGTCGTAGGAAGCTCCCGTTATCGAACATGTCAGCTGACTCAGGGTCCAGCGTCCAGTAGTTGCCTTTTCCAGGGTTGCCAGGTTCCCGTGGAATCTTAACAAAACAGTCGTTCAGTGACAGATTGTGTCGGATAGAGTTCTGCCAGGCAGGGAACTTTTCTCGATAATACGGAAATCTGTTACTGATGAAATCGCAAATTTCGCTAAGTGTGAGGCGCTTCTTGGGACTCTGTAGGATCGCCATGGTGATAAGTGCGATATAGGAGTACGGAGGCTTCACCAGCGTGTTCTTTGTCGTTGGTTTGTATGTGTCCCGGGCGGTAGAAACATCCACGCATGGTGGGGAACCAGTGAGGAGAATTTCGTCATGCATCTGCGCCACCTCATCTACGTAGGAGCGCGAGTGCCCGTCGCCATCGTCACCCTCTCCAACCACATCGATGTCGGTCTCTTCCGACAGCACAGACGCATCTGACATCTCGGAGCTCAAAGTCATGGCTCTCTCGTGACCGTGTGTTCCTGGTAGGACCACAGCGAAGCAGCTCGGGTGCTGATTTTGTGACTCACCAACGTCCCTGGTTTGAGAAAACTCATAAGAGGCGCTGAGGAGAGACTCGGACAGGAGGTAAGGCGTGCCCTTGAGTAACTAGAGCCATAGACTTTGTATGGATTGCTAACGCAGTTGAATCGAACGGTAAAGATAAAGCACTTCATCCACACGCTAATTCTAGGGTACCAAAGGGAGACCCTCCAAAAGGCCAAACCAGGATTCCAAAGAGGGCGGACCTTTCCTTGCGCTATATACTGGCTTCATGATCACATGATAGCAAAGCGTCACCACAGTGATTGAATAGGGGGAAAATAACATGGGAAATTGTCCTTTAAAAAGGACTGTCGATAACTGAATAAAGTTCGATTCTGTTTTGGTGGTTATCGCCGCACATTGGTTAAGGTTAAACGTTAATCTTCAGTTTCGCTAGAAACACTGTTCACTATAATCTATAGGACCCTCCCATTCTGTTGCTGGATTGATTTTCCCCACAGTATAGTCAAACATAGCACGACCTATATATAGTGGGGATGTTTGAAGTTAAAATTCATAACGATATTTCAAATGTGTTATACTTGGAGTGGTTGAGCGTCAGTGCTCGGTTCTATATCCGTCTCGCATAGGCTACATCGGTTTGTGTGATGCTGAAGTGATCAGGATCATAAGGCATCGCTTTTACATCAGTAACGCTGATAACGGAAGAACTTGCAAGAAATGCGGGTCATCGCCTTTATTAGTAATATTTTAAATAACAGATATTACGAACATATCGAATTACATTTTAAAAGAGTAGTTACCTGTAGACTTAGTTATTATTAAAAACGAATATCAGAATTCTGTGTGAGTCTGTGTTCACACTTTTCTATCGTAGGCAGTATATTTCTCTATTGTTCATAACAATTTTCTGTGTTTTCTAATTGTAAGTATATACTGGTAAATTACCTAAAGACAACAGACGATGCTTCACATGTGATTATATGATAAAGAAGAAAGTAGTCAATCATGTCAATGTAGCCAATTTTAATATTAGAAATCTCTTGGAAAAGTTGCTGAATCTGTCGCATTTTGACTTTTCACTTTTTATTTCAATAAAGACTAGTATTACTCTTCGAATGGATAATCAAATCTGAGCGTAATTGCTCATCGTAACATAGTCATTAGTAATTTTGCTATTAGTACAATTGCTATTTCAGATATAAAACCTTAAATTTTCGAATTTACTCTAAATCTGGGCCTAATCTAAACGAATTAGTGAAAATTCAACAATATCTTCCACCCCACACAGAAAACCGGTAATATGGCAGTGAGCGCCATATAAACAGCTTTTTTAATCCTTTCAACGAAAAAAAAAACAAAGTGGGTTATTAAAAACATTTTTGTGGCAGAGGTGATGAAACAATCACTTATCCAAAAGACGGTCAACAAAAACTCTGCTGTGCCATAAGTAACCCATAAATTAATGTGAATAAACGGCAGAAAATAACCTTCCGACGATAATTATAATTGTATTTTTTATTGCCGAGCCGTGTTAGTTCTGGAGGATGCAGAAGGGGACGAAAGGTCATTTTTGTATAATGAAAGAAATATATGGAGCGTTTTGATACCTCTTTTATAGTATATCGTGTGGTCAGGCTTGTGATTTTAGGCTCGATTCACTCAACACATTTTCGAGGATGAGATCGCCATCTAGTGTCTGAATTTCAACACCTTCACACGACTTTTTCAGAGAATATATACACACCACAGCTAATATAAATGTTATATAGCTAAACGAAAAAAAATTGGCTAGGTTCGTGGATTATTTGTGTATTTATTTAGAAGCCTATTTTTATATATTTTTGAAAGCAATTGATATCAAGTTCTACAATTCCACTTTTAACAAACAAAACGTCTTTTATGTAAATGTGTACTGTTAATTGTTATGTCTATTTAATTTTTTAGTTTTTCTTTCACAAGCCACTGCTCACTGTGGATTAATTAACTTTATGTTGCTTCATTATCGTTGCGCATAGTGAGTCATATTTATAGCTTGTAAAGCATGTCATGCAGAAACGATCAAAGAAGCAGCTCATCTGATAAGTTTGTAGACACCCAAACCAGGAGCGGTTCTAGACCATCTGGACTGGGACCAGTATGTCTGTCAATGGTCCCTGGGGGGTAGGGGTGGGGGGCGGTTTCCGATCCTAAAATTTTAGCCTACTTAAAAATAGCGACAAAAGCGCTACGTTGCTTCAAATATCGTATGTCATATATCATACATTCATATGTTATATGTATATATATATATATATATACACATATACATATAACATATGAATGTATGATATATGACATACGATATATATATATATATATATATATATATATATATATATATATATATATATATATACATATACTGTGTTAGAGAGAGGGAGAAATTGTAGTAAAGTAAACAAGGTTTCCAGAGAAACAGGACGTACGTGCAGAGGTCCTTCATCAGCTGTGCAAACAAAGTGCTTCTGCTTCTGATTTAATAGGAGGAGGAACCAATATATAGGCTATATGAAAACGTACATGTTTAAATCATCACATTCATTCCATGGGATTCTAAAGTTCCAAGAGTGTAGATCTGGGGTGCGTTTCCCAAAACGTTCGTAACGTTAAGTACTTCGTAACCTCGTAATTAAAATATTCTTAAATTTACGAGAGTTTCCCGAAACTCTTCATAACTTACGTCGTACTTATAGTTGTTCGTAAATTAAGAGTATTCGGACCAATTCGTAACTCACTCAGTACTTCTTACTGTAACTCGAAGGTCACGTGCAGTTCTACCTCAAATAGGATAGAGGCCGCTAATTTCCCTTTAAAAACTCGCGCTGGTTTTAAGCACGGCATTAGCACATATGCTAATATTAAAAACATGAAATTATGGAAATTCATATTTATTGTGAATTTCGTATTTATTGTGAAAAAGCAAAGCTACTAGCTTGAATAATGTAGTCAGTATTTTCCTAGAATTAAATTAACTTTGGTTATATGAATCATAGTTTGATGGTGTCACAACAACCCATTAAGGTCTTAGTTCAATAGCAGAGCTTTTCATGCAGAGGCGGAGTCAACAAAGAACTACTTAAGATTCGTTCGTAAAGTTGAAGACTAAGAAGGCTTTTGGGAAACAAAATTGGCGTTATTAAAGTTGTTCCCAAATCTCTAAGATCGTTTGTTATCGGGCAACGCACCCCAGTTCTTTTTCTTTAAATGTTCTAATTTTGCTGCTGCCATTGCAACAACTGGCTATACAAACAGATATGTAGTTAATACAATAATACAATCTCCATTATTAGTACAGCAGTGGGTATATATATATATATATATATATATATATATATATATATATATATATATATATATATATGACAAATGTGTCCATACTAGGGAATATTCAGTAATGCTGAGTTGGAACTCCAGTTCACTTTGCCTTTGTGCCTAAAGTTTTACAAGGTGCAGCATGGGTCAGATTACCCTTCTCCTGCAGCATTACTGCACATCATATTAAACAATAGTTCATCTGAAAGGCACAAGTTATGGTGTCTGTGTTGGGGTCGTCTCAGAGGATAATTTGATTTGTGTGATATTTAAACGGTGAACAGACAATCGGATTAAAGGAACTTTGAATGCTACAAGAATGCAAAAGAATGTAATATATTTAATTATAAATAGGCTTAATTTCTTTAGTTTTTTAATTTAATAATTCTATAAGAGTTGTGCATATTGTAATTGGCATTACACTACAATTTCGTTCTCATAAGTGATCAGAGATTTTTTATAGCCTCATGTTTAATGTCTGACTCAGGGATAATTATTGCTATGCAGCTACTAATATGAAATCAAGAAACCTTTGATTTGCAGCATATTTGTTTATTCACAGAAACCATTTGTGTATGCACACGTCAATCTACATCGTTGATCATATACTCTTTGAAACAAAACAGTAATCTTTTTCAAGAAGATATACTTATAGTATATAGTATTTTAATTAATTTTTGTCTTTAATAAAAATGTAATAGATCAATTTTAAAAACGTAATGTGTTTTACCATTGGCTAATAATAAAACCATGAGAACTCTTCATACTATTATTCAAAAGTGTTTTACGAGCATTTATATTATAAATTAAACAAGAGAAATTACTCGTGAATTTGTACTGCAACACGTCCTCGCATTTCAACCAGCACGTCACTTCCGTCTCTCTCTCTCTCTCTCGCTTCCATCTTGCTCTCCGCGTGTGTTTTCTGCTAACGTGCAGGTCAGTGAGGAGATCTAAAATACTCTCTTTCCTGCATAGACACTCCCAGCTTCACAGCTCAAGGTAAATTAAGTACCTGATTTGTCAGACCGGCAGTTATTTCATATGGATCGTCCGTAGAAACATCACTGAACCGGTATCGATGTGGGAGATGGGCCTGCCGAAGTGTCAGGCCCGGAAAATGAAGAGCTAGCACAGAATGCTCTCATACTTGTGTAGCGCTGTTATCTGGATAGTACTGGCGTTCGTTCTGACAGTATTTAACGTATAACAGTATCGTAAGCGATTGGGTACGAGGCAGGTACAACTTACTAGTTATCTACAGTTTAGCAAGTTGTCCAGTTCTATGTAGCTTGACTTGATACACATGAAGTATCATTAGCATAGCATTTTTTCTTTTAATGCTAGCTATATTTGTGTCTTATGATTGGAGCCCTTACAAACATGAGTTTATTCTTTCTAGCTGAACAGTTAAATTGTTTCTAACATAATTCCCAAGCCTCGATTTAGGCGTTTCTTTAACGTCAAAAATAAAACAAAATAAAACTTTGTTTGAAAGTTTTAGTGAGTATTTAGCCAGATAACTATCTAACTAAACTACCATGCTCACCACTTAGGCGAACCCGTTAGCTGGACGGGCAGCTGGTTACCTGGCGCCTGGGCCTGTGCCTACTTGTATCTTTCTTTGTTGTGTAAAGGGAGGTATCGGGGTAGTTGGCTAGCTCACCTAAATAACAAATTGAAAAGATATTAAAATAATACGCCGCGTCCGTCACAGTTTAAACTCTACGTTGTAGACCTAAAAGCATTTTCTTCTATTTCGCTAGCTAGACAGCAAACCCATTTCAGACCACACCCCCTTCATCCATCAAGTCTATAGTTAACGCTGCTTACTAGTTAAGTAGTTTGCTTCATAGACATGTTTGATCATATGTTTGTCTTGCAGATGAAAGAAACAATAATGAACCAGGAAAAATTAGCCAAATTGCAGGCGCAAGTCCGTATTGGTGGTAAGGTAAGAATGAGAAAATTAGGATTAAGATATTTTTGACCTTGTTTATAGTAGGTTAAAAGGTTGATTTTTTTTATTATGGTCAGGGCACTGCGCGCAGAAAGAAGAAGGTTGTCCACAGAACTGCTACCGCTGATGACAAGAAACTTCAGTTCTCTTTGAAAAAGTTAGGTGTCAATAACATCTCTGGAATTGAGGAGGTGAGGATTTTAATCTCTTTTGATGCGCTTTGTTAAATATGTCTAATATTATGTTATAAGTACAGGAAAACATCACCTTTCCATGTGTATGCTTTCCCCCTTGTCTATCTGGGCTGACTTCTGTTGGAGCCAGGCATGTGGATGCATAGTCACTAATCAGTCATAGTTACTTGCTTCACCAGAAGCTTCCTGTCCACAGTACTGCAATGTTAAGGATTATTACACTGTGACTTTGCAGGTAAACATGTTCACAAACCAGGGAACAGTCATCCACTTCAACAACCCGAAAGTCCAGGCTTCGTTGGCAGCCAACACCTTTACCATCACAGGCCATGCTGAGACCAAGCAACTTACAGAGATGCTGCCCTCCATTCTCAACCAGCTTGGTGCCGATAGCTTGACCAGTCTGCGAAAACTTGCTGAGGCCCTGCCCAAACAAGGTGTGTGTCTTTAGAAGCAATACTATTGTTGTATCTTAAAACAAGGAAACTTGTGTGTGAAAATATATATAATTTAAAACAAATCTTGGGGCCATGCATAACTTTCATGATCAATTTTAAACCATGAAGTTCATATCCTGTAAGAATTCCAAACTCCCTTGGTCTCATGTCGAAACCATAGATTCTGTGTCTGTAAACCTAAGCAGATACAGTGTATTGTTACATGACATGCTGAATTGCCCCTTGCTCATATCTTATTTAAAAACTTGCTTATTTTTAAATAAGCAAGAAGGTGAGTGGCAGTGCATGTGTACCAGCTAACGATTATTCTCCTGAATGTTTAGAGTTTTGTTCCTCAAACGGCTCGGAACGATTCCTTTAAAATTAATTTCAGTCTCAAAGTCAGATGATGACAGATGTTATGGAGATGCTGATAACTCCACCTCTTTGTTGCAGCTGGAGATGGGAAGGCACCTGTGGCAGGAGGAGAGGAAGATGATGATGAAGTTCCAGGTTAGTAAGCAAAATGCAGCTCTTATGTGTGTTTTGTCTTTCTAAATTTATCCATGATCTCTCTCAAAGACTACTTTTTGATGCTTTCTACCATAGGACTAATCAGTAGTCCTGTTATACCCTTGTGTATGTTTTGTATTGTTCCCTGTTGGTTGTGTAGCTGTAAAACCACATGTGCCATATGTGATTTTCACACGGTAACGTAAGCACAGCATGGCGTACCTGAGGTCATGGCATGAGAACAATTTCAGGAGGTCACATTAGGGGTGTAGACTAGTCATGTCATGGTGTGGTATTTAAAGCTTGTATTGTTTACAAGCTCAGAAAGATGGCTTTACTTTTCTTTTCGAAGGGGAGGGAGGCCAGTGCATAAGGTTGCTATTATGGTTCTGATCCAGTCTCAACTGGGCCGCCTCCTTCCAGTAACCCAAGTCCAGCCAATGTATCAAACTATTACGTCCACAGCTCGCGAGTGGGATCGCAGTGTGTGATGACAAGGGGTTAATGTTTCTTGCAATCATGCCATTACTGAGGTTTGACCTTTCTTGGTCTCTTATGAAAACAATCAGATCTAAGGGGCCCCTTCTGTGAGTGATTTTGGGACTGACACCCTGGAGCTGAACAGTGGAAGTTTCATTTATCAGATTTCATCTCATAAAAGGCAACCTGCCTTTGATCCACAGCTTTACATTTTCACAGCTGCAGACTTTTCCAGTCTCCTAGCACTTGCTTTTCATGTTTGTGTGCTTGCTTGCATGTGAAATCATGATGGTCGAGTGCTCAGACGGTGCAAAATACCCTGCATCATGTTTCATATAAACACTAGAGACTAGCAGTTCTAGCAAAGATTAGATTTAATTTCTGCCACTCTTGATTAGGTGGTTTGTAGTATATCAGCGTATGCCCTTGGCCCTACAGTTCTCACAGGGAGGCCTTCTCCCTATCTCTCCCCCTTCACGTATTCTAGCCAAGGGTAGTGGAACACAACCTTATTTGTTATTCTCATTCATTGCAGATCTTGTGGAGAATTTTGACGAGGCTTCGAAGAATGAGGCCAATTAATCTGAAGGGAAGCACAGACAGATGTTTGGAATCTCCCATCTCAGCTGGGTCACAATGGACTTTTTTTCCAACCCACACTCCTCAATTCTTTGGGCAATTGTTTCCTTTTATAAATATATTGCAAGTGCAGCCCTCATGTTTCTCTTGTGCACTGCTGTCTGCCTTATGCCCAAGCTGAGGGCGAGAGATGTTTACCACATCACACCCAATGGTGTGGGGGTGTGCACATCCTAAGACATCCTGCTCGTGTCCCTGTTACTGAGGCTCGCTCCTTTTGAGGCCTACCTGAAGCAAAGATCTGAAAAATAAACATTTGCTATCTACAAGCTTATTAAATACGCTGCCTTGTCTACGTACTTCTGAATGCCATTCCATTTACTTTATACAGCTGCTTGTGGTGTAGATTTGGTGTTGTCAAGTTCTCCACACGTCTTGCTCCTACTGGAAAATTATTTGGTGGTTGGTGACTAGTGACACTGAGGTCAGTTTTAGAGCTTTCAATTTTCGTTTCATATTTTTTAAGGACAAAATGGTAAATCCATGAGGATAGCTTTTGGGTGTGTATTTGTCTTGTCTACAGATGATTGAACAAAGTATTAGGGTCTAGAATAGTATTCAAAAATGTTTAATAATCATGTCTAATTTCAGCACACTTATTAGATTTCATGAAAAGGTTACAATTAAGTAGTCCTTAATCAGAGAACTATATTACTGTTAACATTGAACAATTAAGAATTGCACCGTCAAAGCAGCCTTATACTGTGTTTACTGGCCTTTTTTTTTTACTGGATTTTTACTTGTTTGAGCCCATCTGTCTTACAGTACGTAGAATTCAGTTAGTGAAGAAACAAATGTTCAGGGTTTTTGTTGCATGGTACAAAACTGGTGTAAAGGAGCATATTTTGTTCTGTTGTCTGGTAATTCAAGCAGTACTGTACTATTTTTTGCCAGATTTATTACAAAATGGAACAGCTTGAAATACACAATGCAAGTAGTTTGTTTATGAATCATTTCATACAAAATTTATATGGAGAACTGAATACACCAATACATGATCACATCACTAGGCATATCAAAATAAATATGCACAGTACTCAATGGTTTAAAGATGCTCACACATTTCATTTTCAGTTAATATACACCAATCCTTGGGAGAAGTGAGGTCAAAATAAAAACATCTTTGCTATGTAGTTGCCGTAGCTCAAGTAATGTAAACATGCAAAAGGATGAATTGTCCATTTCAACTGCCTCTGATCACAGCAACATTCAGGTACATAAATTCATAAATCTGTTTTACACCTCAAATGTCTCCTAGTTGCATCTACTCTTTGATTCCTTGCAACAGCTTCAGTAGATGTGCTTCCATGACTTGTTGAACTGAAAGAAAATGAAAGAAGGGTTTCTCAATCTGATGGGCAGTTTCACAGCTCGCTCACCCATCTCCCCCCCCCCCAAGCTGAAATTATTTTGGTTGATGTATTTGACCAAAACAGGTGAGTGATTAGCTTATAGTTATAATGGTACACAAATGTAAGAAAAACTGGTTTGTACTGTTAGAACTAATGTGCTTGAATGAT
Source organism: Brachyhypopomus occidentalis (assembly GCA_020368025.1). Classification (NCBI taxonomy): domain Eukaryota; kingdom Metazoa; phylum Chordata; class Actinopteri; order Gymnotiformes; family Hypopomidae; genus Brachyhypopomus; species Brachyhypopomus occidentalis. Next base: position 241,552 of record JAGXOD010000115.1, read on the forward strand.
GTTTGTGAGGAAAGAAACCTACTAATTCAGTTTCAATTGACAAATGTAATGTAGACCCTTATGTGCAACCAGCACTTTTACTGTGCAAGTTTTTAATGTCTTCAAAATTACAAATAGCTGTTGCCTTATTTCTTAATGCCCCATGCACTATAAAAATTTTTACTTGAAGTAAATTTAACCCCAGATAGCAGGATAAAGCATTAATCTGTTTTACATTTTGTAAATTTGCTATCTGAATAGCAGTGAACTCAACAGAGGTGCCTTCTTAGTCATGATGTTTGATGTTGAAGAAAAAAAAAAAAACTTATGTTGACCACATTGGCATAGTATTGTGACATGTTATTTAGCATGGAATATGTGGTTGAAAACTAGTTACCATGCCTGTGGCCCATTGCCACAGCCATGTCCATAGCATTGAAGCCTGAGTCAGACTCCATGGTTGGGTCAGCTCCGTTTTCTGTTCAAGAATGAAACATTATGTACTACTATACAGGCTTTTAACTACTGTAATCTGTAATATTGCAAAAGTTATAGTAATGAAAAAAGGTTTGTGCAAGTTCACTGCTCTTACCCAAGAGGATTTCCACACAACAGACATGATTGCCATGTACAGCATAAAGTATAGGGGCTCCCCCATTCTGTAAACACACAAGCATGACCATAGCTATGACTCCAATCTCATCTCAAACTGAAAATAGCAATGAATCTCATTTTTCTTTTTCTCCACATGCTGTGTGTATCACAAACTGTTCTGTTATATAGGGGAATGTATTTTTAATTACCTACCCAGTCATACTCATTTACATCCACTCCACAGTCAATGAGCATTCTGACAATGTCTGTGTATCCTTTACTGCATGCTAATGACAATGCACTTTCTCTGCCCTTGGCCAAGATATGGGGGTCTGCACCCTACAAAAGACCAGCATTTTTATGAATGTGCACATGTTGGGTGGTGAGTAAAATGTTTGCTTGTGCATTACAGAAGACTTTTAAACAGGTCCATTGCACCAGACTTTGATGGCTCAGTGGAGTAACAGGTCTTGTTTAAGTTCATTTTTTTTGGTTGTTTTTTTTTGCTTTGTTTGCACTCACACTTTGTAGCAGGAATTCCACCACAGCAATCTGGCCATGAGCTGCTGCCCACATGAGTGGTGTAAAGCCCTCTTCATCTTGCAGGTTTATCACAGACTCTGATTGAAAGAGACATGAACAGGTTAGTTTTAAAATTCATAATGGGCTTAAAGATTATCGTGTCTTAATTCATCCTTATATAATTATACAAGCCTGACCTTGCTCTATTCGACTAGCTAGGAACACCATTTCTCCTTGTGCTGCAAGTTGGTGAATTGACAGAGCTGTGGTAGAAAAGAAACTTGTAGCAGTCATAAAAGCGATATACCTCTACTGTACACAGTAATGAGCAGGCCAAGAAACATGGTGTACAATACAAGTAAATTAAAAAAATCTGTCGTTTGTATTTGTAAAATTAGTGATAAAATTATTTAATATCTCCTTAAAGCAAACATTTTAGTATTACCTAAGGTTTTGGCTAAAAAGCTATACATTTTGAGAATTACTGTAGCTCTAGTGCATGGGGAGCCCCAAAAGGTAAAGATATGAAAAGTGGCTCACAGTGAACAAGCAGCGGGGTTGAGGAGACCTCATTGCCACGGTGTTTGTTGGTCAGAGTGGTCGACTGTTTTATTGGGGAGAAGTGCTTGGTGGTGGATGGCGTGTATACATGCCTAACCTGGATTCCAGGGGATGGGGAAGTCTGAATGTTGCATTCAGCTGGATACAGAAAGAAAGCAAATCTGCCCATGAAGAAAAGGGAGCACATTATTTGCAATCAGCAATGCTTCCAATCATCAGGTTTCCCTTACCCTTAAACAAGACTGAGGCTACCTCCAGATCAGAGTTCACCTGGTCTTGGATGTTCTTGCTATCTTCCTCATTCAGTGACTTGACGAACCGCGAACACACGTTCATGTCGAAGCGGTTGGGTAATATGAATTTAATGCCCATGGCAACATTTTGCGAGCTAGCGTCCTCCGCTGTTCCAATGCTCACGGGAGGCTCCACTTTGATGTTGGCCATTTCGGGCAGTGGACACATGCCCTCCATTTCCTCTGATGCCATTGGCCTCTGCGTACGATGATCGTCCACAGATGGCGAGCTTATAAATGAGGCAAGTTAGTTCTTGACAACGAGCATGTACGATATTCAATGTTAATAAATACTTCAGTTTTGTATCCTGAAAAAAGAATTAAGACAGTCTGAATTAGGACAGTTTTGCTGAGTATCATGGTCATGTCTGGTCACATATAGCTAAGGAATATTCCACATGCAATAACAGTAGATAAATTATGTTTGACAAGGAGACGTGTAGTTAGCTAGGCTAATTGCTGTCTATCTGTCAGTTGTCAGTTCTCACCAAGGGACACCTACCTAATTCGATTATCTTGCAAAGTAACGTAAGACAATAACCTTCGTGGAGCTATTGTAGGTATCGATAGTTTAAAAGCTACCAACAGTTCCAATAAAGTACAAAACAAAAGAAAATTAGGTGTGGAGAATAACCAACGGTCTTAAGTGTAGCTACATGCCTTCGGCATAACTTTACTTGTCTAGGTTAGCTTGCATGTTAGCTATATGTCGCACCAAAAACATAGGCGGTAAAGATTGTTGTTAAATTAATGTTTAGTTTGCCTAACTAGTTAATTGTATCGCTCGTATTCAAATGGCCAACGCTCAAAAATGTAAAACGTCAACTAGCTCACCAGTGTCGAGTTAGCTGTTTAGGTAGCTACTATACCAAAAAACCCCGATTGATCTGGTCAGCTAGCTAGCTAGCTAGCTAATAAGTACATGTTATCCTTCTCGGCCCGGCCTCTAGCTTGTCAAGAACAACATTTACGTTTCTCGAGTTGTAACTGTCATACCTACCTTAACAGATGACAGGTTACCGGCCTAAATTACTGTAACTTTAAAATGATACTCTATAAGGTGATGGTTTGATGTTCGGTAAGCAAGCACTTGTGTTATTGTCCTCAAACGATTTATTGTTTCAGCGAGTTCAGCGAATAAAGTTTTTTCAAATACTTTTTACATGGATATTTTTACAGTACACACAGTCACCCCATGTACGACCAAATAGCACAAAAATATTTGTGTATTTGTGCCGCTAAAAATGTATGTTATCTCTCTTAAATTATAAAGCGCTAACGGTTTAGGAGTGACGTCATCCAGACCCATCAACGTCCAAATAGCACAAAAACAAGGCTGCTCGTTTGTGCTGGTGGGTGCTACTAAAATATTTTGTGCTATAAAATGTCTCAAGAATGACGTCACCCACCGTATCGTCGTCCAAACCACACCAACAATCCTCCAGTTAATTTGCGCTACATTTGTACTGATTTGTGCTGCGATTGCCACAAGGGCATATACCATTCATCCATCCATCCATCCATCCATCCATCCATTATCTTTACCGCTTAATCCCGGGATTAAGCGGGCATACACCATAAAAAAAGTATTACTGCGAATGTTAAATTTTTTTTCTTTTTAAATTTGTTGATAATTTACACAAAAACAGAATAACAAAGAGATACTGTTTAGGGGATTGGTACAGATTTCCAAATAAATACAAATATCAGCTGTTTTAAAAGCCTTTCGGTTTGTAGAACAAAAATGGTCTAATTTACATTTTCACATATATAAAAATCGTTGATGAAGGTTTGATCTTACTGAATATACTTGTGACTGTGGTATTTAGATTAAGGACAGGTTAATAGCATATTATACCTGAGCCTTGTTTCCAGGCGCAACGAGAATTCAATAATTTCACATACTCTCAATGCCAAAATAGACGAAGTAATGTTTTGGGGTTAGTTATTAAAAACTTGGATAAAGTACATTTTTTCTAGTTTAAGGCCTTCAAATAATTATTCCAACAGGAGACAGCAGAGGGTGTAGAAACTGTCATAGTGAGGGAGGCTCGCCCTACCGGTCGCCTCCGGCACAGCGGCAGTTGTCCTGTTGTTGCATTGTGTGCGTCCCTCAGGTAGTCGGGGCTTATTAGCCCCCTCACCTGATGGTCGTTTGTCTGTCTATATATGTCTTGTCTTTGTACCAGTTGACTGCTGGTTATTGTTTCCTTAATTTGGAACGGTGCACAGGATTTTGGTTTGGATTCATTAAACCCCTCTTTTTTACCCCTAGGTAACTGGTAGGTCATAAGTACTTTAAAAACGTATTTATTTATAGTATAGTATAGTCCTGAAAATTCGAACAGAAAAGCCACAATGACTTGGTTTTATCCAAAATATGACCATATTTCAAAATAAAATTATCAGTGATGTGAGAAATTGTGTTATTTTAAATTATAAATCATAGCTCAGGCATGTAACATTTGCTGATGAAAGTTAGCCAATTTCAGTGGAAGTTTCTCTATTTTAAAATTACAAAGTAAAACAAAACCAAGATTACCTCATTCAGAAAATGAATGGACATAGTCCAGGGATGGACATAGTCAGAAATAATACTCAGGTAGGCTGTGGCATTGATACGATGCTCAATTGGTACTAATGGGCCCAAAGTGTGCCAGGAAAATATCCCCCACACCATTGCACTACCACCACCAGCCTGAACCTTTGATACAAAGCAGGATGGATCCATGCTTTCATGTTGTTGATGCCAAATTCTGACCTGTCACAGCAGAAATCGAGACTCAGTCAAACAAAGCAACGTTTTTCCACTCTTCTATTGTCCAATTTTGGTGAGCCTGTGCGAATTGTACCCTCAGTTTCCTGTTCTTAGCTGATAGGAGTGACACCCAGTGTGGTCTTCTGCTGCTGTTGCCCGTCCGCATCAAGGTTCGACGTGTTGTGTAATCAGAGATGCTCTTCTGCATGCCTCGGTTGTAACAACTGGTTATTTGAGATACTATTGCTGTTCTATCAGCTCGAACCAGTCTGGCCTTTCTCCTCTGACCTCTGGCATCAACAAGGCATTTGCGCCCACAGAACTGCCACTCACTGGATATTTTCTTTTTCGGACCATTCTCTGTAAACCCTAGAGATGGTTGTGCGTGAAAATTCAAGTAGATCAGCAGTTTCTGAAATACTCAGACCAGCCCGTCTGTCACCAACAACCATGCCACGTTCAAAGTCACTTAAATCACCTTTCTTCCCCATTCTGAAGATCGGTTTGAACTGCATCAGATCGTCTTGGCCATGTCTACATGCCTAAATGCATTGAGTTGCTGCCATGTGAGTGGCTGATTTGGCATTTGCGTTAATGAGCAGTTGGACAGGTGTACCTAATAAAGTGGCCGGTGGGTGTATATCACAGTCATATTGCTTGTTTTAATATGGCAATTAAGCAGTTGCACGGAAAGGAGAAAAATATATGGAGAGGTGGGACGGCCTTGTCTAATTCCACTTTTATCTTACACACTTCAGTCTTAATATAACAATTGACATGGTTATACGTTATTTTACTTGCATCAAAAATAAGTCTACTGTAATGTGAGGGGGTAGGAAGGACGCCGATACGAGCGCACATTCACAATCGCTTTTATTCAATATTGCTGTGCAGTTAGCTCTTAGCACATAAAGCACACAAAACGGAGCAAGACTCAGTACACAGGGTTGATTCATTTATATACCTTGAAATAAACAAGACCCGTGTTCTGCATGACTTTGTGAGACGGATACATGTATGCACATGGAACCACACCCAAAAGAAATACATATATAGACATGATCAGACGCAGACTACACAAACACACGCCCGGAGGGAGGGGCTGTACCATGACATCTACAAAGCCACATTTTCTTGAAATTGGGATGTTTTTAATGAAATTGTGTTCTATGCTATTAAAAGCCACATCACTAAGTTTAGAAATCACCAAATAGTCACAGTATCTAGAGGCATCTAAATTAGATTAGATTAGATTCAACTTTGTTGTCATTGCCCTAGTACTGTTGCATTTATGGAAGAGTGGCAAGAAGAAGATAAAGATATCCATAAAAAGTCTCGTTTAAAGTTTGCCACAAGCGCCCTGGGAGACACACTAAACGTGGAAGAAGGTGCTCAGGTCAGATGAAACGAAAATCAAACTTTTTGGCCACAATGCAAAACGATATGTTTGGCGTAAAAGCAACACAGTTCATCACCCTGAACACACCATCCCCACTGTCAAACATGGTTTGGGCCTGCTTTTCTTCAGCAGAGACACGGAAGATGGTAAAAATTGATGGGAAGATGGATGGAGCCAAATGGAGTCTGCAAAAGACCTGAGACTGGGACGGAGATTTATCTTCCAATAAGACGATCCAAAACATAAAGCAAAATCTACAATGGAATGGTTCACAAATAAACGTATCCAGGGGTTAGAATGGCCAAGTCAAAGTCCAGACCTGAATCCAATCGAGAATCTGTAGAAAGAGCAGAAAACTGCTGTTCACAAATGCTCTCCATCCAACCTCACTGAGCTCGAGCTGTTTGCAAGGAAGAATGGGCAAGAATTTCTCGTGCAAAACTGCTAGACATACCCCAAGCGACTTGCAGCTGTAATGGCAGCAAGAGGTGGCGCTACAAAGTATTAGCGCAAAGGGGCCGAATAATATTGCACGGCCCACTTTTCAGTTTTTTATTTGTTAAAAAAGTTTATAATATCCAATGAATTTCGATCCACTTCACAATTGTGTCCCACTTGTTGATTCTTCACAAAAAATAAAGATTTTATATCTGTTTGAAGCCTGAAATGTGGCAAAAGGTTGAAAAGTTCAAGGGGGCTGAATACTTTTGCAAGGCACTGTATATGCACTATTTAGCACTTAAGCATTAACTTAGTGCAGCGAGAGCCACCAACGTGCATTTCCCTCAGCTACACAGGGCCTAGCCTGTGGCTACACACTCTGTAAAATCCCCAATAACCACAGATCTTAGGTTTTAGCTTACTGTTATCAAGGTCATAAATCATCTGGAACACCGACACCATGGCACTAACAGTTAGTTTAGCATAGGTGGCTAACACTACTGCTAACATATAAACTCACCAATACGAAAATCTGAGTGTTTTCGGCTCTCACTGCTCCTCGTTTTCCAATGAATCACCTACGGTCCCACAGCTCAGCAGTTAGATGAACAAAAGCTTGGCTTTTTAAACCAAGCGTAACTGTTGTCTCAACTTTATCTCAATTTCTTTGCAGAAACGACCCCCTCCTGATGACAGGTTGATCCAAAAGAAAGTTCTGGATCCAGATCAGCAGTATTCCTCGTGCATACCAACACAACTAATAACCAGATTGGTTGAAATGCATGACATGGTAAACAAATGTTAATTATAAAAAAACTGTAAAATTCATTAATTCTCAACTCAATAAAGATTATTTACCTCAAATAATTGTGTCTATTTATTTATATTATTTCTGAGCTTCTAATTTACAGTAAATCAAGCTTTTTATAACCTGGGTTACAAGTAGGACAAATGTGATTGAATTTTGTTGCCATGGTTTGTAACTTAAAACAATGTAAAAGAAAACAAAAAAGCATATGGAATAAAGTGTGGGTAATACCACTCAAATGTGCAATCTTCTTTCCTGAAACTCCACCTGCCTTTGATGACGGGCATCTAAAGACGTCAACATCTCTTAGGTGTAGCACCAGCTTGTGATACTAACAAAACAAACAACTGACAAACAAAAAATTGTTATCTTCATTTCCACAAATCCTATGCATGGCACAAAGTAAGATTTCAATAATGGGGGACTGGGTGATGTCACAGATTTTGTTTCTCTAAAATGGTACCTGTGTTGTACCAAATTCAGCACCCCTGCTGTGAGATCCCTTTTCGGGATCATGCGTCACACATCTAATGAATGCAATCCCGTAAACTTTAGTTCTGTTTCAATCGAAAGAATAAAACAAAGATCACAAATTTCAGTCAATTCTGATGGAAATTGCTGATTTACAGAATATAATTGGACTATTTGAAATGGTATTGAACTTTGGATTTTCCCATGACAGTTTGCAAAGGGTATGAATAATTTTGGACATGCCACTTTTTGTTCAAATGTAAATAAAAGCCGAGAAATTTTTTTCCATAATGATGCCTCTTTACTTCGTCTTATTATCTTCAGGGAGATGACTTTCATTTCGGTTAAAAAAAGAATTGCTGGTTGAATGAAAATAACTTTAAATCAAAATTTGCCAGGCGTATGAATTATTTTGGGCAGCACTGTAAATAACCAGACACAGGTGCAACACATCACATTAACAAGACAAGGAACAGGTGATTGGACTGACGAAGACGAACCCACAATTTGTAAGGGTGAGCCAATCCAGAGGACTGGCCACCCGGGTTTTTTGGGGTTGGATACAGGGGCAATAACCTAAGACCATAAACTGAAGCCTCGGCCAAAACTAGTGCGGGAAAAGGAGAAAACCAAAAGGTAATAAAGAAAACGAAACAACGACGTAACATAAAACAACACGGAGCAAACTCAACGTGATAAAACGGGAGAACAGAAAAAGTACACGGACACGGTCAACATGGCGAACACCTTATATAAAGGGTAACAAAATAATAAATGATAGGAATAATACAGAGTAGGAAAACTTGAGATGGGCCAGGGATGGCACATGAGAGAAAACTCGAAAATAGAATAGAGATGGCGAAAACACCAAGAGAGTAGAGAGGCTGATGAAAGCAGAAACACTACTAACAATCCAGCAGTGAGTAGTCGCAACCGTCTCCCCTAAGTAGGAGGAAAGACAGCTGCGGCCACTCACTGCTGATTACGAGGAATGCGTGGGGTCCGCGAAGTTCCCTCGAGTGGCGACTGAGGGGACCGCGCTGGAACCAACCCTGACAGAGCCCCCCCGTCTAGGACTGCGGGCCCAGGGCAGTAGCCCTGACACGATAAAAATCACGGATCAGGGAAGGGTCCAGAATACGCGCCGCAGGCACCCAAGAACGCTCCTCCGGCCCATAACCCTCCCAATCGACCAGAAACTGCTCACGCCCGCGAACACGCCGGACATCCAGTAACCGCTGTTGCGCTCTCCCCTCCTCTTGTCTTAGCGCAGCGTGTCCGTTTGATGCAAAAAAGAAAACAATCACCAGCCTTGTGCCTTTTAATCTTTTATTAAAGGAAGCATAAAATAAATGCAGAGATCTCCGGAGAGTACACCACAAGAGTGAACAGCATAAGCTATTCCAACAGCTCGGAGTGTAACTCTGCCCCAGTCAGCGTCTGTCCCTATTTTTATAATCAGAACCTGAGTGTGGCCTCCACCCCCTGTTGGAACACCCCAAACTCTACTGGTTTTTAACAAACTGCTGGTCTGTTCCCTTCCGATTGTTAAAAGCACCGTTTGCATTTGACAGTTGCAAAGATAAAATACCCCTTATCAGCATCCTGTGTCAACAGACCCTCTTTCTGTTTTCCAACTCCCATCTACGCCCTTAAAACATACTCATCAGCATTTACCATCTATATGACACTCTTAACACTAAGCAGTTTGATCAATAATGTAATAGTAAATTATAATGCATGATGCCAAGCAGTTGATTACTAATGAGATGCTAGCAAAATATAAAGTATTAAAATATGATTCCCAACAATACCCTCTTTTGATCTCTATTAAGAGATCACCATCCACATGTAATAACAATACTCAAAAATACACCAACTGATGTTGACGCCGACATGAGGCTTTTGTATTTGCCAAATTGCTAGTATATAACTCTGTTGAAATAAAAATTTTCTTAAACATAAGTATATGTTTTCCTTTTTTTTCAGCGAATAAAGTTTTTTTCAAATACTTTTAACATGACATATTTTTATAACACACAGTCACCTCCACATGTACGACCAAATAGCACACAAAATATTTTGTGTATTTGTGCCGCTAAAATGCATGTTATCTCTTTAAATTATAAAGCGCTGTGAGTGACGTCATCCAGACCTTATATCAACGTCCAAATAGCACAAAACAAGGCTGCTCAAGCTGAAAGCGGTGGGTGCTACAAAATATTTTGTGCTATAAAATGCTCCCAAGAATGACGTCACCCACCGTATCGTCGTCCAAAACCACACCAACAATCCTCCAAATAATTTGCGCTGGCTATTTGTACTGATTTGTGCTGCGATTGCCACAAGGGCATATGTACCATTCATCCATCCATCCATCCATCCATCCATCCATTGTCTTACCGCTTTAACCCCGATTGCTGGGCATACACCATAAAAAAAGTATTACTGCGAATGTTAAATTTTTGCTCTTTTTAAATTTGTTAGGGATTGGTACAGATTTCAAATAAATACAAATATCAGCTGTTTTAAAGCCTTTCGGTTTGTAGAACAAAATGGTCTTAATTTACATTTTCACATATAAAAATCGTTGATGAAGGTTTGATCTTTACTGAAATATACTTGTGACTGTGGTATTTAGATTAAGGACAGGTTAATAGCATATTATACCTGAGCCTTGTTTCCAGGCGCAACGAGAATTCAATAATTTCACATACTCTCAATGCCAAAATAGACGAAGTAATGTTTTGGGGTTAGTTATTAAAACTTGTATAAAGTACATTTTTTCTAGTTTAAGGCCTTCAAATTATTTCCAACAGGAGACAGCAGAGGGTGTAGAAACTGTCATAGTGAGGGAGGCTCGCCTACCGGTCGCCTCCGGCACAGCGGCAGTTGTCCTGTTGTTACTGTGTGCGTCCTCAGGTAGTCGGGGGCTTATTAGCCCCCCTCACCTGATGGTCGTTTGTGTGTCTATATATGTCTTGTCTTTGTACCAGTTGACTGCTGGTTATTGTTTCCTTAGTTTGGAATGGTGCAGGATTTTGGTTTGGATTCATTAAACCCCTTTTTTACCCCTAGGTAACTGGTAGGTCATAAGTACTTTAAAAACGTATTTATTTATAGTATAGTATAGTCCTGAAAATTCGAACAGAAAGCCACAATGACTTGGTTTTATCCAAAATATGACCATATTTCAAAATAAAATTATCAGTGATGTGAGAAATTGTGTTATTTTTAAATTATAAATCATCAGGCATAACATTTCAGGCATGTAACATTTGCTCATTGATGAAAAGTTAGCCAATTTCAGTGGAAGTTTCTCTATTTTAAAATTACAAAGTAAAAACTTTTAAAACCAAGATTACCTCATTCAGAAAATGAATGGACATAGTCAAGGGATGGACATAGTCAGAAATAATACTCAGGTAGGCTGTGGCATTGATACGATGCTCAATTGGGTACTAATGGGCCCAAAGTGTGCCAGGAAAATATCCCCACACCATTGCACTACCACCACCAGCCTGAACCTTTGATACAAAGCAGGATGGATCCATGCTTTTCATGTTGTTGATGCCAAATTCTGACCTGTCACAGCAGAAATCGAGACTCAGTCAAACAAAGCAACGTTTTCCACTCTTCTATTGTCCAATTTTGGTGAGCCTGTGCTTAATTGTGCCCTCAGTTTCCTGTTCTTAGCTGATAGGAGTGACACCCAGTGTGGTCTTCTGCTGCTGTTGCCCGTCCGCATCAAGGTTCGACGTGTTGTGTAATCAGAGATGCTCTTCTGCATGCCTCGGTTGTAACAACTGGTTATTTGAGATACTATTGCTGTTCTATCAGCTCGAACCAGTCTGGCCTTTCTCCTCTGACCTCTGGCATCAACAAGGCATTTGCGCCCACAGAACTGCCACTCACTGGATATTTTCTTTTTCGACCATTCTCTGTAAACCCTAGAGATGGTTGTAGCGTGAAAATTCAAGTAGATCAGCAGTTTCTGAAATACTCAGACCAGCCCGTCTGTCACCAACAACCATGCCACGTTCAAAGTCACTTAAATCACCTTTCTTCCCCATTCTGAAGATCGGTTTGAACTGCATCAGATCGTCTTGGCCATGTCTACATGCCTAAATGCATTGAGTTGCTGCCATGTGAGTGGCTGATTTGGCATTTCATGTTAATGAGCAGTTGGACAGGTGTACCTAATAAAGTGGCCGGTGGGTGTATATCACAGTCATATTGCTTGTTTTAATATGGCAATTAAGCAGTTGCACGGAAAGGAGAAAAATATATGGAGAGGTGGGACGGCCTTGTCTAATTCCACTTTTATCTTACACACTTCAGTCTTAATATAACAATTGACATGGTTATCGTTATTTTACTTGCATCAAAAATAAGTCTACTGTAATGTGAGGGGGTAGGAAGGACGCCGATACGAGCGCACATTCACAATCGCTTTTATTCAATATTGCTGTGCAGTTAGCTCTTAGCACATAAAGCACACAAACGGAGCAAGACTCAGTACACAGGGTTGATTCATTTATATACCTTGAAATAAACAAGACCGTGTTCTGCATGACTTTGTGAGACGGATACATGTATGCACATGGAACCACACCCAAAAGAAATACATATATAGACATGATCAGACGCAGACTACACAAACACACGCCGGAGGGGAGGGGCTGTACCATGACATCTACAAAGCCACATTTTCTTGAAATTGGGATGTTTTTAATGAAATTGTGTTCTATGCTATTAAAAGCCACATCACTAAGTTTAGAAATCACCAAATAGTCACAGTATCTAGAGGCATCTAAATTAGATTAGATTAGATTCAACTTTGTTGTCATTGCCCTAGTACTGTTGCATTTATGGAAGAGTGGCAAGAAGAAGATAAAGATATCCATAAAAAAGTCTCGTTTAAAGTTTGCCACAAGCGCCCTGGGAGACACACTAAACGTGGAAGAAGGTGCTCAGGTCAGATGAAACGAAAATCAAACTTTTTTGGCCACAATGCAAAACGATATGTTTGGCGTAAAAAAGCAACACAGTTCATCACCCTGAACACACCATCCCCACTGTCAAACATGGTTTGGGCCTGCTTTTCTTCAGCAGAGACACGGAAGATGGTAAAAATTGATGGGAAGATGGATGGAGCCAAATGGAGTCTGCAAAAGACCTGAGACTGGGACGGAGATTTATCTTCCAATAAGGCGATCCAAAACATAAAGCAAAATCTACAATGGAATGGTTCACAAATAAACGTATCCAGGGGTTAGAATGGCCAAGTCAAAGTCCAGACCTGAATCCAATCGAGAATCTGTAGAAAGAGCAGAAAACTGCTGTTCACAAATGCTCTCCATCCAACCTCACTGAGCTCGAGCTGTTTGCAAGGAAGAATGGGCAAGAATTTTCGTGCAAAACTGCTAGACATACCCCAAGCGACTTGCAGCTGTAATGGCAGCAAGAGGTGGCGCTTACAAAGTATTAGCTTAAAGGGGCCGAATAATATTGCACGGCCCACTTTTCAGTTTTTATTTGTTAAAAAAGTTTATAATATCCAATGAATTTCGATCCACTTCACAATTGTGTCCCACTTGTTGATTCTTCACAAAAAATAAAGATTTTATATCTGTTTGAAGCCTGAAATGTGGCAAAAGGTTGAAAAGTTCAAGGGGGCTGAATACTTTTGCAAGGCACTGTATATGCACTATTTAGCACTTAAGCATTAACTTAGTGCAGCGAGAGCCACCAACGTGCATTTCCCTCAGCTACACAGGGCCTAGCCTGTGGCTACACACTCTGTAAAATCCCCAATAACCACAGATCTTAGGTTTTAGCTTACTGTTATCAAGGTCATAAATCATCTGGAACACCGACACCATGGCACTAACAGTTAGTTTAGCATAGGTGGCTAACACTACTGCTAACATATAAACTCACCAATACGAAAATCTTAGTGTTTTCGGCCTCACTGCTCCTCGTTTTCCAATGAATCACCCACGGTCCCACAGCTCAGCAGTTAGATGAACAAAAGCTTGGCTTTTTAAACCAAAAGCGTAACTGTTGTCTCAACTTTATCTCAATTTCTTTGCAGAAACGACCCCCTCCTGATGACAGGTTGATCCAAAAGAAAGTTCTGGATCCAGATCAGCAGTATTCCTCGTGCATACCAACACAACTAATAACCAGATTGGTTGAAATGCATGACATGGTAAACAAATGTTAATTATAAAAAAACTGTAAAATTCATTAATTCTCAACTCAATAAAGATTATTTACCTCAAATAATTGTGTCTATTTATTTATATTATTTCTGAGCTTCTAATTTACAGTAAATCAAGCTTTTATAACCTGGGTTACAAGTAGGACAAATGTGATTGAATTTTGTTGCCATGGTTTGTAACTTAAAACAATGTAAAAGAAAACAAAAAAGCATATGGAATAAAGTGTGGGTAATACCACTCAAATGTGCAATCTTCTTTCCTGAAACTCCACCTGCCTTTGATGACGGGCATCTAAAGACGTCAACATCTCTTAGGTGTAGCACCAGCTTGTGATACTAACAAAACAAACAACTGACAAACAAAAAATTGTTATCTTCATTTCCACAAATCCTATGCATGGCACAAAGTAAGATTTCAATAATGGGGGACTGGGTGATGTCACAGATTTTGTTTCTCTAAAATGGTACCTGTGTTGTACCAAATTCAGCACCCCTGCTGTGAGATCCCTTTTCGGGATCATCGTCACACATCTAATGAATGCAATCCCGTAAACTTTAGTTCTGTTTCAATCGAAAGAATAAAACAAAGATCACAAATTTCAGTCAATTCTGATGGAAATTGCTGATTTACAGAATATAATTGGACTATTTGAAATGGTATTGAACTTTGGATTTTCCCATGACAGTTTGCAAAGGGTATGAATAATTTTGGACATGCCACTTTTTGTTCAAATGTAAATAAAAGCCGAGAAATATTTTTTCCATAATGATGCCTCTTTACTTCGTCTTATTATCTTCAGGGAGATGACTGTCATTTCCGGTTAAAAAGAATTGCTGGTTGAATGAAAATAACTTTAAATCAAAATTTGCCAGGCGTATGAATTATTTTGGGCAGCACTGTAAATAACCAGACACAGGTGCAACACATCACATTAACAAGACAAGGAACAGGTGATTGGACTGACGAAGACGAACCCCAATTTTGTAAGGGTGAGCCAATCCAGAGGACTGGCCACCCGGGTTTTTGGGGTTGGATACAGGGGCAATAACCTAAGACCATAAACTGAAGCCTCGGCCAAAACTAGTGCGGGAAAAGGAGAAAACCAAAAGGTAATAAAGAAAACGAAACAACGACGTAACATAAAACAACACGGAGCAAACTCAACGTGATAAAACGGGAGAACAGAAAAAGTACACGGACACGGTCAACATGGCGAACACCTTATATAAAGGGTAACAAAATAATAAACATGTTGCGCTCTCCCCTCCTCTTGTCTTAGCGCAGCGTGTCCGTTTGATGCAAAAAAGAAAACAATCACCAGTCTTGTGCCTTTTAATCTTTTATTAAAGGAAGCATAAAATAAATGCAGAGATCTCTGGAGAGTACACCACAAGAGTGAACAGCATAAGCTATTCCAACAGCTCGGAGTGTAACTCTGCCCCAGTCAGCGTCTGTCCCTATTTTTATAATCAGAACCTGAGTGTGGCCTCCACCCCTGTTGGAACACCCCAAACTCTACTGGTTTTTAACAAACTGCTGGTCTGTTCCCTTCCGATTGTTAAAAGCACCGTTTGCATTTGACAGTTGCAAAGATAAAATACCCCTTATCAGCATCCTGTGTCAACAGACCCTCTTTCTGTTTTCCAACTCCCATCTACGCCCTTAAAACATACTCATCAGCATTTACCATCTATATGACACTCTTAACACTAAGCAGTTTGATTAATAATGTAATAGTAAATTATAATGCATGATGCCAAGCAGTTGATTACTAATGAAATGCTAGCAAAATATAAAGTATTAAAATATGATTCCCAACAATACCCTCTTTTGATCTCTATTAAAAGAGATCACCATCCAGATGTAATAACAATACTCAAAAAATACACCAACTGATGTTGGCTATCATACCGACATGAGGCTTTTGTATTTGCCAAATTGCTAGTATATAACTTTGTTGAAATAAAAATTTTCTTAAACATAAGTATATGTTTTCCTTTTTTTTTTTTTCTTCTTCCCTCGTGGGAGGCAGGGTAGACTTTCCCTGACGTGCCTCTGCTCCCAGGGATTATTCTGCCCTGTTGTTTGGGAGCTCCTATCTCTCTGCGCTCTCGATGGGTGCCTCTGATGCTCTGCACTGGCTGAGGTGGAACCACGTGTCTCCTTTACCCTTCAGTCGGACGGCGTGTGATGTTCTCTCGGTGACCTTAAACGGACCGGTCCACCTGGGCTCTGACCACTTCCTTTTGATGACCTTCAAGCGGACCCACTCTGTGACAGGCAGGTCCGGTCGTGGCGTTGATTCTGACTCCTCTCCTTGTACCTGGACAGAAAAAGCTTCACAAATGGCTTTTAGTTCTTTGAAATACTCTTTATGTGATCGGACCGCTGGTGTTTCCAGCTTCGCAAGCGCGTTTTGGGGCCCCGGAAAACTCCTCCCTGTCATGAGCTCAAACGGAGTGAATCCAGTTACGGAGTTCACTGAAGATCTTATGCATAATAACACCAACGGCAGGGATTCCAGCCAATTCATCCCTGTTTGTGCACATACCTTTACCAGCTTATTTTTTATGTTCCCATTCATCCTTTCTACTTTGCCCTGTGATTGGGGATGGTAAACTGACCCGTACCTATGCCTGAGCCCAAGGCTCTGTTCCACAAATTTTAACTCTTTGCTCGTAAAATGCGTGCCGTTATCTGATTGAATTACCTTAGGAAAACCATGGTGAGGTATCCAGTGATTTATCAACATTTTGCAGACTGACTTAGAGTCCTCTGCTCTGGTAGGAAATGCTTCTACCCAACCTGAAAATTTATCCACTACCACTAACAAATACCGTTGACCTCTGATTGGTATTAACATGTCAGTGTAGTCAATTTGAATCTCTCCTCCTGGTTCTTTAGGATCAGGAAACTTCCCTGGTCCCGGCTTCAAAGTCGGGCCACTGTTATGCACATTGCATATTTCACACCTTTTTGTCCAATCTCCTATCATGTCACTGAGGTATGGGTGCCACCAATGTTTTAAATTTTCCCTCATCTGCTTCCTGCCAACATGCGCTACCCCGTGTGCTTCTGTGAGTACTGCCTTAATTAATTTCCCTGGTAATATGGGTCTCCCGTTTGGTCCTTCCCAAACTTCCTCACCTTTAACTCCTCCTTTCTCTAACCACGCTGTTCTCTCTTCTGGGCTAGATTTCTCTTGTAGCTCTAATAGCTCTCTGCCTGTGGGTAAAGAAGGCCACCTCCTCTTCTTCCCTACACACCATCTGAAGTCCGATGGTTTTGTAGCCTGCTGCCTTCTTTGCTGCTGCATCTGCAGCTTCATTCCCTCTTTCAATCAGACTGTCACCCTTTTGATGTCCCTTACATTTGATGATTGCTACTCTAGTTGGTAAGAGAAGTGCTTCCGCTAGCTCTTTGATGTCCTCCTGATGTTTGATGGGTTTTCCCCTGGTGTTGTGTATCCTGCTCGTTCCCATTGTCCTAACTCTACGTGTGCCACTCCCACTACGTAGGCTGAGTCAGTGAAAATATTTATGTGACGGTTTTGTCCCAACCTCAGAGCTGCTATGACTGCTCGTAGCTCTGCTCTCTGTGCTGATTGTAACCCTCCAGGTTTTTCTGAGTGTACTGTCCAGAACTCATCTCCCTCACCCTGTGTTTCCATTACTACTGCAAATCCTGACTGTACTCCTCCATCCTTACCTCTGAACCCACACCCATCTGTCCACATGTTTTCTGCTCCTGGAATCGGCTCTCCTTCTAAATCTGGTCTCCATTTTGCTGCCTTTGACACTTCTGCCACACACTCGTGTGTTGGACCCTGTAACATGCCATCCGCCATGTTAATTCCTTCATGTGAAAACAGTAAATTAGGTGCCGTCAGAGCTTTTTGAATCCGTCTTTGTCTGAGTGGTGTGAGTGTAAACATTTGTGAGTTTACGTATGCCATGACACTGTGGCTGGTTAGAATGTGTAGAGGATGTCCTGTTACTATGTGTGCCGTCTTCTGAACTAGTTTTGCAACTCCCGCTGCATGCTGTGTGCATGGTGGGTGTCGCTTCTCTGTGCTGTCTAGAGGGACGCTGAGGTGCATTAGCACCTTCCTTTCTCCCCCTTTTTTCTGAAACAACACTCCGTTTACACAGGAGGGTGTTTCAGAAACATCTAAGTGAAATGGTTTGTTGTAGTCCGGTGCAGCCAGGTCCACAGCCTGTGCTAACATCTGCTTCAGTTTGATGAATTGTCTTTCGGCCTCAGCCGTCCAGTCAAGCTTGCCTGCCAGGTTTCTCATTCCTAGTTCACGAACCATGTCTCTAAGTGGTTGTGTCAGCTCCACATAGTCAGGCACATAGTGTCTACTATAGCCAGTCAGTCCTAGAAATGATAACATGTCCTTTACCGTTTCGGGCTTGGGGTGATGCAAAATGGAAATGCGATGTTCTGGTGACACTCCTGTTGCGCCTCCTGTGACTATTCTACCCAGGAATTGAACCCGAGGCCTACAGCACTGCAACTTCTCCCTGGAAACCTTATAACCTGTCTCCCACAGTCTGAAACCCGTTTAGTGGCCTCAAGACATGGAGCGTGACCTTGTCAATCGAGTACCCTGTATAAACCACGTGTTGCATGATCATATGAGACATGAGGAATGTCAGATGGAACCCAATCAGTAGCTTTGTTTGCCTTTGTCATACCTCCTAATTCTTTTGTGTCCTGGGTGCAGTGCTAATGAAACAGGTGAATCGCTCATCATATACCAGCACGGGGTCAGATTAACAGGTGCGGCCACGCCTTCAGGACCCACATATATGCCCCGTGTCTCTATTTCCCAAACCTGATTAATTAACTGTTCCTCAAACTCTTCCCCATAAACTGAATCCCCTACCTGGTCATAAAACAGAGTAACATGAAGTGGGTCGGGTGGCGGGACGTAGGGGTCAATCAAAGTGATCCACGGCTTCCAGTCAATGAACTTAGAGTGGACGCCCCTTGTGGTGCAGGAGTCTGGTTCTAGGAGGCCCCAGTAGATGTCAACCGTGGGTGGCCAGTCAGTGGAGATCAGATACATGCCTCTGTCTGCTCCCTGTGAACAGTGCATCTGTGTGCCATCCGGCAGCGTTATCACTAGTCCCAAGGGACTACACAACACAGTAGCTCCCAACTTTATCAAAATGTCTCTCCCACAGAGGTTAACAGGTGCAGTCTTTGAAATCAGAAACCTGTGATTAATGGCCTGCTTGCCACATTGTACAGTCATTGGAATGGTTTTGTGCAGACTTTGTGATTCCCCAGAGAACCCTCTAACAGTCACTAAATCGGTGCTCACCAACTCATCTGGTAAAGTGCAGTTGATTGCTGAATGAGTTGCTCCAGTGTCGACCAGGAAAGAGAGTCTCTGAGAACCGACCGTGAGGGACAGCATAGGGTCTGCCGTGGCTTTGCTGTCCGAGCTGTCATCTGGGCCCCATCATTCCAGCTGGTCAGTCTCCCAGGTGCCGACGGGGTACTGGCCTGGAGCTGCTGCAGGGTTCGGTGCTGTTACCAACTGGCCTCTGGCTCTCCCGCGACCTCCAACATTCTGGGGACACTCCCTTACCCAATGACCGACCTGCCCACAAATGAAGCATCCTCCACCTCCCATGCCACGACCGTAACCGCTAGGACCACCACGACCACCTCTGCCCCTTCCTCGACCCCTACCTCTGAAATTTGGGTTGTACCCCTGCTGTGGGCATTGCCCCCAGCCTTGTTGTATGTACGGGCCATATTGGGGTCCCTGGGGCAGCCCCCCCGTATGGATACACTGGTTGCTGTATACCCTGAGATGTATGAGGCTGCTGGGGGGGCTGACTCTGAACAGGGGCCATAGTAGCCTCCTTCTTTTTCTTATTCTGTTTTTCCTCAGTAGCTTTTCGTCTAGCTTCAGCCAACTGTAATTTCAAAATTTCAGCTTCATTTTGATCCATTTCATTTTTTGTTCTTCGGCTTTGTCTAGGGCCTTCCCTAGGTGGTGAATGAGGTGTTTGTTCCATTTTTCTGAATCACAATTAGTTAGATCTGGGTTGTTTTCTATGGCTTCCTGAACTGCCTTTGGAACCCCATCTAACACTGCCTTTCTGAACCATATCCTGTGTGGGCCCTGTGGACCTGGGTGAACGCCTGTCTGAGACACCCATGTATCCACTGCATCGCTTAAATAACCTATTGGGGTCTGTTTGGAAGTCCAGGTGAATTTTGGGATGGCTGCTGCTGCCCTCACTGGCCACTTGTCTCGCATGGCATTGCCTAAGGCCTGACTATATCTAGCTAAGGGGGTGTCGTGTAGCATGGTAGTGGTTCCAGCTGCATATTCTATATCCCTTAGGTCAGTGGCTGTGCAACATCTAGCTACCACCCCTCTAAAATCTCCCAGGGCCAGCACCTTGCCTGCAGTTAATTTGTCTAATTTAGCTAGCCATATGCCTCCTCCCTCAGTGAGAGGGGGAAGTTGGTCAGTCAGAGCTGTGATGTCAGTCAAAGGTAAGGGCTGATATTCACGAAGGCCAGTGCTCCCTATCACCAGTGGCATGATAGTAGCTCCCTGAGGGTCTGGGTGAGACGCCTTAGATCTGGTCCCCTGATAAGGACAGCTGTGTCCTGCCTCCCTCTCTCTTTCCTCATATGGTGAGGACTGAAAATGCTGTGGAGAAAGTAGAAGTTCTGCCATCTTTCTCATCTCCTGCCTAGCTTCTCTTAGCTCTTCTGTTAAGTTATTGGTTTTATTTTCTCTACTCTCAACACTCTCCCCTTCATCGTTGCTCTCCGTATCTGACTCCTCCCATTTCCCTTTTAATTTACAGTCCACAGTTACTGAGTTCCTGTTTTTTTATCTTTCTGTGTTTTCTTATTTATCTTCACTTTACTCCCTTTAGGACATCTCATTCTTCTGTCTACCTTGCTCTGCCTGCATGTCTTGAGAGTACCTCTCTCTCTATTTTTAGCATCTGGTTCTGCGTCTGTGTCGTTGGATTGCTCTGTGTCACTTCCTGAATCAACTTCCTCTCTCTCGCTGCCAGAGTCAACCTCTTTTTCTCGCTGTCACCGTCGACTTCCTCTATTTTGACTCTATGCCACCCCTCTTGTCGGGCTCTTACGTCATCAAATGCTTGCACTTTGTGGCGTCTAATTTTATCTTTTCCTCGCTCGTGTCTTATCTGTGCAGGGGCAGAACTATCTTCAAAGAGCATTTTCCCCCCCTCTATGTTCAACACTGGATATATGCCTTTAACCGTCGCCTCGCTTTTCTGCTGCAATGGTGCCGATGGTGCGGGTCGCCCTGAATGCTCATACGGGGTGGGTGCTCTTGGGGATCGGTTCTCTCTGGATCCCCTTTTTCCTTTGCTTGATCTCCTATCTTAGCAGCCCAACAACACTTATATTTTCTTCTAAGACCCAACTCACTCTCAGCTTTGATCACATCGCTCTAGCTTCACCTTTCTCAGTCTGCCCCCCTCTTTATATCCTTCCTTTAACTTAAACAATCTCTCTTTGGTCTCTTTTAATTTCTCGTCTATGATGTCTCCCAAACACACGTGGTCTATTCCCTGTTTTCCTGCCTTGGTCACCCATACCTGCAGATTTTTTCTACACTCTTTTTTAGTCTTTTCCCCTTTTTTAGGATTTTCTTCTATTAAATATAACATAGTGCTTGTTTGTTCAACCTGTTCATCTAACGTTTTCCATAGCCAATTCCCAGCTCCAAATTTTACATCAAGCTGTTTATATATCGTTTGCATTTCCTCCCCAGACATGTTGAAAAATCACCGATACTCACGTTTAGTTGTCTTCAACCTTACTTATGATTTTAAGGGCTCCGTTGGCACCGTCAGATCACCACCCTCAATGACGTCAGGCTTTCCTTTTGTCCGGCTTCTCGTTGTCCAAACTGGATCTTTAGGAGTTCCTCATTACTCCCGGGTACCGGCCCAGCGCGCATGGGACTCAAACCCTGCGTATCCGTTCGCCTCGTCAGACGAACAGTTCGGCTCGCCACACCACGGAAACAAGATTACTTGTCAGTTTTTTATACCTTATGTGCCAAACTCGGTATTTGCCCAAACTCGGTATTTAGGGCTTCCCACTTCCCAAGGCCTTCCACCTGGCTTTGCGGGATCGCCGCCCACACCCAGAAGTCAATATTTAGGGGTTCCCGTCGCCTTGTCAGGACGTCAGACGTACGGGGGGTTCGCCACACCCAGGAAACCACCTCCCTTCTTAATAACCTTATATTTAATATTAAAGCCTGGACTTTTGTATTGGTGGTTTTTCCCTTAAACTCTATATTCCTTTATTCCTTTATTCCTTTTAAACCATATATTTTTTCCTTTTTTTTTTCTTATTATCATTTAACAACAAGACTGGATTTAATTTAGTACCGCCCAAGTACTATTAGTTCATCACAATTTAGTTATATTCAATATGCAGAATTAGTTGTAACAGGTTTCTGCTTACCTTTAATTTGAAACCCCGGGGATGAACCAACAGCCTTTTGACGATAAGTTCCAAAAAAAAAAATTTTTGCATCACGTCGGGGTCACCAATTGTTGCGCTCCACCTCCTCTTGTCTTAGCGCAGCGTGTCCGTTTGATGCAAAAAAGAAAACAATCACCAGTCTTGTGCCTTTTAATCTTTTATTAAAGGAAGCATAAAATAAATGCAGAGATCTCTGGAGAGTACACCACAAGAGTGAACAGCATAAGCTATTCCAACAGCTCGGAGTGTAACTCTGCCCCAGTCAGCGTCTGTCCCTATTTTTATAATCAGAACCTGAGTGTGGCCTCCACCCCTGTTGGAACACCCCAAACTCTACTGGTTTTTAACAAACTGCTGGTCTGTTCCCTTCCGATTGTTAAAAGCACCGTTTGCATTTGACAGTTGCAAAGATAAAATACCCCTTATCAGCATCCTGTGTCAACAGACCCTCTTTCTGTTTTCCAACTCCCATCTACGCCCTTAAAACATACTCATCAGCATTTACCATCTATATGACACTCTTAACACTAAGCAGTTTGATTAATAATGTAATAGTAAATTATAATGCATGATGCCAAGCAGTTGATTACTAATGAAATGCTAGCAAAATATAAAGTATTAAAAAATATGATTCCCAACATTTAGCCAACGCGATAAATTTGCTGAATTTAGAAAAAAACGGTCAACTATGACCAGGATAGTAGTCTTCCCCTTAGACGATGGCAACCCGGTGATAAAATCCAACGAAATGTTGGACCAGGGCCTAGAAGGCACAGGAAGAGGGAGAAGAAGACCGCTAGGCTTAGACCGTGTTACCTTGCCACGGGCACACACGTCACATTTAAGGACAAAGTCACGCACGTCAAGGTCCATACGAGGCCACCAGAAACGACGTTTAATAAACTCCAACGTACGGCGTGATCCCGGATGAGCTACAAAACGTGATGAATGACCCCAGTCCAATACCTTGTTCCGCACAGAGGCGGGAACATAAAGGCAATTATCAGGACCCCCTCCAGGGCCCGGCTCGGAAATGAGAGCCTGTTTAACGTCAGCCTTGATTTCCCACTGAACCGGGGCGACAATAAGCTCAGGCGGGAGGACGGTCTCGAGGGGAGCCTCCTCAGACCTGGGTTCCCATTGTCTGGACAGAGCGTCAGGCTTAGTATTCTTAGATCCGGGACGGTATGACAGGGTGAAATCGAATTGGGCAAAGAACAAAGCCCACCTGGCTTGCCGAGAGTTTAACCGCTTAGCCTGTTGTATATACGCCGAGGTTTTTGTGATCGGTCCAGACTATAAAGGGATGTTTAGCGCCCTCGAGCCACTGACGCCACTCTTCAATGGCTAGCTTAACCGCTAAAAGCTCCTTGTCCCCTACATCGTATCTACTTTCGGTAGGAGTGAACGATGTGAGTAATACGCACATGGATGTAAGCGAGGGGGATCTCCAGTCCGTTGGGACAACACAGCGCCAACCCCTATATCGGAGGCATCGGTCTCAACCACGAAGGGCAGTTCGGGATCAGGAACACGCAAAACAGGGGCAGACACAAAATGTCTCTTGAGTTCCTCAAACGTGAGTTGAGCTTCAGGGGTCCACGCAAACTTACCTACCTTTTTGCTCGTGAGAGCAGACAGAGGGGCAGCCAGCGTGCGGAATCCCTTAATGAATCGTCGGTAAAAATTCGCAAAACCCAGGAAACGTTGGGTGAGGCGTACCGAGGTAGGAGTGGGCCAATGTGTCACGGCGCGTGTTTTAGCGGGGTCCATAGCTAACTGGTTCTCTGAAATGACGAAGCTGAGGAACGATACTTCGGTAGCGTGAAACACGGATTTCTCTAGCTTCACGTAAAGATGATTCTCCAGCAGGAGTTGGAGAACACGTCGTACGTGCTGCTCGTGATCCCGAAGGGATTGACTGTAAATAAGAATGTCGTCGAGATAAACAAAAGCATAGTTGTCCAGAGTTTCACGTAAAACCTCATTCACGTAGCGTTGGAAAACCGCAGGCGCGTTCATTAAACCGAATGGCATTACCAGATATTCGTAGTGCCCTGACGGCGTAATGAATGCGGTTTTCCACTCGTCACCCTCTCGGACACGTATGAGATTATACGCGCTGCGTAAGTCAAGCTTAGTGAAAACACTAGCTCCCTGAAGGGCCTCAAAAGCCGTTGCCATCAGGGGAAGAGGATGCCGATCCTTGACCGTAATCTGGTTAAGACCCCGGTAATCGATACATGGACGTAAACCTCCATCTTTCTTACCGACAAAAAAGAACCCAGCGCCCCGCAGGCGAAGTCGAAGGTCTAATAAAACCAGCAGCCAGGGCTTCTTGAATATAGTCCTCCATGGCTTTTTCTTTCTGGACGCGCTAGAGAGAACAGTCTACCGCGGGGAGGAGTAGTACCAGGGAGGAGGTCTATGGAAATATCATAGGCGCGATGAGGAGGTAAGAACCCGGCTTTACTTTTACTAAACACTTCTTTTAGGTCACGATAAGCTTCAGGAACACCATCGAGATTAATAACCTCCAGAGAAGCTTCAGACCCCGGACTGGATCTAGGTTTGAGGCAAGAGTTCTCACAACATTTGCCCCAACGTTGAATGGTCAGATTAAGCCAATCTATTTCGGGGTTGTGACGCTGAAGCCATGGAAAACCCAGAATTAATTGTAGATTCGGTGCGTCAATAACATACGGAGTAAGCTGTTCACTGTGAGTACCTATCTGGACCGACAGCGGAACGGTTTGATGGGACACCTGCCCAGAGGTAAGTAGCCTACCGTCTACCGCAGCGACAGAAAGGGGTTTATCCAACGACACCAACGGAATTTTTAATGAGTTTACCAAGGAGGCATCGATAAAATTACCGGCCGCCCTGGAATCCACCAGAGCCCTCAACGGTGATCAGAAGAACCTCTCCAAGAAATAACTACGTGAAGGGTTAATCCAACAGCGGGGGAGTGATTAGAACGACAGGCAGTGATCTTGTGCTGAGAGTCGCCACAATACAGACACCTTCCTTCCCGAATCCGAGACTGACGTTCTGATTTCGATAAACGTGTATGTCCTAATTGCATGGGTTGTTCGGAGCTGTCATCGGACACGGAGAGATCGGGTTTATTAGCAGCGGGGACCTACGGGCATTTTAGGAGGAGAACGTCGCGATCTCTTGCGCTCACGTAGACGGTTATCTATCTGGACAGACAATTCGATGAGCTCATCCAAAGCCGAAGGAGGATCTCTGAGTGATAATTCATCTTTAAGATCGTCATTAAGTCCCTCTAGATATATTTCTCCTAACGCCTCTGCACCCCAGTTACACTCAGCCGCTAAAGTACGAAAATGTAATGAGTAGTCAGCGACTGACTGACGACCCTGACGAATGCGTAGTAGTCTGACTCCTAGCACCCCTCCAGTAGCAGGGTGGTAAAAGGCTTGACGCATAGCCTGAGAGAAACTATCAAATGAAGCACATACCTCCGGTTGATTTTCCCAGATAGGAGTAGCCCAACGTAGTGCCTTGCCTGAGAGTAAGGTCATTGCGTAAGCCACTTTAGCCCGTTCAGAGGGAAACCGAGAAGGCTGTTGCTCGAAAATGAGAGAGCATTGTAGTAAAAAAACCCTACACTCATCCGCATCACCGTGAAAGCGGGCAGGGGCAGGCAAATTAGGTTCGGACGCCGCCGGAGAGGACGAAGGGACGAGGGGACACACTAACTGGGTTGGTAGGTTGGGCGACAGCTGGCGCGGCTTGGAGCTGCCCTAGGATATGCTGCAGGGTTTGCTCGTGTCTCCCAACTACCTGACCTTGAGCAGTGAGCGAGTTCTTAATATCCCCAAGGACTTGGGCTATTGCTGGATCCATGTCTGGCTGGATTGTTCTGTAAGGGTGAGCCAATCCAGAGGACTGGCCACCCGGGTTTTTTGGGGTTGGATACAGGGGCAATAACCTAAGACCATAAACTGAAGCCTCCGCCAAAACTAGTGCGGGAAAAGGAGAAAACCAAAAGGTAATAAAGAAAACGAAACAACGACGTAACATAAAACAACACGGAGCAAACTCAACGTGATAAAACGGGAGAACAGAAAAAGCACACGGACACGGTCAACGTGGCGAACACCTTATATAAAGGGTAACAAAATAATAAATGATAGGAATAATACAAAGTAGGAAAACTTGAGATGGGCCAGGGATGGCACATGAGAGAAAACTCGAAAATAGAATAGAGATGGCGAAAACACCAAGAGAGTAGAGAGGCTGATGAAAGCAGAAACACTACTAACAATCCAGCAGTGAGTAGTCGCAACCGTCTCCCCTAAGTAGGAGGAAAGACAGCTGCGGCCACTCACTGCTGATTACGAGGAATGCGGGTCCGCGAGTTCCCTCTAGTGGCGACCGAGAGAACCGCGCTGGAACCAACCCTGACACAATTGTGCTAAGGCACACACATAAACATACACACACATGGAAAAGACGTTAACACGTGCACACAGACACACTCTAGGGAGGAGTTAGGGGCCGTACCATGACAACAAATATAATATAGGGTAACTAGATTTTTTATTACATAAACTCTAAATACATGAATGCATTATTAATTGCAACCAATTATTAAATTGTAACTTTAAATTATATTAGTTTCCTGATGTAAGAAGAAAATATTTAGCTGCATCCTATGAATTACAAGAAATAATGTTATGGCAGTCAAAGACAAAAATAAAGACAAAATCATCAGAATACACTTTAACTTCACTTCAAGATGTTTGCCTAGATCACCTCTAGATGGTGCACTGCTAGCATATATTTCTCAGTCAAGCTCCTCCAATGGGTTTTCAACTAGATTTTCAGTGATATAAGGTCCTCAGCATTGGCCCAGCCTGGTGAGGAAAATGCAGGAAGGGTGGGCACACTTTCCCTAGGGTTTCCTGTTTAGTTGCATTTTGATGACTTGAGCCTGTATGTTTTGATTGATTCTTTGAATGCTGAAATTATCTGCGGTACTTTGGAAAAACAAATCTGAAATACTCAGTGGAATTGGATTTCATTCTAAGAGAATTAACTCCCTAAAATTTTTGGGATTACAAGGATGAATTCATGTGTTCTGCGTAAATGTACTTTTCAATTACTTTTAAACAGAAGCACAATTAGACATGTGGGAGAATAGCAATCTGTATGCATTTAACTGCCTTGGACTCTCCATGCCCAAATTACGTTGTATGCTTCAGCAAACAGACTCAAATCATGTGTCATACTTTAGAGAACAATCAGCAAATCCTCTTTTGAAATAAAATTAGGCATGATCTGGATCATATTAGTAATGGAAAACTAGGAAAGTATACATAGCCTACTGACCGACCAGATGGTCTCTAATATGAGAAATATCCTAGAGCCTAATACAGAATGTAACCATTACTGTGCTGCGAGCGTGCGTGTGTGTGAAAACAGTACATTTGATGAGTGAACAGCGCAGCTTGAACAACCTACCTATCTACTGCAGACCTGTTGCGTGTATTGTAGTGGGGAGAGACGCAGAATACCCGGTGTGCGTCAAAACCAGGTCTCAGGCACGTGACTGTCTCACTCTCTATGACATCGATGCCGGGGGCAGGGCTTGTACACCGGGTACCGCTGTATAGAGACTCTGGAAGTCAGCAGGCAGCGTTAACACATCGCAGCACCTATGAATATCGGACATCCTGCTTGACCAAATGTTCATGTAGGCTATATTTTATAACGTGTAACACTTGCTTCGGACATGTCTCTTTTATTGAAACAGGATTGTGTACAGTAATAAATCAACGTTTTTTGTGCAGTTTCACAACGTATGGACCGAGGTAAGTTTACTCTGCTCACTCTCTACAAAAAATGTTCAGGTACGAGATGCCCGCACGTAGTAGGCTAATATCGCAAAGTAAATATCTTTCACACGTTAACGACAATGCACCCTGAAGTTCTTTGCGGTAAGGAACTGTATAAGAGATGTTATGTATAGTCAGTTACTCTGACCAACCTGAAATTGTTCTAGATAATGAAACCGCCTACGCAAATGCCACTAAAAGCTGTTTGGTGGCTGACAAGTGGGAACCATGGGAACTAGTACCTGAGTCTAACTGTATTTTTTCCTTTTACATAAACGCTTGAATGACTCATTCGAATGCTTGAATGACTCATTCCAAAACATCTATAATTTCCATTTTAAATAGGCATATTTGGCATAGTTTGTCTTTTGTTTAACTGAGTTAAAATGAAATCCGCCCCTGTCATTTTAGTTTTAGGTGAATATACTAATAGCACGACGTTAAGCCCAGACTCGTGCGCAAGTTGCAGACCAACTTCTTTGCATCGACGGAAAAATATTCTCTGATCAATGTAACTGCGTTAGCAGCCTGTTTTATTCCTTACCGTGCACGCGCATGTGCAGGCAGTTTCAACTACGGCAGGACATGGTATTCTTTTGATAAGGATTTTCCCAACACATACGAAATCCCCATTAGCTCAATACGTGTCGTGGAAATATAAAAGAAGGAATTTAGGTCAGGACCTACCTGCTTCCTCGAGTTTCGAAATGTACACGCGACACATTTGCATAGATGAACATAGAGCAAATAATACCTATTGATGGTGTGTGAAAAACGTAGGTGTTCTTTTTATTATTGTTATCTGTTATTCAGTAATTCTGTTATACGTAATTCTAAATGTGAAGCCTTGTTTCCCCAAACATACATAAAGTTGCTGTATGAGGTACATTTTGCAGACAAAAGGGGGAGGGGAGGCTTCAGGCCAGTATGTCCTGATTATCAGGAGAGATTTCACTTCCTCCTTCCTTGTGGCAGTGACCCTCCATATTTTGTATTGATTATATGTAAGGCCAGAGGTAAGGGCAGGTCAAACGATGATTGAACTGTTTATCTCTGTCCTATGGCTTAGTGTTTGGTGTATTTAAATTTTCTCAAAGTGGCAGTTGAATATATCAATTTACTAAAGCAGGAAAGAACAGTTATTTAGAAAACTGATTCAAAATGTACTGCCGTAAACAAAGAGGCAGGGCTCCCAAATTGCAACTTCCCAGGAGGAAATCAAGAATGCAGCATTATTTCACTGAACACTACTTACGCCTTGGTGAAGTAGATTATCCTGTTAATACTTACTATGTTTCATTAAGTCAGACTCAAAGTGTCTGTTTATTGCATCTTAACTGAGATTTGAATGGGCTTCTCGTTGTGTGTGCATGTTACAATTTGTAAGTGTGTAATGTTTTTAGTTTAGTTAGATGTTCCTGGCATCACACACATGACTGCACTTACATTTGTTTTTGTAAAACATATACCCAAGAGAGCATTAGGATTAGAGATATAGGGATATAGTTATAAACTATATATGTATATAGTACTATACTACATTAGGACAAGCATTTCTTGCATAGTCCAATGTAGTGAGAGTGTCTGGTCAGTTTCACTGTCTTCTGATAATGTAGTGCAGGTCTGAATGCGATTGTATTTTAATAGCATGTGGAAGTTAAGTATCTGGATAAAGTCAGGTCAGTTTCTCTAAGCAGAAAAACTAAGCAGTCACTCGGGTTACCTGGTATTCTGTGTCTGTCTCTTTCTTTCTTACTTACTTACTGAATAGTAAGTATACTGAATAGTAATTCCAGTTCCCCCAAATCCCTGTGTGTGCCTGTGCTGTAGGGGCACACAGTTGGCCTGCCAAGATGGTTGATTGAGAACCAACAATTAAGGTTTGTTTTTTCATGGTAGATCAAAAAATTTGAATAGGAATATCAACAGGTTGTTTATTCTTTTCATTATCATTATTTGAGGTTGAGCTAAATTAAAAAGTTTTCTTTCTTGTTGTTTTGCTCTTAACAGAAGGGTCAACAACTTGTACACAATGTCTGATTAAAGAGTTATCTTTCTCTAAGTCTCAGCCTGAACACTACACTACAGTAATTGTCTCTAACTCTGTCTCTCTTTTTTCTGTTTTACTCTCTCTGTTTTTGTCTCTTATTCTCTCTGTCTGTGCATGTCTGTTTATCTAACCTCCTGGATTTTTTCACCTGTGCTGGTGATATTCATCATACTCTGCATCATCATGCAGTAATAATGAGATGGTTGGAGAACTAGAGTGTGTGCACAGAGCAGTATGTGAGTGGCTGTCGTATAGAGTTACAGCCAGGTGTCAACAGAATGCCAGACTGGCACAGAGACACCATTTTGCCAAAAACAAGGGAACTCAATTTTTAAGCAAGTTAAAATAGTTAAACTCTAGATTAGTCATAAACCCTTAACAATGTACTAAAGTGATTTGATACTTTTTACTAAAAAGGTACTCTGAGGTAAAAATGTCAATGTGACAATAAACAGCCATTTAAAATTCCTATTTACTTTACTAGTATCTAATTAGTCTATCCAATTAAATGTATCTAAAAGGATATGGTCTACTCTGCATGTTAGTTATTTTGAACCTGCATGGGCTTCACTAAGGCAGGGGCTGTGAAGAGACATAACTGGTGGTTAGTGAGACCTGCCGACATCACAGACATGGCAGGCAACTGTAGAGTGATGCATAATGTCCTGAAGCAAATTATGTTGTTTTCAAACAGTTAAGCAAAATGGGACAAGCCAGACCTTTCACTAACAGGTATCTTTAAAGTATGTTTAAAGTTGGCATTCTGGTGCCTGAATGTTACATCAGACACTTAATCATTTGCAGTGTTCCAGCTACCCATGTGATCAAGTGAAACACTTAAAATAATAGGCAAGGCAAGTTTATTTGTATAGTTTGTTTCATATGCAGTGGCAATTTGAAGTGTTAAATACTACAGAGATATAGTACCGCTAAGATTATTATTATACTTCTATACAAAATTATACAAAATAACAGTATTTTGGTTGTATTGAAACTGCTTTAATTGTAGCCAGATTTGCTGAGTGTCTGGATCTATTTTGTTTTGGGAATTTGTCCTAATTAAAGGGAATGCCAGACAACCTGGTGATTCAGCAAATAATATTGAAGCAACGGATGATAATAGTGAGTGGTTTTAGATACTAAACTGTAAATACCTTTTACCTGGAAAAATACTTTGCCTGTGGCTGTACAACAAGCAAAAGTTCTTTTGTGCCTAACCAAACTAACCAAAAGTGCTTTTGTGAATCTTCCCACTGTTTATAGTGAAATTCAGCCCTGGTTTCTGCTGAACCCTTTTTGTTCTTTTGTGTACTATTTGCATTCTCTCTCTTTCTCTCTCCCTCTCCCCATCCATGGCCCTAGTTGAATGTCATGTTTTGTTTTTGGTGAATAGACATTTGTCCTCTCTGTGCTTTTCTAACCAGCCTCTGTGTGTGGAAGGCATACTGGCACATTGCAGTTGCACATGGCCTGTGTTTAGCTAAGACATGTATGGTTAAGCAGGTATTTTTTGTGGACGTACAAACACCCCTCTGGCCCTTTCTACTAATAACTAAGTGTGCTTCCTGTGCAGATGAGTGTAATGATCTGATGGAGTTGAACAGACAAGAAGTGCCTCTTTATGTAAGTATCATAGATGTTTTCAGTTATTTTTGTTTACATTTATTTCACTCTCTTTTGTGTGGGAGACAATTAGCAATTTTTAAAGAGATGTAAATAAATAAAAAATATCTAAACACATTAGGTGACAATTAAGTCAGTAAAAAAAAGACTTCAGGTGTCCACTTGTGTAGGCATCCCAATCTTCTAAACCGTTTCTGTTTGTGCTCTCTCTGTCTCTCTGTGAGTGTGTATCTCTGTCTCACGTGAAATTCTATCCTTTTCATTCTTTTGTTTCTTTGTTCTTCTGTCGGCTTGCCAAATGACAGTACTCATTTATTTGAGGCCTTGCCTGTTCCTTCCCTGTGTTTGTCTGTATATATCAGGGACATTAAGAGAGTTTAATTTCCTTAGATCCTCTTTCTCCACCTCTGTTATCACTGGTAATAAAATTCTGATCTGTGCATACTAACAGATTATTCAAAATGGAATGGAAAAGACGTATATAATAAGATTTTGCCTAATTAGCCCAATAATCTTACTGCTAGCATTCATAGCAGGAAATTGAATGTTTCATTACAATTTAGTAAACATTAAGTCAGACTAACACCAGCAACCTTTAATTGCTGACATTTGCCCATTTGTAATGGAACCCCTGGAACTAAGCTAAAAATGCTGTCAGTGTGTATCAGTAATGATTAACAAACTACAGCTCACTTCAGAGTGCTGATTGCTTATTATTATAATCTTTGCCTGAACACTTGGTTTGCAGCCTTTGGTAAAAAAATGACATGATATAGCATAAAGAGCAGATAGTTGTAATGCCATAGTGAGCTTTTGTAAGACTTGTGAAAAGCTGCTAAGTAAGAAAATGCCAGGATTTGTGGATTTGTTACAAAATAGCAGAATAAATCCATTACACATATTAAATATCCTGCCTTCAAGATAAAATTTACAAGACGGACACCAAATTAGTTGCTAAGAAACTTTCAGGTTTAACTTTCAGGTTAGTATTACGATTTTATGTTGTGTGATGTTTGTCCAGTGTTCTGTATAATGGTATGTCAGTTGTGCCAAAAACCTTGATTTGGGACTACTAACAACTTGACATGATTGGAGACTAGTGTTTGCATAATTTTGGCAGTGCTAATTGGTGGTCATAAGCTTGCATTACTTATTAGCAGCATTAGCCTTGTAACTTGAGTACCGAACATATTTTGGTTGATCTACTACATTAAAGGGAAGTACAATAATTTAAATATGAATATTTTTATAGTGTTCCTTTAAATACTATACAAATAAATGTGCAAATATGTAAGTCTTGTGGACCTGCTGTTTTCTATTATTTCAAGTAAATTTAACTGAACAGAAGGCTTCACTGGCTGTTTAGATACATTTTGGTGTTTGCGTAATCATTTTACATTGAACACTTTCATCTGCAATCATATTTAAAGCTGAGCAAGAAAATGTCCAGAAGAGTGACTGTATATGGCCTGTGGTTGTTCTTCAGTGTGAGACTAGGAGAAAGTGTTATTCCAACTGGGTATGTTTAGAGTTTATGGTGCACTCACATAACATCAGCTTAAAAGCTCTGGCTCAATAGACACATATGCTCATTCACTGGAGCTTAAAGCACTTTTGTGTGTGTGTGTGTGCGCGTGCATGTGTGTGTGTGCCTATGGGAGTGTGAATAATAGTTAGCCTATGTCGTGTTAAATGTTTTCAGGTGTCCTTGAGTGTGCAATAGGTCAAGTGTTTTTTTTTTAGGACTACGTGGTTAGGTTGTGCTACTTTATGTAAACAAAGAATCAAGTAGTCATTGAAACTATTCATTAATTCTGTTATTGCATGAGTTAAAATGTAACTATATGTAAAATTGGCATAGCTGAATGATGTTGGTGTTTTCATTTTCACATGGATCCATTTGCTTGTCTGGGCAGCATTATTAAAATGTTATTCTTGAAACTGTAAATCCTATTCCAAAAGCCATGATGAACTGAACTTTGAAAATGTTAACAAAGCTATCAATTAAACACAGTTTTCCTTTCTTTTTATAAAATTACATCCTTATGGCTGAGCTCTGTGTAAAAGTTTGTTGGTTTGTCTAGTTAGTTGTAATGGTGCTAAGCAATGAGGTCTGGTTGCAAAAAGTACATTATTAGTCATCATTAAAGAATTTTTCTTTAATATTCTTTACTACACTGGCACTATTTTGCCATTTGTCACATTACTGTTTGCAAGCTGTGTAGCTTCATATTTGGGCAAGAAGATTGAACTACTTTTCAAGACTTTTCAATGCAAATGTTGTTTGACATGAACAAATACCACAAAGGAAATACAGTAGCATGCATTTTTCCATGGGCAGAGAAATTTTCCTTTTTGTTTGGCTGCATACACAAAAAGTTAAGCTTTGATCAAGATAAAGGCAAACTGATTAGACGTGTAAGCGTTTCAGTGTTTTAGGGTGTTTGAGCAGTATGATAAAGGTGGCTAGTTACTTTTCCATTTTTAGCAATCTTTTTAAATATGCTTTGAATCTTTTAAAAGGTCAATAAAGTCTGTTGTTGATTTCAAAACTTCATTTACTTCAGGACAACATAGATTCATTATTTCCCCTTCAAAACAGAGTGGTAACCCCAACCTTAGCCAAAATACAAGACACCTCAAAACTTAGGCAAACACAGAGAGAAAGACTAGGGCATCAGGCCGTTTCAGCCATTAGCTCCCTTAGCCAGATATTGTTCCTGGACTTCCTTGAAATGGTGTGACTTGTGGGAAATATCTGAAACATCTCTTCATGCATCACTGTGATTACAGGAGCTTACTAACACATGTCCCTGTTTGAACTCCTGGGAGTTCGTTTCTGAATGTTATTTAGAAGTATCTCCTTACTAGATTCAAGCATTTTTTTTGCTGATTAAGCAGTAAGAACCCAGCAAGCTTACTGTTTTGGAAACTTAGCAATTGTTTTGGCTGGTTAATTGTTTAGACGAAGAGCTACCTGTAATCTTGAGAAACCTGGTGTAACAAGTCACTCAATCTAATAATTCATGTTGGTTCTGGTATGCCTGAAACCTGAAGCCTAGAGTGATTATATGCTTGGGAAAACCCACAAAATCTAATTTCCACAGGATATAATGGAATATTTACACTCCTAAACAGGTGTACTTAATAAACTGGCCATCCAGTGTATGTAATGTCAATTATGCAGTTCTATTATGAAGTGAATGCAAACTATGTAATACATCTCAGCAGTGATAGACATTAATGTCAGGTTCAATCAGATCTTGTGAAATTCTCAGTGTTCAGTGCAGCTGCAAGTTCTACTTATGACCTAGCTGGTGCAGTCAGACTGCAGTGTGGCAGTGACTTTTGAAGGTTCTTTGTGCCTAAGGACTAATAATTCCACTCTGTAATTGTTCCCATTTTTCTTCCGAATGCATGGTGCTATATGAGAATTGGATATACACTCACACTGGAATAAACTTAGTATTGTAGCATCACATTTTATATATTTTTACATTAAATATATCAGTCATTGTAACGGTTGATGGTGATCAGCAGGAGGCGAGGGTTGCGAGCTTAGTTCTTTATTGATCATGTCACAAACAGAAATAATCAGGCTTCTTTAATGTGCAGCACTGAACGGCTGGACCTGCGGGCTTAAATAGGGTGAGGGTAGGTGCACAGGTGTTAATATTCCGGTGATTGAGACAGAGGGAGTGACATGTAATGAGGGGGTGTGCGCCGATATAATGAGGGGGTGTGTCTGGTGATACGTGCTCGAGTGGGTGCCCTCTGGTGGCCTCCCTGCCGTGCCACCGTGAAAGTCATAGCAATTCTCTGTGATTCCTAAGAAAAAGAATGACATTGATCAAAGAAAATGAAACAAGATATTATCTCTAATAAAAGACCAATGAAATATCCATTTCAGATTCTTAAGGAGATTATGCCTTAGTTTTACAATCTCAGGGTTTTTATTTGGCTCCTTAAAGCAGCATTGTCTACTCTCCGGTTACCTTGCCCTTGTGCTGCACAGTCTTGATTTGAAACCATTTGAAACTGAATTAATTTTTATAGTATTACTTTTTTTAAACAATCATTTTATCAGTTGTTTTATATTTATGTTTTATATATATACACATACATACAGGTGCATCTAAATAAATTTTCAGTAATTCAATAACAAGAAGTGAAATGCATATATTATAGATTCATGACAAACAGAGTGATATATTTCAAGTGTTTATTAATGTCGATTATGGCTTACAGCCAATGAAAACCCAAAAGTCATTATCTCAGAAATTAGATTATATAAGACCAACTGAAAAAATTATTTTTAATTCTGAAATATTGGCCAAGTATGTACATACATGGTTGCATGAATTATTGCATCAGTGTGGTGTGGCATGGATGCGATCAGCCTGTGGCACTGCTGAGGTGTTTTGGAAGCGCAGGTTGCTTTGAAAGAAGCCTTCAGCTCGTCTGCATTGTTGGGTCTGGTGTCTCTCATTTTCCTCTTGACAATACCCCATAGACTCCCTATGGGGTTTAGGTCAGGCAAGTTTGCTTCCCAATCAAGCACAGTGATACTGTGGTTATTAAACCAGGTATTGGTACTTTTGATTGTGTGGACAGGTACCAAGTCCTGCTGGAAAATGAAATTTCCATTTTCAAAAGGCTTGTTGGCAGAGGGAAGCATAAAGTGCTCAAAAATGTCCTGGTATTGACAGTGGACCCCGGTAAGACCCTTCTGGCGTTGTCTCATGGTCATGAGTGGCTTGACACAAGGAATGTGACAGTTGTAGCCCATATCCTGTGTAGGTACTAGGGATGATATCGTCCATCGTCATTTATGACCCACCATCGCGAAGGATGGTAACCATCGCGATGCCACGCCTACTTTTTTGTTTTTCCACAAACATGCACTGACCTTCTTTAGGTCTCCTTCACCTAAAATGTCTGTATTAATTTTAAACATCTCATGTTATTCACGGGGCGGCACGGTGGTGTGGTGGTTAGCACTGTCGCCTCACAGCAAGGCGGTCTGGGTTTGATTCTCGGTCTGGGCTGCTCTGTGTGAAGTTTGCATGTTCTTCCTTTGCCTGCGTGGGTTTTCTCCGGGTACTCCGGTTTCCTCCCACAGTCCAAAGACATGCATCTTAGGTTGATTGGTCACTCTAGATTGCCTGTAGGTGTGAGTGTGTGTGTGCGTGTTGGCCATGTGGTGGACTGGCGAACTGCCCATGGTGTACCCTGCCTTCGCCCGGAGATGCTGGGATTGGCTCCAGCTCCCCCGTGACCCTGACTAGCGGGAATAAGCGGTACGGATAATGAATGAATGTTATTCACGCAAATAGAATAAGCCTGCTCGTTGTGCGTCGGGAAACTTGCTCATTGTCAACCAAAGTATGACGTTCAACTTTAGCGAAAGCATTAATTTTGCAGTGCAAAGGCTACAAAATAAAATTGACACGAAGGTGTTTGTAAACACGTTTATTAAAAGTTGAACAACATGGTAGGTTGCCAACTGTTGAAATGAAATGCGCCTCTCTAACGGAATTAAACTGACGCCGTTAACATTAACCGTTAACATTCAAGCGGAATGGAACACCAGCCTTTTATAACACACAGCGCGCCAAAGCGCAGGAGTAATTGTATTTGAAAAATAAAGTATATAGTTTTAAAATGTATTACCATTAAATTACCATTATTTGTAGATTTATTTATTTAGTGTTACAATTAAGTAGGCTAAATAAGTATCTATGGGATAGTGACCCCCCCCAACGATATCATCGTCCATCGCGATGTTTCACTGTAAACATCGTCATCTGCCAATTAAGGAGACATCGCCCAACCCTAGTAGGTACCATGCCAAACCAGTAGGTGGCAGTACCACTGGCATTGCATCAAACAAGCTTGCTTTGACGGAAGAAAGGCTGTGTCTAAAGAGCGCGAAATTCAGGTGTTTAAATACCTTGATCAGATCTACCATCGCTCTCTCTCTGGTTTGACCCGCACCGAGATTAGACCTATTTAAGAGAGGATCCGCCATATCTCTCTCTGGTTTTCTTTATTGCGAGCACGCGAACTCTGGTACGACTAACGGCAAACAGCTGAAAGTCGTATTACTTAATTAACGAGCCCAAGTAACAGTGTAATCCAACAACCAACTGATCAACGTCGCCACAGCAACAGATTCACCGACCTACTTCTATCAAGCTTGCTAACGCGGCCACATGGACTGACACAAAGGCGATCAATTCCCTGTCGTTAAACCGTGGATGAGACTCACATTCCTGAACTCCGTATCCAGAAGGACTATTCCCAGGACACCTGGACGACGTTGCTTTTATCAACGAGGAACCTGTGGTGGAAATTCCCTCATAATTCCAGGAGAATTCAGCGAGGACGACGAAACCACCCAAAATCCTCAACACGTGAGAGTCTAAACTCTGGGCATAGCTTCTCAAAGGGCATAGTTATTTGAACCGCAGACTTAACCAAGTTTCAGTTAAGACATTCTGTTTTTATGTTCAGCTTTCTTTAAGACAATCCAGATTTGTTCATACAAAGTTCTCTGTGTGAGATCTGGAGGCACTACCGCTGTCCACCACCAGAGGTCTCACTCACCTGAGTACTAGAAACCAGCTGTTCTCAGTCAAGGATTTAAGTCTGTCTCCTCCAACCCGTCCCTGCGAAGTATTGCCAACTCTTTACGAGCGCATACCGAGCGTTTTCCTAGTGAAATTTCTGATTGACTTCTGGTATTGTGATCTTGTTCTGGTTTTGTCGTTTGCACCCGTCTAGCCCCTTGGTACCTCTGCCTGACCACGTCTGCGCCCCGGACCTGGCTGTCTGTGTCCCTTCCTTCCCCGGTCTGCCGCCTCCCCTGGCATTACCCTTTTGTGTGTGATTTTTGTGAATAAAGAAACACTGCTGGCACGCTGCGCATGGATCCTCATTTACAGCCTGACCTCCAGGCGTTACACTCTGTGCTGTGCATGCGATCTCTGTCTAATTTATAACCGATATAGTCTTCCCCATTCTCGGACAAACCACATAAATTTTTAGTTATTAAGCCAGCGCCGTTATCCTTTGTTCTGACCACGTTAGAATAAACCAGCTAAGCTCATTAACATACAGCCACGCTACTCTACTGTTCAAAGTCGGCGCCATTTTAGTTGCTTTGTTCTCCATAGGAGAACAGAGATTACAACTCCCGCCTCCTCACACGGGCACACATTTATTCTCCCCCTTTTACACATTCACACACACTAGATGCCGAGCCTTCACTGTAAATATACCGATCCCTGTTGATGCTGTTTGTTTAGAATAGTTGGTTTTAAATAAATGTATCATTTATTTTCACCAATTTGTCTGTGTTGATGTCATTCAAAAGTGGTTGCTGCCAAAACCTCCAAAGAATTCATAGTTAAATCCTTCAGATACCAAACCATTAGTTACCTTTAGTTGAGAACTAAATGTTGTGGTTCTGGTATAATTTGAATATGAGACTGATTCTAAATTAATGAGACTGATTAATAATTAAGGTAAAACAAATTAATCTACTTTAAAGGATTAGTAGGTGAAACCCCTACACCTGGAAACTTCTGTGTCGTCCGATACGTCCGTCTTGAAGCACTAACTCCAGCAGCAGTTCACTCCATGTGAATCCTAAATGTTTTAATGGCCTTTTCTTAACAATCCCGGTTGCTTGTGCACCTTTTTCTACCACACGTTTTCCTTCCACTTGTGTGAACAGCCAGCTTATTAAGTGACTGCCTTCTGGACATCTGTCAAGTCAGCAGTTCCCCATGATTTTGTAGCCTACATTGTGTAGTACCAGACTAAGGGACCATTTTAAACACAAATATATGCGTTTCACTTTTGTATTGAACTTCTGAAACAAATGAACTTTTTGATATTCTAATTTATAATGTATGTAGCTCTATAGAGCCACCCAAACATGACAGACCTGTATGTATGCACCAGATGACTGGATAACAAAGAAAGTACATTTTCCTTTTGATTTACTCATGTAGTTAAAACATTGGACACTTGCTTCACGGGAGTAGGTTGAACACTGGAAATGTGAAAAAGCACTCAAGCAGTCCTTCCTCACTTTCATCATATACATAGTGATTTATATAATTTGATTCATTATCTGTAGCTACAGTCGTGGCCAAAGGTTTTGAGAATGGCACAAATTTGGGTTTTCACAAAGTTTGCTGCCTCAGTTTTTATGGGTGCAATTTGTAATTACTCTAATACAAATTGTGAAAAGTGATTAGATGAATTGCAATTAATTGCAAAGTCATTCCCTGTCATGAAAATGTCCGTATTCCAGCCACTGCATTTCATCCCTACAAAATGGCCAGCTAACATCATTTCAGTGATCTCGTTAGCTCAGGAGAAAAGGTTAATGAGGACAAGACGGCTGATATCACTCTATCATGCTAATTACAAGAGCAGACTGGTTGTTTTAAGAGTAGTGGTGCTTTTACATTTTCTTCTGTTAGCCATGGTTACTGCCAAGGAAACACATGCAGTCATCATTGCATTGCATCAAGGCAATGACACTGCTGCTCGTAAGATAGCACACCAATCAACCGTTTATCAAATCAAGAACTTCAAGTAGAGTAGTTCAACTGCAGTGAAGAAGGCTTCAGGGCGCCTCTAAAAGTCAAGTGTCAGGACCGTCTCCTAAAGAGGATGCAGCCAGGAGATCAAGTCATCACCAGTGCAAAGCTTGTTCAAGAATGGCAGAGGGCAGGTGTGAATGGATCTGAACGCAGTGAGATGAAGGCTTTTGGAAGATGGCTTGGTGTCAAGAAGGGCAGCAAAGAAGCCACGTCTCTCCAAGAAAAACATCAAGGAAGGACGGCCTGACATTCTGCCATTAATAAGGAATGAGATCAAAACATCATCCAAGCACAACTTCTCCCAATGATCCAAGAACAATTTGGAAATTAACAAATGGTTTTTCCAGCATGATGGAGCACAATGGTACAAGACCACCAAGTGGCTCGGTGAACAAAACGATGAGATTTTGGGTTCATGGCCAAGAAACTCCCCAGATCTCTGAGAATTGAGAACCTGTGGTCTGTAAATATTACATCTTTGCTTAAACTGAATGTATTTGTCAATAAAAAGTAAAAACAAAGTGAAAGGTTTATAATTGTACTTCATTAAACCATATAAACATCTGACAAAGGGTTCTAAAAACTGAAGCAGCAAACTTTATGAAAACCAAAATTTGTGCCATTCTCAAAACTGTACAGTGGCCAAGACTGTACAGTAATTTGCAAGTCCTATATGTGCTGAGGTGATGCTGAACCTCAGTGCTAAAGACATAGCCACCTGGCATTGTCCATATAGGTCTTGCTCAACAATGCTTCTGGCTGACTATAAGTCTTTTCTCTGTGTTGTGAACAGAGCTGACATCTGTCTCCATGTGACAGGCTTTGGTTCTGTATACTGCAGTAGTATCATTCTGGAAATGTTATGACCAAATGCTGTTTTTGAGTTTCAGTGGTTGACCTGTATTACAGTTTTTCTCAGTCGCTTTGGTACATTTCTCGAATCATCCTTGACATGTGCAAAACTGTAAGTGCATTTCTCAAAAATTCATACAAATAGCAAAACACCATTGCTTACCTGCAAAAGTCAGCCTTGCTAAAAATCCTTAGTTCATCTCTCAAAAGTAAATATCTGTGTCAATGAACATGTCAGTGCCATCAGAATGACAAGTTCTTGTGTCACTGTGTACGGATAATGTCAAAGTCAAAGTCAAATTTATTTATGTATATAGCGCTTTTTACATCACATGTGTCACAAAGCAGGTTTACAATCGTATGGGTCCAGATCCCTAATGAGCAAGCCAGAGGTGACAGTGGCAAGGAAAAACTCCCTAAGATAGCAGGAATTTAGGAAGAAACCTTGGGAGGACCAAGACTCAAAAGGGGACCCATCCTCCAATGGGCAGCCCACTAGCAGAAGTCCATATTTATGAGGGCTCACTGAGACATAGCTTTCCACCCAAGTCAGTGTCACAACTAGAGTGATCACATGACATGGTTGGATGACAGCATCAATATCTCAGATTACCAGAAGACTCAAGGACTGGAGGCCCCTGAGCTCCACACCTTCACAAGTCGAATACTAACTGAAGGCTTGATTAAATAGGTGAGTCTTAAGTAAAGATTTAAAGATTGGAACTGTGTCAGAATCTC
Source organism: Brachyhypopomus occidentalis (assembly GCA_020368025.1). Lineage (NCBI taxonomy): Eukaryota > Metazoa > Chordata > Actinopteri > Gymnotiformes > Hypopomidae > Brachyhypopomus > Brachyhypopomus occidentalis. Next base: position 283,873 of record JAGXOD010000115.1, read on the forward strand.
AGATTGGAGCTGGAAGGCTATTCCATATCTAAGGGGCTTTAAAGGAGAAAGCTCTGCCTCCGGCTGTAGTCTTACTAATTTTTGGAACTAAGAGAAATCCTGCATTTTGGAAGTGCAGAAGGCGAGAAGGCGACACATGAACCTGAACTGAACGGTGCTCAGCCCTACGGCTATGCCGCCGAGACGTCACCCATTCGGCCCGCTGAGAGGGCACTAATGCCGGAGCTGGAGGCTCGCTAACTACGGCTGTGGCAACCGGGCCTGCTATGCTAGATGCTGCTAAGTCTCTAGGACTTTCTAGATGCGCTCCTCTAAACGGGAAATCTTCTCCATCAGGCTAATGATTAAGCAACACTTTTCACATACAAAATTACCACTACTGACAGTTGAAGGGTATATATGCCACAGGCTAATGATTAAGCTACACTTTTCACATACAAAATTACCACTACTGACAGTTGAAGGGTATATATGCCACACTCAGCACAAGCAACAAGTGACTCAGACATGTTTAAATACTTAGCTTCGGTTAGGTTGTACGTCGATGTTTTTGAAGGTGGAAAAGGTCTTCCGATGGCTCGTGGTGGTTGCTGGTATCGGAGTTATGTGTAGATATATGCAAAATTATATTATATATTTTTAAGATTTTCAAAATGAGTAACTCGTTCAGTAGTATGGCAAACACAAAGAAAATAAAACAAAACTAGAAATGTGAACATAAGACAATCTCCTTAGGGAAAACTGTACATGCAGTGCTGTAAGAATTACTTCCTACACCTCCTGACATTGCAGTCTGTTGGGCAATACATTCTCATACACATCACAACGAATATCTTGTCTTGCGATGCAGTGTGGAAAGAATCTTTTAGAGCGTCTTATCCAGCCTCTGCAGGCATCTGCTGTGATGTCATCACACTCTGTATCACTGGCAGCCAGAAGGGCGATCATATATTTTACATCTCCATGCTGAGAAATTCCTTAATGGGGTCAAGGAATGGGGAGTAGGGTGAGAGGAACTCCATCAGCATCCTACTGTGGGTCGCAAACCATTGACTGATAACATTGGAGCGATGGAAACTGACATTTGCCAAAGTGTGTCATTGTTTTGCAGTCATCTCCAATCTGACCCCTCTCTTGTTCACGGACAAGATCCCTATAGACAGTAACTAAAAAGGTGACAAGATGCTCTGTATTGTATGGCCAAATAATGGGAATATGCATTCGCACACCATTCTCAAAGATAGCAGCACCCATGGTTATATTCCTGCCCTGTTGGCCTGGCACATCTACTGTAGCTCTGTGGCCGATATTTCGACTTTGCCTTCTGCATTTTGTTAGGTTGAAGTCAGCCTCATCTATGTAGATGCGTGTGGTCCGCGGGCCTAATGCGGACGGCGTTGACCACAGCATTTTAGATTTCACCAGAAGATTGCAGTAGACTCCAAAATGCCGGGCAGAGTGGAAGGCCCCCTACACATGTGTGCCTCACCAAATCTGGCCCTCACTGCAAAAAGTTTGGATACCTCTGATGTAGATGAAGCTGTGAGGTGGTTCACTTGCTTGCAGTTCCATTATACGCTATATCCAGAAGACACAAAATGAGTTTTATGAATTACATGTTTTTTCATTTTGGACAATATAGTTACATCCAATGTATACAGCACATACTGCATCTTCTTTTCTTCAGCCATAGCAAATGTGTAAAGGTCACACTCACACTCACTGTACTGTATATCTCACAGTACAGATGTTGTACTGTTTACTGTGAGGCACAGTTACTGCATGCTCAGACATGTTTGACCTGAACTGGTAGTGCAGCTCCTTCACTCTCTTACCATTTCTGTCAAATGGAACAGTGTACAGCAGCTTCATATTTATTTGGTGTCTTTTCAGCATCCTTGTCAATGGTTAAGATGCTGACTGTTTTCAAAGATGTTGCTGTCCTCTACAATGGCTCTTTATCTCCCTTAGTCTTATGACATTGTTTTCTACAACCATGGTGCAAATAGCTTCCTCCTGTTCAGGTGTGAAAAGGGGTCTATTGTCACCCCTGTGAAATTGTCATCCCTGTGAAATTATACAGTACAGTGCCTATTGTTAGAGTACATACCTGTTCTGTGAATAATTGAGTACACAGTTGTTCTCCCAACATTTGGCTGCACCCTTCAATGAGCCTCTGCCATTGTAAGCCCATGATTGAGAACGTTGAGAAGTGTGGCTCTTATCTCATCAGGAACGCGCATATGTCCTCTGCCTCTTCCTTAATTTTTCTCTCTGGCTGTTGACTTCGTCGAATTCCTTGTCCTTCCATTGCCAGACATTGTGTTGTGCCAGTTGATGGTTCATGAGATGCACCTTTGTTAGAGAAAGTCAATATTCACCTGGAAACAATTTACCGTTTAAGGACAGATTTAGGAAAAAAAATGATGGAAATGTATAGAAATATGCTTGAAATATTATGACAACTTGTTCAACCATTTTGCATGTAAATACTTATGTGATGAACTAACACCTAAATGTTGTGGGGAGTGGGACTATTCAACAGAGACCCATATAATACATTTTGATCACCATGGCCTGAGTAATTGATAATGTAAGAAACAGCAGAGAATTGTACATAATAATTGTAACATAAATGTAACAGGGTTGTATACATTTGTGGAAAATGTTGCTAAGATATGATGAGGTAACAGAGCGGAAAAGTGGGAAGATGGTAAATGGAGCAGCAAGAAAGCAAAAGCACAGAGAAACAGATCACCAGCAAGAATCTTAGGCTTCTCAGCCATGTCCATCTTGAGGACTGAGCTGGAGGAAGATAAGAGTTTTTTGATGACACTTTATCTATTTCCAAAACTAGCAAGGTTCTTTACCCTTTTAATTCACCATTCACCATTAGAGCCCAAGGGCCCCTTAAATGACAGGAAGTGAGGGGCACGACTGGAGAAGTATTTAAAAAAAAACACAAACTCAAAAGAGGTTTTTATGTGGGACCTGGGGAAAATGAATAGAACCTTGTCTTGCCCAGGCCTCTCATACCATGCCATAATGTTAACCTTCTTCTTTTACAAGGTGTGTCTTTTGATCCATGGACTAGAATTTTAAATCTGCACTCTGAATTATGAGTTAATTTCCACTTTGTGTGTGTGTTTGGAATGCCTGCAGTGATGAGAGGGAGCTCTGTAATTTGATTACTATGTGTGGACAAAGTTATTTTTCTTTTCTGTTGTGTTGTTGGTTTCAGCTTTTGCATGTGTAGAGTAAATCACCCTTTTATTGTATTCTCATGAAAGTCTACAAAGTTTTTAGTTTTTCTTTATTATCACTGTATCTTTATTTTTACTACATAAAGAATATGGTATAGTACACTGCACTGCATTCATAGTCTTTCAGAAGAATTTTTCTTTCCTATTTTGAGTTAATATTTTCAGAAAAACAAACAGAAAACTGTTAATTCCTATTTAGAAATTGAACAGTAGAAACTCTTTATTTTGAACCTTTTTAAGTTAAGCTGATGCTAGGTTTAGCTGATCATCATATTTCACTGTTGTATAAATATGGCACAAACCCTTATATTATCAACATAGACAAGGCCACAGAACATACAAATTAATTATGGCCAAACTTTTCTTTTCTGATTCTGCTAATCAAGCATATGGCTAGAGTTAAATTCTATAAAAACCCTAAACATTTTGAAAATATGAATCCAATAAAATGAAACTTTCACTGAATACAGCAAAAGTTTGAAGTCCGATAAATGTTGTTGCCTGGAAAAGGTCTTATGTTTATGTCAAATTGTATGTAATATTTTCACCTTCCAGGCAGAGAAAACACTAACATATGCAGTGCAATGGTACTTCAGATCTAAAAAGGGTGATGTGCAACAATCTTGCTATACTTTATAAATAAATAGACATAAATTGAAACCCAGTGAGAAAAGATGCTAAATAAAATAAAGAAAAATCAGCATCTCAAATAAATAAATTATCTCTCTCTTTCTATCTCTCTCACTTTTAGGGCCAAGTGGAAGTCTGTGTGGTGCTGAATCTTTCTCTGTCCAATCAGGAGAATGTTGAGTACTATGTATTGTTAGAAGGCTCATCTCTTCACCATGTCATCAGAGCACAGAAGAGAGAAGAGGGTAATTTGCTGACCTTTACTGTACCTGGTGAGTCATGCAGACCTGTCTTAAAAAGCTTACCATAGTAACAGTCCAAGCCAACAATCAGAGCTTATTCATATGCCCCAATGGAAGACTTATCTGACATTTGATAGTGACCAATATAAGCTTAGCATGTAAGTATTGACTTTATACTTTATTAAGTATTAACTATATATTTCATATTAATTATTAAAAATATATATACATATATAAATACATACAAGTGCTACTTGAATGTTTGTGAACCACCCAAACTGACGAGCAGGGAGTGTGAACACAAAGTAAGTGATCACGCCAAGTCTCAGGGAAGAAGAAGGGTTTAATGTATGTAAAAGTGCGCAAACCAAAAACTTGTGACGTTATCCGAATAAAGGATATAATAACCATCAGTCAACTGGTACACAGATAAGAATTATAGAGACAGACAAAAGAACATCAGGTGAGGGGGATCAAAGGCCCTGCCCACCTGAGGGCCGAACACAACGTAACAACAACAGGACAACTGCCGTTGTGATGGAGGCGACCGGCAGGGGGAGCCTCCCGTACCGTGACAGACCCCCCCATCAAGTCGCACTATGGCCCAGTGTGCGGTACGCAGCGGCAGTACAAGAAACAAAGAACACAGGGGCGGGAGGGAGGGGACACGGCAGGGGAGTCAACCCCTACCGGGGAAGCTCAAGGCAAGGTGGACTCCAAGGACCCAGTGCTTTGGTGAAGTAACCAATTTGCGTCTTGTGTTGCTTTCACTGACACTCTCCTAATTCTGAGCATGAAAGGCAGTCGATCCCCAAGAGTGCTATAGTAACAACTAACCTTTGGTACATTTTATTAAAAACATTTAACACCCACGAATCAGTGTTTGGATATAGCTAATGCTGCACCGTTTGCTGCGATGGATAAGATTAACCTATATTTATGCATAGAAACAACGGAAATCGCGAATATCATGTGTAGCGTCTTTATGTGCGTGTAAACGTGGGGAGTCGGAATTCGGAACATTGCCATTCACCGTAATGGGAGAATGTTTGCAAGGGGATTTATAATTCCCTGTCCGTGATGCTCAATCAGAGCACTCTGACATTTTGTTAATTCCCTTATCTGTGTCTGCCCCTTAGTTACAAGATTTCTTTAGGTGTACCTAATAAAGTGGCCAGTGAGTGTATATTCTGTACTGAAGTCAGCAGTAGGCCATATAACAGATATTGAGTGCAGCTACAAGTACCTTGGTATGCCACAGGTGAATGTAAACCATGAGGCCACCAGAAAAGCAGTCACAGCCAAATACATCCAAAGAGCGAGGCAAGTCCTGAGAAGCCAGCTGAATGGTAAGAACAAGATCCAGGCTATCAACACCTATGCTCTACCAGTCATCAGATACCCAGCTGGTATAATAACCTGGCAGAGATAGAAGCCACTGACATCAAAACAAGGAAAGTCCTCACCATGCACAGAGGGATTTATCCCAAATCCAGCACTCAGAGGCTGTACATTAAGAACAAGGAGGAGGGCCAAGAATTAGTGTGCATCAGAGCAGCTGTCCAGGACGAAACAACCAGGGTCCAAGAATACACCAAGAAGATTGCCCAAAGTGACATGGTGCTTAGGGAGTACCTCAGGCAGCAGAAACCTGAGGAGGATAGGAATGTGGAGGACAAGGTTCCATCATGGGTGGATAAACCCCTGCATGGCCTGTACTACCGGCAAATAATGGAAGTGGCTAATATGGAGAAATCTGACTCAAAGTGCCCGGTCCTTACGCGACTGCTCCTCTGTGGTCACTTCTCCCATCCAGAGAGGCCTTGGGGTTTCGGGGCCCGGCCTGGTGTTCCGGCGCGGCGATTGGCCCGCTCCCCTGGACGGTTGTGGTCCGGGGCGGCTCGGGACTCCTTGGCGGGAGGGGGGCCCTGCTGGGTGTTGGACGGTTCTCGGGGGCGAGGGACGCTGGGGCCTTGCTACTGGCCCTTGGGGGGGTGGCTCTGTTTCCTCTGGTTCCCCTGGGCCTGCGCCCCGTGGTTGGAGGGGTGCTGTCCGGGGTCTCCATTTCCGGCCACTGGGGCGGGCATGCGGGGATCACTGGGAAGTGCGGCCCTGGGGCTCCACTGCCCCTGGAGGGGCCACGGGTGGGCGGGATTCCCTGGTCTCTCTCTGCCTGCCTCTGGCCTCTGACGGAAGGTTATCGCAGCTTTCTAACCTCGCTAGTAAGTGCATTCCGTACATATATCCTAGGGTGCACTTACATAAACACACACACTCACACATACACACACATCACAGTCATTTGTGCTGTATGTCTTAGGCACACTTTCTGCTCTTCTTTCAGGAGCAGCAGTTGATGAACCATTGCAGTGGTCATTAGCGCTGTGTTCTTTCTGCCCTTCTGTCTTTTTCCCTACTCACTCTCTCTCCCCCTCTTTTCTCTTCTTTTCTCTACTATCCTGTATGGTTCACCTCACCCCAATTATTTTCATCACTATTGTTCTGTATTATATTATATGTGATATGTATTTCATTTGATCCTTATATAAAAATAAAGTTGTCCTCCAAAGATGGGGGGGTGGAGGTGGGCCCAAAAAAAAAAAAAAAAAAAAAAAAAAAGAAATCTGACTCAATTCAAGATCAATAGAAGCTAGAATCTACCACAACAGGACCTCAGGTGCAGGCTGTGCAAAGATGCCCCTGAAATGATACAGCACATAACAGCGGGGTGCAAGATGCTAGCAGGCAGAGCATACATGGATTGTCATAACCAAGTGGCTGGAATAATATACAGAAACATCTGTGCCGAGTATGGGCTTTAAGTTTCAAGGTCAAAATGGGACACTAAGATCCTGTGGGACTTCCAGATAGAAACTGATGCAATGGTTATGGCTAATCAACCAGACATCGTGGTGATAGTCAAACAGCTGAAAAGGGCTGTAGTGATAGATGTGGCAATCCCTTATGATAGCAACATCAGGCACAAGGAACATGAGAAGCTTGAAAAATGTCAAGGGCTGAAAGAAGAGCTGGAAAAGATTTGGAAGGTGAAGGCAACAGTGGTTACGAGCACTAAGGGGTGGTGGAGTGGCTTCAAGTGGCTTCTTTTTCATATATACATCCATATATTATAGGAAATCATGCACACTTACCTTAATTGTGTCACGGTGAAGGAGGCTCCCCCTACCGGTCGCCTACGGTACAGCGGCAGTTGTCCTGTTGTTGCGTTGTGTGCTTCCCTCAGGTGGGTGGGGCTTATTAGCTCCCTCACCTGATGGTAGTTTGTTTGTCTATATATGCCTTGTCTGTGTACCAGTTGACTGCTGGTTATTGTATCCTTAATTTGGATCACGGGATTTTGGTTAGCGCACTTTATTTATTAAACCCCTCTTTTCCTCTGAGACTTGGCGTGATCGCTTCCTTTTAGTTCGCACATCCTGCCCGTCACAAATTGCATTGAGGTGTAATTTAAAATTGTAATTATCTTTGAATAATATAAAAATGCATTTGGTCTTTAATCAATAAAAACTCATACTTTTGCATGTGCATTTACACACACCAGTACATGCATTCTGTATCACATTCGACTTCCTGTAAATTTTTTAAACCTTTTGAATACAACAGAAATTGTGTTTATGAGTGGCATTTTAATACCCCAAAATTAATTGATATTTTTGTTGTAAAATGAAAGGAAGGAAAAAAGATATTTCAAATATGTAGTGTATTTTTTCTTAATTTCCTATTACTGAGTTGTTTCTGACTTTCTCCAAGGTCACAATGTCCCAGAAAAGGTCGTACTGCGGGTATACCATTGGGAGCAGGGCAGCACCTGTGGCCAGATTCTTCCAAGTTCAAAGGAGCTTTTGCTGGAGTACAAACGGGATGACATACAAGAGGTGGCAGATCTGCTCCTGTCCACCCCTGACCTCCTGAACTCCAGCAAATACCAGGACATTCAGAAGAAATATTGCTTAGGAGAGAGCTTCCAGTGTGAGGAGGCCAGTTCCGATGTTCATCTTAGACTGTATGGACTAGTTGAGTCAAAGGAAACTTCAGGGTTTGACCAAAGACTACATGAATCCAAAGTACAGGTAGTTGGTTTGGAGAACAACCATAGCCCGGGCGACAGTTCTGCATGCTGCAAGCTTGTTCCTGAGTGGAGAAGCACACAGGAGCTGCCCAGTACTGTTGATGTGAAAATCACACAGGCACTTGCAAACACAACGTTTCATCTACAGTGGAACGGCCAAAAGACTCAAGAGTCTCAAGGTAAGACTTTAGGCTGTACAAATTATTTTCGCCCCTGTCATTTTTTTTTTCTTACATGAATATGTAGGTGTTACTTGCTGGATACAATAGCTACCCATCTGTCTATGGCTTAAATCTACTGTGCTAGCTATGCCTACTATATATAACTAAAAATTGCATTTATGTGATGCAAGTAATGAGAAAGTCAGAAGCTATGAGTGTATGTAAATGTGAATATGCTTTGCGTTCCATAAAGAGGTGTCCCTGAAATCCCAGCTGTGACAGTTCACAAAACTCATTTAAGGATTTAGCATTATGGCCTAGTATACATTGTGGGATCACCATGCACAGGTGCACTTGGAACAGGTGTCTGTGCAATGTGCTGGATAAGCTATTCAATCAACAAGTGTCTAGAGGGTAAATCTAAAACATTGCCAAACAGTAAGACAAAGGGCTGGACCATGTGGCCATAGGTGGGGTGTGGCTATCACAGGAGTGTTCTGGGAAATGGAGTCCCCATGAGTTGGTGAGGCGGTGACATTCAATATTTTATACTTTTGCATTTTATTTCCACATGATATGCAAGGTTTCTAAATACTTTTTATATTGCTCTGAATCTGAAGTATTCAAGTTGTAAAAACTGGAAATCCCCAAAACATCCATGTAATGAGGGAGTTTGAAAAAGATGCAGAGGGTAAGCCATAGTTTAATAAGAATACGTTTTGCTAGCGCATATAAAACTCTTAACAAAGAATCGAAAACAAGCACAACATTGACTCACATTAAAATACCTAGATGTAAACAAAAACCAAGTGTAACACATCATGATAATGAGATGGGTGCGATGATGAACACACACGCACAAAACCCACACCCAAAGGAAATACATATATAGGCAAAAACATACGCAGAATACATATACACATGCCTGAGGGGAGGGGTCAAGGGCTGTGCTGTGACAATCCATAGGGGAGAGTGGGGTGAGTTGTGCCAGTTTTTACTTAAAGTGACTTTAAAGTGAGAGCATGACAGTAATGCTTCCAACTAAAATATGTACATATATTTCAGGATGTGGTGCATTCCTGGAATCAGTCACTTTGGATGTGAAATATAGTATTTAAGAAATACAGCTTTTTGAAAAAAGTGGTCTCTTGGCACAACTTGCCCCCAGTGTTGTTGTGCCTTTGGAGAGAATACATTGGGGTAAATTGTGCCATTGATTACTGAAGTACAACAATATATTTTGATCTCAAGACCAGTAATGCTATATAAAAGCTTGACAAATTCAATACAAAATTACTAATTTAAGGTTTATTTAAAGTTACTTTACAATATCAAAGGCCAATTTTCTACAAGCCTATTGTGCCACATGAGCACACCAAAGGTCATTTTTCTTAAACAAGGCCTAGCACTTCAGAACAAAGTTCAGTTCAAAGTTAAACAAAAACAGAATTTCTATTTAAAGGTAATTTATGACATTGACGGTCAATTTTCTTACACAAGACCTAGAACAAAATGAGATTCAAATGAAGACCAAATTGACTGCAATTCTATTCACAGATCTGGCCTACTACATACCATCCCACTTGTCGATGCTACAGGGGAATATTAATTTCTGCTCCCTTCTGGCTGTACCACCAAGTTTTTGTGGTGTGGGTAGTTTCTTATGCACATTCTCTCTAGGGATGAACCCTTCATCATTTTCTTTGAAAGTGAAGATGGGCTTTCCATCCACAGACCTCTTACTACTTCGCCTTAGAAACTTTGCTCTGATGTCGGCACCATCAACCTTCTCAACCAATCCAACATAGTTGTAGGATTTGGTTTTGCCTGCAAAGTTCACAATGACAAAGTCCCCAGCAGACAGATCCTTGTTATCATCATCATCATCATCATCATTCTGGACATCTGAACTCTCATAGTCAGTGGTGTCGTTAAGTGGAATGGAAAAGTCACTCTCCTGAGCTACTGGAGACAACCACTTTCTTTTTTGGTTTGTTTGGTTTGGTTGGTATGGACCCTTTCAGAGCCCCTCTCTTCTTATTTTCATTCCTTTTCTCCTTTTCACTCCTTTCATTTTCTCTGTTGTGTGTGTTCTCCAGGTTATCTTCTGCTTCATCATCGTCAATCAGTTTAGTTTGATTTGATTCTTTGAGAGCCCTTTTCTTCTGCCTTTCATTCTTTTTCTTTTCCTTTTCAGCCATTTCAGCCTTTTCAGCCTTCTCCAGTTCCATCTTCTCAGGTGTGTCGGTCACGAATTTTGATTTTACTTTCTTTCTTCTCATCCTGGGCCTTCTTGCTGTCGCTTTGGTAAGGGAAATATGGCTTCTGGAGATACATAACCCAAATGGGCAGAATAACCAGTTTCATCACTTGATGACTGCTCGGGATTTGATTCCGAAAGAGTAGGTGGCTCCCTTGGGTCTGGACCTGCTTCACGACCTGTGATATGGGTTGGCTCCTCATGTGATGGTCCAGGCAGGTCAGCAGCAGCACTAGTGGAAGGCTCTTCTGGGTTTGGCCTCTCTGTTACCATTGATGGGGCATAATCTTCATCTGGGAAGATATCCCTGTTGAACGGGAATATGCCCGTCACTCTGAAACCTGATGTGATGTTTCTGGGTGTCATTGCTGACATGAATGCTTGGTTAACAAGTTGTGGGACCTCATAAATCGTTATGGTTCTACCAGGATTAGTGCGCATCCATCCATCCATCGCACTGTTGTAGTAGGTTTTCATTGAGTAATAGACTGTTTTGTCTAAAGGTTGCAAACGGTGTGAGGTGGCATTTCTTAATTTCTTCGTGCGTACTCAAAAGCCAGTTCACGGCATTTCATGGGACTTAGACCAAGAAACATTGTTGCTAGTGCCTTTATATGCTCTTTCTCCATATGTTCATCAAAGACTTGATTGGCAAGTCCAGTTCTTTTATATCCTGGCCTTATTTCTTTTCCATTTATCTTTTTCTTCTCCATGTATCGTTTTAATGACATCCTGCATATGCTCATCTCCCTCGCCACCTGACGAATGGACTTCCCCTTCTCCACCTCTTTCACTGCTCTGTCCATGTCCTCTAGAGGAGTGGAAGCCCTGCATGTCTTCCTCGTATAACCGTGGCATGATGGTCTATTTCTATTTTGGGTCTAAAATTAAGAATGTCACATAGTTTTAGTGATTAAATATAAGAATACAATGTACAATTACAAAAAAAAATAATATGTTTAAAATATTCATAAGTGGGGGTGAGTTGTGCCACTGGCACAACTTAACCTAGGCCCTTTGGCACAAATCACCCCAACCCCACCATTTGGGAAAAAATGCATCATCCAGTAGTTTTGGGCTAACATCATGCTAGCTGTATAGACTCATAGTGTAGCTTACCTAAAACATGTGTAAAATGTTTTCATACTTCTCTATAACTGTTCAGACACAACAATCAAAAATCCTTGATCATAGAAATTTTATTTTGAAAGGCAAAAAACAGTTTTTTGAACTTGTGCTTACCTCTCATGCAACGAGGCTCTCTTCTTTGCAGGATGAGTAAAATGAATGACTTTTCAAAAATGTGAGGTCACATGACCAATTTCTTCTCTGGTTCCCTAGAAAGAGGGGGTGGCACAACTTCCCCACTGGCACAAATCACCCCACTTCCCCCTACCTAGTCAACCTAAATTTTACTGCACTTTCTGGTTTCAGAACTATCACTAAAGACATTTCCAGTCACTTTGACTAGGGCTGTGACAATAACCGCATTACCGCAACACCGCGTTTATGTAATGCCTACCGCGGTGTTGAGCTCTCCGAGGCCTTTGCGAGAGGAGCGAAGTACCAGCATGACAGCAACCAGTGGCGAGCGCTTACTGACAGTGTGACTCGCTATTTGGTTGAAGAAATGGTGCCGTTTCGTACTGTTGAGAAGCCTGCGTTCAAAGCCATGCTGCAGGCTTTTGATAAACAATATGTGCTGCCTGACCGAAAGTACTGAAAAGATCCCTGAAATGTATCTAACAGTGAAGGAGGGCATAATACGAGACTTGAAAAACGTTGACTATTTCTCAGCAACAATTGATATGTGGTCTAGCGTGAATATGATGCCGTACATGAGCGTGACCATTCACTATCTCAGTGCAAACTGGGAACTAAAATCAAAGTGCCTGGAGACCATATTCGTGCCAGAAAGCCACACAGGTGTCAACTTGGCCGAAGCCCTCAGGTCCTCCTTCCAAGAGTGGTCCCTGGACGAGAGGAAACTGGTCTGCATTACGACGGACAACGGGGCCAACATTGTGGCTGCGGTGCGTAAACTTGGCTGGCAAAGGCTAAGTTGCTTTGGCCATGACCTGCATTTAGCAGTTACCAACCCGCTGAAAAACGAAAAGGACCGCACTGCCCGAGCTATGGGTTTGTGCAGAACGTTGGTGACAACTTTCTCGCAGAGCTGGCAAAAGAAGAGAAAGCTACGTAAAGAACAAACTGAACTCAACTTGCCCCAGCAGTGCTTAGTTCTGGTGAGTTGTCCTGAACTTCCACTCCTCTTTATTTGACAAACTGTTGTCGTAATTTATTGTGCCCATCCCCCGCACATCCAATACAGTTAACAAAAGTAATAGTGGTAATACAACAAAATAAGATCAAATAAGAATAAGAGCAGTTTATAATATTGATAAAATAAATTTTAATATTACATGATTACAAAATACTTTCCCCCCCAAAACGAATATGAAGCGAAATATCCTATTAAATAAAAAAATAGAAATCCTAAAAAAAAAAAAAGAAATTTACGGACAGGCCAATAATCTGAATTTCTTCTGCCTATTTTAATGATCAAACAGCCCAATGTTAACATAGCATACTTATGAATAGCCTATTTAAAGACAATGTTTAAATTTATTCACAGGATTGTCCAACTAGATGGGGTAGTAAGCAGAAGATGATACAACGTGTTCTCGAGCAAATCCTAGCCATTAAAAGAGTGTTGGATGACCGGCACAGCCAACATTTGATTCCTACTTGGCAGGACGTCGAAGTCCTAGAATCAGTAAATGCAGCACTGAATAAAGTTGCGGATTTTACAGATGCACTGTCTTCAGAGAAGACGGTTACAGCGTCGTCTGTCGTCTTACAGTTACTATGTGAGGATCTTCTGCTTCCAACCAAGGAAGACACGGAGTTGACACGCAACATGAAATTAAAAATGATCGGAGTCTTGGAAGACAAATACAATGCACCTGCAACACAGCGACTGTTGGCAAATGCCTCGTTCGTTGACCCAAGATACAGGGACATCAGCCCTGTAGATGATGTCAAAGACGCGCTGTTGGAGGAGATGCTGCAAGTACCCGAAGAGCACTGCGATGACAGAGATGGAGCCATGCACACGTCGACAGCTGGAGAAGGAGCAAGTGCACCACCTCCTGCTCCTAAAAAAATTAATCTCGCAGACCTGCTTGGAAAAAGAAAAGAAAAGACCCACTCCAGTCCCCAGGAGAATCCGCGCAGACACTGAATTCGCGAGGTATTTGCAGGAGGAAGCTCTCGATTCACATTCGGATCTACTTGCCTGGTGGCGGGAAAATCAAAATCGATTACCTCTTCTGTCAAACATTGCCAGAAAATATATGACCGTTTGCGCAACGAGCACTCCATCTCCGTGTATTCAGCACGGCAGGCAACATTGCCACCTCGTTTAGATCATCCCTTAAACCGGACAAAGTGAACATGTTGATTTGTCTTGCAAGGAACATGAAGACGGAAAAATAAGATATTTTTAATTCATGTTATTATTTACAATATTATTTATGTCATTATTAACAATATTATGGCCATAATTTTGCCTAAAGTATTTACTTCACGACGAATAAATTTTTGTTCATTTAAAAGTGCATGTTTTTATTTATAAATTAATTATTTTTTTGGTGGGGGGGGGGTTAACCGCTTCACCGTGGTGATACGTTTCTCTCTCACCGTGGTAAGAAAAAATCCATACCGTCACTGCCCTAACTTTGACCACATTCAATATCAGCTATGCTTTATACGCCAGCTTTTCCTTACTAGGTTTACCAGGAGGCAGTAGGTACAGATTGCCCCTGTGTGCTGCAGAGACTGCAAGCTTGAACACACAAAAAAGTCATAGAATTCTGAAAAAATTTACACCTGCCTGCTCTAAGCTGCTGTATAAATGCCTCTAGAACCAATGCCTCTCAAAGCAGCTGTTTTCACAATTTCATATTTTGTTTTGCATTAAGCAATTTTTGCATTAAGCAACACACAAGGCCAACACACGCACACATCTACAGGCAATTCAGAGTGATCAATCAACCTAACACGCATGTCTTTGGACTGTGGGAGGAAACCGGAATATCCAGAGAACCCCCCACGCAGGCACAGGGAGAACATGCAAACTCCACACAGAGCAGACTGGACTGAGAATCAAACCTAGACCACCTTGCTGTGAGGTGACAGCGCTAACCACCACACCACCAAGAAAACTACTTAAACTAATTAATCAAAACCGTTTTTTTAATTATTTTCAACCTCATGTGAAAATGTAACAGTGAGCTACAATGTGAAGAAGTTTCATGAGCTTCCCAAAGGTTAATTCTTTATTTATTTCAGTCATCTTTAGCATAACAGCATTACCAGCAGCACACTACATCAGCTGTATTCTGTTTGAATATTCAATGCAGGCAGCTGTCAATATCGTTAAAAGATGTGTTTCTTCTTTGACGGTAGTCATCTCATGTCCTACAAACCATATCTAACCCTACAGCTAAGTAGGTAAGCACTTACATAAATCATGCAAGCAGAGAATGCCAGAAAATCCTGTATCCTGTAAAATCCATCTGACCAGAGACAGAAAACATGGTGCAAAAAATGTAACATATAGTACTGGTGCCCTCTGTGATTGGTCTTGTCAATTGGGTGCAGAATTGGCACTCCCTTATGTTGACAGGGCCCCATTCCGTGGAGAGGGCTTGAAAGAGTGGCCCTTTATGTCAATGGGACCCCCCTCTTGTCGAGAGCTAGTGCCTTCTTGCTTCGATGGGGCTCCTTAATCGACTAGGTGACCACCATGCTCGTGCCTTCAAACACATGAAGTACAATGTTATAAAACCCCTGGGCAGCCTCCAGAGTCAATCAATCAAAATGTATTTATATAGCGCTTTTTACAACAGTTGTCACAAAGCAGCTTTACAAGTGTCCGAGTCCAAGCCCCCAGTGCGCAAGCCAAGAAACCTTGAGAGGAACCAAGACTTTGGACTCTGGCCAGTGCCAGTCACCATGACAACAATACATTAGAGAGATACATAAACAAAGAAGCGATGGGAATTATAAATAATTCTAATCTTTGTGTGTATTTATATACATGTGTTCTCTATGTAATTCTTATTCTTAAGAGTCCTAGATTTCTTGATGGTCAGTAATGGTAGTTCAGGTCTGTGGAGATACAGGCATAGCAGGGGGGAATTTGGGGTGGCGAGAGGGGCCAGGGAAGTGTGTTGATCATTTATCATAACTGGTTAGGCAGGAGGTGGCTGGCCTAGTTAAAAGTGCAGAACCAGAAGCTAACACAGCCTTTGGAGCATCCTGAGACATTGGCATCCATCCAATCCACTACACTGTCAACCAACTTGAGTGATCATGTGCAGTGATGGGATGACAGCACCAGCGCCTCAGTTTACCATAAAACTCTTTTTCCATGAACCCCTAGATCTGTACCTTTCTATAAGGGGACATATTAACTACCAAATGCTAAACTATACAAGTAAGTTTAGACCTAAAGATTGAGACTGTGTCAGAGTCCTGGGCACATTCTGGAAGGTTATTCCATAGTTGGGGGGCCTTATAAGAAAAGACTCTTCCCCCTGCTGTTACCTTATTAATTATTGGAACTAATAAAAAGCCAGCATCCTGTGATCTTTGTAGACACTAATAATAGGAAATAAGTTCTTGGAGGTAATATATATAGGTAATTTATAGTTTAATACAAGGATTTTAAAATCAATAAGGAATTTAACTGGGAGTAAGTGCAGGGGTGATCAGACTGGGCTGATATGATCAAATTTTGTAGTTCTAGTTAGAACTCTGGCTGCGGCATTTGTAACTACTTGAAGTTTATTTTGATTCCTACTAGAGCATCCTGAAGGTAATGCATTACAGTAGTCTAATCTGGAGCTAACAAAGGCATGTACTAATTTTTCTGCAACATGCTATTGTTAGCACTAAATTATGGCAGAATTAGTTAAATGGAACATCAACTGGGATTAATGCCTAGACTTTTCACAAGCATTCTTGTTTCTTTGAGTGGAAAACATTTTCTCAAATTAACTACCACTTTCTGTGCGATACACACATTACTGTTGCTGCTCTACCACGGGGGGGGGGGGTATCAACAGGGAAATTGCTACTTTGGGTGTGTTCATATTCAGTGCCTTTTCATTTTTTGAATATTGTTTAAAGTGATTATAAAATCCAGAGTCAATGGTAAACAGAATGTTAAACAAACCTTAATGTTATTAAGGTATTCTTTTTACTGTGTTTTGTGTTCTACCAGTCAATGGGGAAAAATAGTAGAACCAGTACTATACTTGCTCACACTATATGTGTATTGTCTGTGTGTGGGGGGTGTTTGTGTATCAGATAGATTAATAGTCACCAAGATTGCTTTAAAGTGTTTTGTGAGGTTCTTGAACAGGTCTTAGTCTTGGGTATTTAGTCAAGTCAAGTCAATTTTATTTATATAGCGCTTTTTACAACACATGTTGTCTCAAAGCAGCTTTACAATTTGTATGGGTCCAGATCCCTAATGAGCAAGCCAAAGGCGACAGTGGCAAGGAAAAACTCCCTAAGATGGCGGGGAAATAGGAAGAAACCTTGGGAGGACCAAGACTCAAAAGGGAACCCATCCTCCATTGGGCGGCCCGTTAGCACCAGTCCGTATTTGTGAACAAGAGGTGGTTCTACAGTTATAGCTTAAAGTTCTTGTTCCCCGGCCAAGTAGTCACAGTCCCTTCGGTGCAGATGGTGTGCCTCAGGTAGGAGCCAGCATCAGCACGTCCCCTTACGGCAATGGTACATCCAACCCCGGCATCAGTACATCCACCGGCGAGCCAGACCATCTCCCAGGTGCTTGTAGGTGCTTGCATGCAGTCGTCTTGGGTAGAAGCATGCAAAAAGATGGACAATACAGACTGAGTGTGAGGATGTCAATTTAACCACCATTGATTTAAATGTACATAGCTCATGTGCCAGTGATTAGCATGTAGCTCCGGCAGGCTAATCTATAGCAGCATAACTAAAGGGAGGGGTCCAGAGGTGACCATAGTCATGAGGGCTCACTGAGACATTGCTTTCCAGTCAAGTCAGTCACAACTAGAGTGATGCCATGACACAGCTGGATGACAGCATCAATATCTCAGATTACCAGAAATCTCAACGTCTGGGGGCCCCTGAGCCCCGCACCTTACTAGGGGAATATTTATCTGAAGGCTTGATTATATAGGTGAGTCTTAAGTCTAGATTTAAATATTGGAACTGTGTCAGAATCTCGGATTGGAGCTGGAAGGCTATTCCATAATTGAGGGGCTTTAAAGGAGAAAGCTCTGCCTCCAGCTGTAGTCTTACAAATTTTTGGAACTAAGAGAAATCCAGCATTTTGGGAGCGTAAAGGGCGAGATGGGTTGTAGTAAGCAATGAGTTCACTCAGATATTGTGGGGCAAGACCATTTAACGCCTTATAGGTTAAGAGAAGAATTTTAAATTCAATTCGATGTTTAATCGGAAGCCAATGTAATGCCGCGAGAGTGGGACTAATATGATCGAATTTTCTAGCCTTAGTTAGGACTCTAGCTGCAGCATTTTGTACAAGTTGTAGCTTCTTTATGGACTGTTTAGAGCATCCAATTAGAAGACCATTACAGTAGTCCAATCTTGACGAGACAAAAGCATGGACCAGCTTCTCTGCATCAGCTAATAAAAGTAAGTGTCTCAGCTTGGCGATATTACGTAAATGGAAAAAGGCAGCCTTAGTGACATTGCATATATGTGTGTCAAATGAAAGATCCGAATCAATAGTGACACCTAAGCTTTTTGCGGTAGACTTAGGTGTTACTGAAAACCCATCTAGGGTAAGGGGAATATCAGCCCAGCTGCTTCTAGCAGCTTTAGGCCCAAGAATCAGCACCTCAGTCTTATCAGAATTTAGTTGAAGAAAATTAGACGCCATCCAGTTTTTAATGTCCTGGACGCAGCTCTCAATCTTGAGAATAGTGGTGATATCATCCGGATTGGAAGATATATACATTATCATCTGCGTAGCAATGGAAGCTAATACCATGCCTACGGATGATAGTGCCCAGTGGAAGCATATATAATGAAAATAATATGGGGGCCAGTACAGATCCTTGTGGGACACCATATTTTACCTTAGAACGCTCTAAGCATTCGTTGTTCACTAGTACAAATTGGTAACGATCTGTCAGGTAGGACCTGAACCAGGAGAGTGCTTGACCTCTTATACCAATGAGTGTCTCCACGCCTATTAAGTAGAATATTATGATCAATGGTGTCAAAAGCCGCACTGAGGTCTAGCAGTATGAGAAAAGAAATGTGTCCTTTATCAGAGGATATTAAGAGATCATTTACTACTTTAGTCAGCGCAGTTTCAGTGCTGTGGTGGGGTCTAAATCCAGACTGAAATAATTGTAAGACATGTTCTGTCTGTAGGAAGGAAGAGAGTTGTGAAGAAACTACTTTCTCTAGAATTTTGGATATGAATGACAAATTAGAAATAGGCCTATAGTTGGACATTTCCTGGGGGTTAAGACCAGGTTTTTTAATTAGCGGCTTGATAACTGCAAGTTTAAATGAACTGGGAATATAGCCCAGGCTCAGAGAGCAGTTTATTATAGTGAGCAAAGGTTCTATATTGCTATGCAGTAATTCTTTAAGTAAATGGGTTGGTACTGCATCTAGTATGCATGTGGAGGGCTTGGCAGATTCCACCAATGAAATAAGCTCCTCACGACCAATTGGGGAGAAGGACTCTAACAGGGCATCAGAGCTGACCAGACAGCTGTCAAGGTGCATAGGCATGTTGACAGGCTCTGAGATAGCACAACCAATTTTTTTCCCTAATTTTATCAATCTTATCATTAAAGAATTTCATAAAATTATTACTGCTACACTCTAGTGGGATTAGTGGATTGATTTGATCAAGGCTCCTTGTTAGACTGGAAACAGTTTTAAATAGGAGTGCAGAATTGTTTTTATGTTTTTCTATTAAAGCTGATAAGTATGAGGATTTTGCCGTATGGAGGGCATGCTTATATTCACTAAGGCTGCTTTTCCATGATAGTCTAAACACTTCTAACTTTGAATTTCGCCATTTACGCTCCAGGATCCTCGCGGCTCGTTTGAGACTACGCGTGTGCTCGTTATACCATGGCGCTATTCTTCTCTCAGAGGCTCTCTTATAGTGTAATGGTGCAACCTTGTCTAATGCTGTACGAAGAGAAGTCTCAATGTGCTCGGTAAAATGCTCTAGTCCTCCGGAGCTACAGGTGTATCAATTTCTGTCAAACCAGGTAAAATGTCAGTGAGTGCGGCTATGGTACTAGGTGCTATAGTTCGTTTCATTCGGTAGCGGGCGGCTGATGAATACCGTCAGTCAAGCATAACTTATGCGTTATGAGGCTGTGGTCTGAAACGGCCTCGCTCTGAGGTAAAATTGCTAAGCTGGATATGTTAATACCAAATGATAAAACCAGGTCTAAAGTATGACTACAATTATGCGTAGGACCCACCACATTCTGAGTGATACCCATTGAATCAAGAATTTCTTGAAAATGTTTGCTTAAAGCGTCACAAAGATTCTCAAAATGGATGTTAACATCACGAACTATAATCACCTTATCGGCTGATAGCACTACATGTCAAGTCAATTTTATTTATATAGCGCTTTTTACAACACGTGTTGTCTCAAAGCAGCTTTACAAATTGTATGGGTACATGAGACAGGAAGTCTGAAAACTCCTGCAAGAACTCAGAGTAAGAACCAGGGGCGCGGTAAATAGTAATTAACATAAAACGACTGCGACGCTTTGTTGGTTGTCAGACTTGATACATTTGAAACAGTGAGGATGAGATGTTCAAAAGAATTAAATTTAAAGCCGAATTTTTGAGAAATGTCTACATCAGAGTCATATATTGTGGCGACACCACCTCCTTGACCATTTGGACGGGGGTTATGAACATATCTATAGCCAGAGGGAGAGGCTTCATTTAGGGCCATGTAATCATCTGGCCGGGTCCAGGTTTCCGTCAAGCAGAGCATGCATAGATTATGATCGGTAATCATTTCATTAACCAGCAATGCTTTAGATGACAGGGATCTAATATTTAGCAGTCCTAGTTTCAGATTTAAACTACTCTCCAAGGGAGCATAATCCAATTTAATATTGATTAAATTTTGTCTACTAACTTTGCAAGAGTTATTTTTTGGTACTCGAGGAACTGACAGTCTCAATCCAGTGTGATCTAGGTGACGTCTCTTTGCAGCTAGCAGACAGTCGGTTTAGCGTTTGTATCTGCTGCCTGGCCTCGGCTCTGGTTTGTCAATCCCCATTAACAAGTCCTACACTACCACTAGTGAGCCTAGCAGATATGCTACTGGAAATGAGAGCAGCACCCTCCCAAGAAGGGTGAATGCCGTCTCGCTTCAAAAGGCCAGGCCTGCCCTCAAAACGCATCCAATTATCTAAATAACCCAAGTTGTTTTCTGAGCACCATTTAGACATCCAGCGGTGTAGCGCCAATAACCTGCTGTAGGTTTCGGCGCCACGCCGAATTGGAATGGGACCAGAGCATATTACGGCATCTGACATAGTCCCCGCTAACTCACACACCTCTTTAACATTATCCTTAGTGATCTCGGACTGTCTCAAACCCACATCATTGGTGCCGACGTGTACCACTATCTTTGAATATTTACGATTAGCCAGCACCTTAAGATTAGCCCTGATGTCAGGCGCTCTAGCCCCCGGGATACACTTAACTATGGCCGCTGGTGTCTCTAAGGGGGTCACTATATTCACGTGTCGGAGCTGGGAATCTCCTATTACCAGAGCTCTTTTAACAGGTTGCTCAGTCGGTGTATTACTGAGTGAGGCAAACCTGTTTGACACGGGAATCTAAGTAGAACGGTGCTCAGCACTACGGCTATGCCGCCGAGACGTCACCCATTCGCCCCGCTGCGAGGACTCTAATGCCGGAGCTGGGGGCTCGCTAGCTACGGTGGCTACGGTGGTGGCAACCGGGCCTGCTACGCTAGGTGCTACCGACTCTTTAGGACTCTCTAAAGCCTGGATGCGCTCCTCTAAAAGCGAAATCTTCTCCGTCATGCTAATAATTAATCTACACTTGTTACAAACAAAATTATCCCTACTGACGGAAGAAGAGTAGCTAAACATGCCACACTCCACACAAACAACAGGCGACTCAGACATGGTGAAATACTAAAGATACTTAGCTTCGGTTGAGATGAACTTTGAATGTTTTTTCGATGGCTTGTGGAGGTTGTTGTAGCCGGAGTTATGCATAAATATGTCCACAAAGTCCACAAAATATTTGTAGATGTATCAGATGTAATTAAACAGATAGAAAAAAAGGGTAGGCAAAAAATACTCTGCAGCAGCGTCAGCAAGAAACAGCGTCAGCAAGAAGCAGCGTTAGCATCTCTCTGTTAACTATTTTTTTAATTTTCAAAGTTTACCAGAGGGTGAATTATTATCCAACCACTCAAACCACCAGAATTGTGTTTGGTTCCCTCAAATATTAAGTTTTACAAACACTCTAGGTGCAACTTAGACACATCATCAGAGTGGTATCCTGGGTTCATTGGGTGTTTCGGGTCTCACAACAGACACCCCAACTGGCTTTGATGTGGCCCCGGCTTGTGTCTAAGTAGCTTGTGTAGCCCACAGATCTCCCCGCTTGATCCACAACCATCTTGACGCCTTTTCTGCGGCGTCTGTGATGTCTTTGTGCCCTGATGAGAGACTGGCCGGTGAACCCTCTGCACCCAACCTCGATGGGGTTGCCTCGGGTTCTCCATCCCCTGCTTCGCCATTCGCCTACTAGCTCCTCCTACTTGGCCCTCTTCCTCTCAAAGGCCTCCTCCATCCGGTCTTCCCCCCTGCCCCCCTGCTCGACTGGTGCTGCTGTGGCTTCTCCCCAGCCCTAACAAAGGTGATGGCCTGCCTTGTTGGTTGCTGGAGTTTGCTGGTGGAGATCCCTGTGCTGATGGCCTCGGCGATGACCCGCAACACTGTCCGCAACACACCTGCAACACTGACAGCGGTCACGCCCATCTCCAAGTGCTCGCGGACAGCAGCTCAGGATGTGCTCCAGCAATCCGTTTGTCTAGCAGAGAGGGCACAGTGGAGTCTCGGCCAAGGCCCACCAAAAGAGATTGGATGGACTCTGATCTCCATAGCTCTGACCACAAGATCTTTCGCTCTGCTACATCTTCCCATTGGGTCCATGCTCTCTGCTGCTGCATCCCTACTGTCCTACTGCATCGGGCTTCCTCAACCCCTGCTCGGACCTCTTCCAGGATCAGCTGTCGCCTTTCTTTTCCTTGGGTCTTGTTGTAGCTCCCAAGCCCTGCACGACCAGATGCCACTGTTCCCATCATGCTGTCTTGCAGCCATACCTCAGCCTGGTTGACTGCCTCATGGGCCTTCCACTTTCTGCCAGTTCTCACTTCTATGCCTGCAGAGGAGACTTTATCACTGGAGTCTCTATACAACAGCACTTCTCTTGCTCGGGTAACCATAAACTCCTCTGTCAGGCTACTGAGGGGCAGTTTTAGCTTGTTGTTCTTCCCGTACAAGGCGATGCTGCTGAGGCTTCGTGGTAGGCCTAACCACTTCATGGCCAAGGCAAACAATATCACTGAAATGGTGCATCCGGTAATAATACCCTTCTCAAGCCGGTAATATGTAAATGTTACTGTTCCAGAGGTGACTCTCAGACTGAAGCAGCTGTAATAGTCCAGAATGAGGTCCCTGATCTTGCCTGGAACGTGGTGCCGTTCAAGCGAAGTTTCCACTAACTTGTGTGGAATGGACCCGTAGGCATTGGCAAAGTCGAGCCAGAGGACAGCCAGGTCTCCTTTACCTTCGCGCACCTCCCGGATCAATTGGGTGACCACTCCTGTATGCTCGATGCATCCTGGTATCTTTGGGACTCCACCTTTCTGCACGATGTGTCGATGTTCAACATCAGGTACTCCGTCATGCGCCGGGCAACGATACTAAAGAATATCTTGCTCTCGACACTGAGAAGCGAGATGACCCTGAACTGTACTTGAGCTATCCTCCTTTGGGATCCAGACACCCTCTGCATGTCTCCACTGTTGTACCACCTTCCCTTCTCCAGATGACATTTAGGATTGACCACAGTCGCTTCAAAAGCCTGGGACATCTCTTATAGACAACATATGGCACTCCACTTGGACCTGGGGCTGACCTGGTTCTAGCAGCTTTGACAACCGCCTCCTTGAAAGTTGGGTCCTTGATGTTAAATGCCACAGTGGGTTCTGGCAGGGCTATCAAGATCCTGCATGTCCTAAGATCTTCCTCTTTTGCACTGTCCCTGTAGGTGGCACTGAGGTAATTGTTAACTTCGTCTTCAGTACAGGCAAGGTGGCCAATTTTTTTCTGCCCGAGGATCTTTTTGGTGAAGCCGAAGGGATTTGAGATAAATGCTGCATGTTTCCTAGCTCTTACCCTACCCCTCCTCCTATGCCACTCAGCTCGGCGGACGGTGGTGATTTTTTTCCTCAAGGCTCTGCCAGTCCAGCCTTCTCTTCCTCCTTTGCACGCGTAAACTGTTGCCCAAGCAGTCTAAGCTCTTGCCGAAGCTGGCTTATCTTCACATCCCTTCTGTTTGGCTCCCCTCGGTCTCTCATTGGCTGTTGTTCCTTCATGCCAAACCTTTCCGCACCAATGCTGATGGTCACTGCACCCATCGTCCTCAGCTTTTGATCTGCATCCCCCTTTGCCGTGGCTTGAAGGACTTGGTCCAAGTCCTCATCAAACTGGAGCCACTCTCTTTCCTTGATGGCAGCAGGCCACATGACTCTGCGATGTTCTGAATGTCTGACATAGGGTAGGGCTTGTGGACCGTAAAGGGTCTGGGCACTGTGGGTTGACTCCTGGCCTGGCTCCTCCTGCGTCTCACCAGGTTCTGGGCCTGTGCGTTGCTCCAACCACTTCCCCGTCAGACAATTAATTTTGGCCTGATGGATCTTCAGGCCATGCTGATTCTTGCAGACTTTGCCACATGGACAGAAATGGAAGCCTTATTGAACTTTTAACCTTCCATTGCCTGGACAGCCTTTCCTTCCATGCCGAAGCCAGGCTTGAACAGGCTAGGAAAGGTCAAGGACCACAAGGAGGGAGCTCCGGGAAGATCTCATGGTGCTGGGGACATTGGTTGGTTTCAATAAATACCACGACTAATATACTCCACTGCAATGCTCTCCATGCCAGGTGAGATGGTAAGGTACCTTTTCTTTAAAAGTGTCATGTCAAGGCCGGTTTGCTCATGATCACTTTGGGGACTCTGAGGCAGACTGGTTCAAGTTTCTCTGGTCTGATTAGACCAAGATCAAGCTCTTTGATTCCAGCCACACCGGGGCATTTAGCAAGAGGATGGCGCTGCATCTGGCCCCACGAATACCATACCTACAGTGAAGCATGGTGGTGGCAGCATCATGTTGTGGGAAGATAGATAACATATCCTGCCAAGAGATTCTGGTCTAAAACCTCCACTTCTCAAGAATCTTAAGGTAGGTCTTCATTTCATCTTCCAACTGGACAACACTCCCAAACACATGGACTGGGGTGTTCTGTACCCAGGAAGGTTTGTACCCAGCTGATGAGCTTCATCCTATGCTGTAGGGCACATACAGCTGGTGTGCAGGGCAATGAGGATGCAGGTTGGCTCTCTGGATGGCTCTGGTTGGTGATAACCACGAATGGGTGCCACGCTCCCTCAAAGGTGAGCTTCATTGCCAGCATTTCCCTGTCTCCTACTCTGTAATTGCATTCAGCAGGTATGAGCTTCTCTGAAAAGTAAGCCAATGGCCGAAGCCTGCCTCTCTTGTTGGTGTGTTGTGACAGGACCGCTCCAACTCTCACGTCGAAGGCATCAACCTCAGCATTGAAGGGGTGTTTGGGGATATGCTGTTGCAGCACCGGTGCGGAAACGAATGCGGACTTAAGGCTATTAAACAATCTCTGCCTCCGGTCCTCACTTAAGTGACATCAGGTTTAGCCAAAGTGCTCAGGGGTTTAGCCAAAGTGCTCTTTGACCAGGTAAACTGGCTATAGAAGTTGGCAAACCCCAGGAGCTCACAGCGCATCTGGGATCTAGCTTATCCGATCAGTGCCTCCACCTTGCAAGGCTGCATGTGTACGGACACCGTTTTATGATGTTACCCAGGAAGCTCACCTCAGAGAGGTGGAACTCACACTTTTCAATCTTGCAATACAAGTGATTACACAAGAGAGTGTCCAGGACTGCATGTACATCATGCATGTGTTGGTCTAGGGAAGGAGAATAGATCTGTCATCAATGTAGGTGAAGACTGATCTACCCAGGTATTCCCTAAGGACCTTGATGATGAATACCTGGAAGAGGAACGGTGCTGTGGCGAGGCCATACAGCAGATTCCGGTACTCATTTTCCATTTATCCCCTTCGAGAAGCGTAGATCAAGTTTGCTGAAGTACCTAGTTCCCCTGAGCAGCTCCAGCACAGCCGTACCAAAGGCAGCGGGTATGGGTACTATGGGCACCAAGTGTGAATTGAGTCCATATTCACAATATCCATCCTTTTTTCAAAAAGAAGATGCTAGCTGAGGCAGTCAAGAGGTAGGGGCAGATGTAACCCTGAGCTAAGGTCTCTCTGATGTAGGAATGGAGACCAAACCACTATGGTCTGACTAGCCCAGGAGGGTTGTGTGCCTGCAACCAAGGGAGTCCTAGCGTGTGTTGTTGAATGGACAGACAGACACAGGGAGAGATGAAGCCTGTACCCACAGGTCGGCCATCCAGCAAGCACATGCTGCGGCGCATGAAAGGGTATGAGGTTCATCCCGAGGCTTTTGGCAAGACGCCGATTCATCAACTTGCCAGTGGTGCCCGAGTTCATTAGGGCAGACAAGAGAAAAGAGTGGCACCCATATGAAACGATCACCTCAAGGGTAAGTAGACAAGTAGATGGCTTGCTACTTAAACGGCTGCTGTTTCACTGTCTGTTTGGTGGTGCAGGTGAAGTGGACCTGGCGCCAACCAGCTGCATTGGTTCCATGGGAGCAGCATGGTGGATGCCTCAAAATGGGTGGTGGCTGGCCTGCATGTTCTTGCAGGAGGCAGTTGTACATTATTGCCAAGCATACAATTTAATTAAATTACTCTGCCTGCAGCTCTGCTAGCAGGCTATAGATGATGGGATCCACAAGAGCTTGATCATTCCAACCGGTGCCAGCCATGAATGTCAAGAACTCCATCATGTAATCAGTAGTGCTGTGGGATCCCTATCAAAGCAGAAATGCAGAAATGTCAAATCTGTCAAAACCTGGCACTTTCTCTCTTTCTGGCAATGGAGATCCCCATGCACGCACCCAGACACACACAGCAGGCCATTCCGTTTATTGACACTCAACAGTATCTGCACCTGTTCCCTGATTTCTGTTTTATCTTTTCGCCACACTATTTAAATCCATAGGTCCAGACTTCCAGTTCTGTGCATTGATAGAAGCCCTAATGGAGTACTATGCTGCTGGAGTGTTTACCATTTCTTGCCCTCCCAGCATTTCACGGACAATTGCTTGCTTTGAGCATTGGACTATTGCACGCTGTGTGCTTGTGAGTGGTTATAGCACTACCACGCTCTTTGTTTTGACTATTTGTTTGTTTTATGATTAATAAATATTAAAGATGTGCCACTGCCACCCTCTCCTCCTACTTCCTCTTGCGACACAGAAGTCTAGGTCATATGTGAGTTGACCCATTAGGTGTCCATGCTTCTATACACGACGTTTGACTGGTGATTGGTCTGTTGGAGGTGGGGATGGGGCTTTGTTTGATCCCACCATTTACATGGTATCTTTAAATGAAATCAGTGTCTTGCCTTATATTTTCATTACCCTGTCCCTGCACCTGACATTGTGTGTTATGCTTTTTTAGCAGGCTGTTGACATGCAAATTGGCATGAAGCAGTTTGATAAGTTTTTATCCTGTTGACTTTCTTCCAGCTCTCCACTATAAGGACACACCTCTCCGCACAGCTGTGCATTTGGGTCTGTGCCACCTTGCAACACTACCCAATAGGGAAGGTCTGGCAGAACTGGCCCAAAACAGAGGCGAAACAGAAACAATCAGTGCATTAACCAAGTGAGTTCATCTAGGCTCACATACTTCTCTTTCACATTGAAGTCTATTGCTAAGTCATGTCACATGGCCCATGAACAACATGATACTCTTTTTTCATGTGTTACTATATTAGGAGCAAGTGTAAGACTAAGGAATACCTCAAAAACTAACAATAATGAAGCCTGTGGTCAAGGAAACTGTTCAAAAGTGTTACTGGCTTTTCCTCAGCATGTGTATTGTTACTGGCTTTTCCTCAGCATTTGTATTGGTAATATCCATTTATCCAAAATATATTTTTGCTTGATCTACAACTACAGTCAATTATGGGTACCTATCTTCAAGATTACAATCACAGTCAGCCACTGTCTCCTTACTGTCTCATATAAAATAGGGTAGAGCTAGTAATGACTTAATGCATGTACTTCACATTTGAATAGGTGGTTGAGCATTATCATAAATGTCAAATATAATAATTATAAAGTTCAATATTTTATTATTCCATTTCCAATTGTCAGTGATTCATGTAATCACCAAGACCCAGTTGTTCAGAAGTAATCTGATCAGATTTCACCAATTAGATTGGATTGAATTTTGAAAATCATTTGCTCTAAAGCAAAACTGGATTCTGTCAGATTAATCATATTATATTGTGTAATCCAGGGGTGTCAAAACTATGACCCAATTGTATTTTCAGAATTTGCTGCGGGCCAATGAAAACTGGACCTCGAGCCAGCAAATTCTGAAAATACAATTGAATATGGCCAGTTCTGTTGCACTTCTCAGTTTCAACACTAGATGGAGCCATTCATGGAAACGGTGCTGCTCCACTAAACAAAATTAAGCAAGAAAAATTTTAGTGTGAGTCAAAAGAAATGGCATCACTGAAAAAACTCAAAATAGCAAGTGAATGTAGAAGATTTCGAACACAGTGAGGAAATGAATATTTCTTCAAAGAAATCAACAAAAAGTCCATCTGTTTGATTTGTAATGAAGCTGTCACTGTGATGAAAGAGTATAATGTCCATTGGCATTATGAGACCAAATATCAGAGCTACACATTATACACCAATGCCGAATGAACACAGGAAGTCAAGCATATGGCAGGTAGCCTTCAAGCTCGAACTAACAAAATACAGGAAAATGCCACGACAGCAAGCTATGAAGTCGCTAAACTTATTGCCCAACCATTCTCAGATGGTGATTTCATAAAGCAGTGCCTCATCAAAGTCACAGAAATACTGTGCCCAGAAAAAGTGCAGAATTTCAATAATGTGAGCTTATCAGCATTTTTATGTTTCACCAGAAGGTGGCAGTAGACTACAAAAAAGCTATTTTATATTTAACCAGAAGATGGCAGTGTATACTATACTATTACCCTCCCACCCCCCCTCCCCACCCCCCATCTTGGATTTGGTCAAGCCAATCAAACCATAAAAAACATACTCAATCAAACCTTCAGTATAATAAAAAATCATAAGAAAACCAAATAAACAAGAGGTGAGAATAGGGAAACATAAATAAAAGCAAACTTTTTTTTTAAAGAAAAAAAACAAAAACGAATTCACCTATCAAAAAAACAAATAAAAAAACAATACCTAACATAACTTCATACCTAACATAAACCAGCAAAAACGATAGACCAAAACCAATAACCATGTCCCTATCCAACAAGAGAAGGTGTGTTATTGTTATTGTTTTATTTAGTTATTGTGGGTTAGATGAGGGTTTAAAAGAACCTGAAAATGGAAAGGGATGCTTTTTGTGTTGTTCTCAGTCTCTTCAAATAAAAACACTTAATGTTACCCAATGATGGCTGTTCTGCCTGTTGTTGTTTACATAGATAGTGGCTTTGAAAAAACATCACAAAGTAGGATGGATTACCTGATCCTGGAAAGCAATACCTGGGATGTCAAAATCTGAATAATTCTGATCCAGATT
Organism: Brachyhypopomus occidentalis; assembly: GCA_020368025.1. Lineage (NCBI taxonomy): Eukaryota > Metazoa > Chordata > Actinopteri > Gymnotiformes > Hypopomidae > Brachyhypopomus > Brachyhypopomus occidentalis. Next base: position 313,639 of record JAGXOD010000115.1, read on the forward strand.
AAACTTTTTGAAGCGTAATCCTTGGATGCAAATTACCAAATGCACAAGGTTTAGATGGCAGAAAATGCTAGTCAGTACTTGTGGGCAAGAACATGGAAAATTGTCAAGCAAAAAAGAATTACCTTTACCCACATCTGATCAATTAATGCTCTGTTTAGCCCTTCAGCTTTCAAAGAATGGAGGTCAGGTTGGATGTCAGAAGTGTGGGATGATGGCTGCCGCTTGCTTCGTTTCTGCCCTGCCACCAATTCTTTCATCCTGACAGTGAAGTATAGCACACACACTGATGCACAGACCAGTATCCAGCTCTATAGAGAAAAGACGGGAAATTTCGACATGCAAACAGAGGTGAGTTAATAATGGGAGAATTCTCACACAACTATTTATGCACTCCTCTTATTTTACATCCTATTTATCTTCCGATGGATGTGTAAAGTATTCTTAGCAGAAATTCAAATCGACCGCGAAACTATTTTGACAAGGCACGAGGAGCTCGGTCTTGTTCAGCTGCTACTCTCGGCATGACACTCTGGTCTGCATGTCTGCATTTGTTTAATGGTTTAATATAGAATTCATTTGAGTCATGAATATAACTAATGTGAATACTTTTAATAAATTTATTGCTAACTACCTTTTATTGAATAAGGCACATGCTGTTACTAACAGAAGTTATTTACAAATACCTAAGCACAAGGAAACATTAGTCTCATGTTTTGTGTGAGATCACATAGATCCCAGAGTGCATTTTTTCCCATCTGTGATATGTATTTCTCCTGTCTCTGATATGTATTTCTCCAGTCTCAGATATGTATTTTTCCCATCTGTGATATGTATTTCATCTGTCTGTGATATGTATTTTGTGTTGTAGGTGACAGAGTTCAGGGAGGCAGAGGAGAAGAGCAGACACATCCAACCAGACAACACAAGTGATGGAGGTGAGTACCCTGAGCAGGAGACCATACCAGTCACACCAGCACATGTAGGGTTATTACGCTTTGGGAACTGCAAGACAGTTATTGTACACTAGCTGCTCCACATATACTACAAAGACTACATTAAGAACATCTTAAGAATGTTTTACATTATTAAAAATTTGAGTAGGATAGCCTGGCAGTGTTGAATGTGCCATTTTGTGACCAGCTTCTTAATTATTTTCTAATTCAACTTTATATACAAGTGCATTGAGTGGATTTGCCTGCTAACCTCATTGATGAAATATGTAACTCTGTGGGATAAGAAATAATAATGGTGTTTTATTTATAAACCCCCAAACACATGAACTTACACAGATTACATAATAGCAACTTCTACAGTCTGTGTCAATAAATTCTAATATGAACTGAAACAGCACAAATGTTGCTAGCCAATTAACACAAGCAAATGAGAAAGACATGCGTTACCTAACTATATGAAATTATGACAAGAAGACTGTTAGTTAATGTACTTTGAGTTAAAACACTGCTTGTATGTTATTCTGCTTTTATGATAATACACTAGATGTGGTACAGATCAATGAGGTCAGATTAATGGACCAACCAACATGCTAGATTGCAAATTAGAAACCTTATCTAGAAGTCAGAACCTTGATTCTGATGGGGTCTGTCTGAGATTAATTTTAGCTTTTCTACTACATAGTAAATTAGTTTATTGTGTACTCACAGGCACTACAGAGAAAAAAGCCCAACACTGTACTAAATTTACAATGGCAAGAAAAGCTAATTATTTTTATGGGGTTTTGCAGTCATAATGTACTCTCTCATTATCTGACTTGTAATATCTGAGGGTTCTAGTCATACTGAGAAGTCCTATGAACCAACAAGACAAAGCATAACATGAAGCTTTTTATTATATTATAGTGGAGTACATTTTTGGTTTATTAGGTTTACCCCCAACTTCAGACAAACTGTACTTTCCATATATCAGTGTAGTGTGTGGTATAAATCAGACAAACAAGTATTTTCTAGCATTAGTTAGCATTTAGCTGGTTGTTTTGGTTGAATGTAAAAAATTATTGTAAGAAAGTATACTGCCTGTTTGGTCTGTAGTCAAATGTTAATGTAGCAAGCACACCAGTTAGCATGCTTTGTGTTGTGTTAGTGTATGTGAGAGATTTATTAGCATTTATTTACATGTAATGGCGTGTTTGTAGTATGTGCGACTCTACGTATAATTTCTTTCATATTTAATACTGAATTACTGTTAATCTGTAATTAATTGTTTAGTTTAATTTGCTGATTATTTCCCTATTCATGGCCACTGTATTTGTTCCTGTAATGTGGACTGTAATGTGTAACATTGTTATAGGTAGTCTAAAGACACAATCTGAGTAATCACGTATTTTGTTTCCTTTGTGTTTACAGCCACATATACACACACACACACTCACTCACTCACTCACTCACTCACTCACTCACTCACTCACTCACACTCCCACACTCTTTCAGTTATTTTGCAAACATACAGCACCCCCATAATTATTGGCACCCCTGATTAAGAAGTGTTCTTTGGCTTCTAATAAATTCTTTTTTTTTTTTTTTTTAATAAATAAAATAGCACAGCATCACTGATCCTCCCCCATATTTAACAAGGTGTTTTTCTGTGTACTCATCCATGGTGTTACACCAGACCCACTTGTTTGTTGCCAAAAAGCTCTATCTTGCTCTGATCTGACCAAAGCACACAGTCCCAGTTAAAATCCCAGTACCGCTTGGCAGACGCCACCCGTTTACGCTTATGAGTATAACTCAGAAAAGGCTTTCTCCATGCCTGCCTCGCAAACAGCTTGTTGGCATGTAAATAGCGCCTGATGGTTGTTTGGAAGACCTCGTGATGATGACATTTGATTCAATTCTCTTACAGTGAGCTTTGGAGAACATCCTTCTAACTGTGTGTGCTGGCAAGATACACTTGCATCCTCTTCCAGGCTTGTCACAGTTACAGATGTTTTTAACTTTTTGATGATTGCTCTGACTATAGATAAGGGCCTCTGCAGGTGAGTGGCTATTTTCTTGTAGCCTTTGCCTGACTTATGAAGGTCAAAACACATCTGCCTTACTTGAGTAGTATGTTCTCTTGTCTTTCCCATGTTTAAGACTGAGTAAGAGAAATATGCCTCTGTGTAATGCCATATTTATACCCCAGGTTGCTTTTTCTAAATTTTTTCAGAGTGAGATTATGCTTCTGGATATTATGCTTCTTTTAACGCATTTTAACCATGGGTCCCAATAATTATGGAGGGCGCTGTATGTATTAATAAGAGTGATTGGCAGAATATCTCTCTGAGCCCAGCTCTCTGATCGGAGCCTGCAGCTTCCAAGGTTCACCAAGCCAGCACCCACTAGAGCAACCTTCAATGTTTGACCTTAATGACTTTGAATGTGGCATTCTAGTGGGTATAGGTGTGCAGATGTAGGTGTGCCAGTTGTACCATGTTATAGGCTGTCAATCTGGGTTTTATTCACAACCATTTCAAGGCATGTACAACAAAATAAGTGTGCATGAACCTGTGTATGAAAACATCTTGTGGATTAGAGGGGTCAAAGGAGAATGATGCATAGAAAGAGATGAGCTGCAACAAGGTAAATCACATCCAGTTACATGCAGAAGTCAGTACCTACCATGGGTCTGGAATGGGCCACAGAATTCCAACATGTTGGGTACCAATTATTTCAGCAAAGTAGCAAAAAGTCACGTCTCTAGTGGCACAGGACCATTGAGGAATGGAAATTATTGGCAGCTGGGGTGAAACCAGACTCCTTTTACATTATTGTAACGTTGCGACTGACCAGGACTGACGCAATTGCAGGAGTTTCTAGATTTTATTAAATAAACTAAACAGAAGGCGGAACAGGGAAGAACGACTAGATACGGGAGAATATATTTACACAGGAATGCACATGCAACGACAAGGTAAATATAACTGGACATAGAAACGCTAAACAATACAACTGAGAAAGACTGTAACTACAAGTAACACACAGTACATAACACGAACGGGCATGAAAACCTGAACGAACACACTGAACTAGAACAAACCAAAACAAGGGAGAACTAAACAAAATCACCAGGGGCCTCATGTACTAAAGGTGCGTACGTACAAAAACATTGTCAGATGTACTAAATGTGACTTGAACGTGAGAAAGTGCGTACCCCCACGCCACTTTCATTTCAGGCATACGTATGTTTTTAAATGCGTATCGACACTTAGAGGTGATGCATTGAAATTACAACTATTAAGATATCCTTTTCGCACACATTGTAGTAAGCCCTTATTGGGTAAAATTAAGTAAATTAGACAATTAAACAGTAAATTAATCAAACAGTTTCATTGCCTTACTGTAATAATTATTCAACGTGTTTCCACTTAGCCTAGATTATATAAACATGCATGAAATGTTGCACTGGAGTTCTTGGGAGATGGCAGCGTTGGCATTACTGGAGGATATTGCTAATGGCCGAATTCGCAGAGAGCGCGTTTTCAGTGACCGTTATGATTTTTTGGCCCATGATGATGACTGGCTTATAAGCCATTTCAGATTTCCAAGAGATGTCCTCTTGGAACTCTGTGCTGAGCTGGGTTCAGTTTTGGAGAGAGAAACGGCGAGGAGTCGCGCATTGCCAGTTCCTTTACAGGTGCGGACAACGCTCGGCTTCCTGGCAACTGGCTCGTTTCAAAGAGAACTGGCAGACCGGTCGGGGATATCCCAGTCATCTTTGAGCCGTGCCATGCCAGCTGTTTATAAAGTTCCCATATGATGCGGTTGCCCAGGCAAACATTAAAGCGCAATTTGCAGTGATAGTAATCGTAATAGTTATAGTTTCCCGATTGTAATCGGAGCGATCGACTGCACACACATTGCTATAAAGGCACCATCTGAGGAGGAATTTGCTTATGTGAATAGAAAACACTTTCATTCCATAAACGTGCAAATAATCTGTGATGCAAAAATGTGCCTTACTAATGTATTGGCATTACAAGCTGGCAGAGTGCGTGATGGGTGGCTTCTTGGTAAGCAACAAATTTAAAGCATTTGACATTGACATCTTAGAATAATTAATTTAAAACATGGGTAATTGTTAAATTACTTAGGAGACAGAGGCTACGCGCTCAAGACGTGGCTGATGACCCCCACAGCAATCAACAGCTTTCCAAACAAACATTTTTTCCGTGTCTCTAATTCATTTAGGAGCGTCTCCACTTCACATTCGATGAAGTTTCTCTTCTTTCCCCGTTTTGACATGCTTTGTGATAGATCAGAGAGGAAACTCCTCCGGTGCAGGACATATTTAAATTCATTTGTATATTTATAGGGGGCGTGTCTCTCATGTGCGCTAAATTCCACGTTGATTGGGATGTACAAAAGAAACGTGCGTGTATTACGGCGTAAGCACGGTTTGATACATCCGGATTTTTTTTTTGAGTACGCCATTTTCTGGACATGGGAAGTGAACTGGGGCCCCCTGTCAGATAACATGTCCTCAGGGATCCCATAATGGTGAAAAAAGTGTTGGAAAAGTTGTTCTCCACTTTCAAATGCTGAGGGGAGAGATGGCAGAGGGACAAACCTTACAAGTTTACAGAACCTGTTCACAACTGTGAGGATAGTTGGAGGAAGGAAAACTCAACTGCTATATGTGACCATGGCCTTTCAGGTATGGGTAGAGGCACTAGTTTGTAGTGTATGTGGATTCTTTGATCTTGCACACTCTGAACAGATGCACAAATGTGTGAATGTCCTTCTACATGATCTCCCACCAATAGCAACGTGATGAGATTTGTTGGGTGTTCACTTCCCCTGGATGCTCCGAAGTAAAGGGCGTATAGGCCCATTATAAGCCTGCTCTGAAATTTAGGTGGCACATATAATTTGTCCCCAGGAGTGGAATAGAGGTTTTACACAACTCCCTTGTCAGTTCCACATCAAAATCCCACTGAATAGGTCCTATAAAACTGATGGCAGGATGGGCAAGGGATCTGGTTCCAGGTCATGCCTGTCATTACAAGAAATACGAGAAAGAGTGTCTGCTTTACCATTCTTAGACCCTGATTTGTATGTGATCCAAAATTCAACCCGGTTAAAAAAAGGTGACCACCTTGCCTGGCGAGGGGTTAGACGTCTGGCTGTAGATACTCTACTCTAGATGATCAGTGAAAACTGTAAATGGGTATTTAGCAACCAATGCCTACATTCTTATAAGGCCAGCTTGATAGCGATGAGCTCCTGATCAAGCACGTCATAGTTTCTCTCTACTCTGGAAAGTTTGCATGAGAAAAAGGCAATAGGATGCAACTTGGGTTGAATTCTGAGTAAAACAATGAAGCACTTTTTGTAAGTCGCTCTGGATAAGGGCGTCTGCTAAATGCCGTAAATGTAAATGTAAATGTAAACTTGGTGGAGATCCCACCCTCTGTGACAGAACTGCACCTACTACTACACTAGAAGCATCAACCTCCACAATAAAAGGTTCCACTGGATCAGGGTGTTGAAGTATGGAAGCCTTAGTGAAGGCCTTCTCTAAAGCTGTAAAAGCCTTAAAAGAGAGTTCCTTAGGTGTTGGAGGTGTTGGAGGCCCGTTGAGCATTGTCTCCACTTTTTTTTTTATTCTCCATGTGAGGACTGCCCTCACATGTTAAATGTGCTCTTCTAGTGTGGAAGAGTACATGAGTATCTCATCTATATAGACTATGACAAATCTGTCAAGCATATCACAAAACATTGCTAACGAATGCCTGGATAACTGAGAGAGCATTTGCTAAGTCATACGGCATCTCCATTTTCTGATAATTTCCTGAATTGGTGATGAATGCAGTTTTCCACTTGTCCCCTGTCCTGATCCCAACCAAATTATAAGCACTCCTAAGATTTATCTTTGTGAAGTATGTGGCTTCCTTCAGTTGTTCTAGGGAGGAGGGTATTAAAGGAAGAGGAGAAGGATATTTGAAAGTTATTTCAATAAGACCACCTATAATCTATACATGGGGACAGGCCACCATCCTTTGTCATCAAAAAAGAACCCTGCTGCAGACCTGACCTAACGCCTCTTTTACATGTTAATTCAACTACATTTTCTACTCTTGAGAGGGGATAAGGGCGGGTTCTTGAGGGCACACCCCCTTACACTAAGTCTATGGAACAGTCATAGGTACGATGGCGGTGGTAATGAGGCTGTCTTGCCCTTGCTGAAGACCTCTGTCAAGTCCTGATACTCCTCATGTATAGTGAATGCTTCTGCAGGCAATGGACTCTCTATAGAGGTGGAAGCTAAAACAACTTAGGGCCATCATAACAGTTCAATAAGCAGTAGTCTGACCAGACCAATATTTCAGGGCTCTCCCAAGAGGGTTGTGTCTCTGCAGCCAGGGATGTCCCAAAACAATAGGTTGATGAGCTCTAGAAATTAAAAACAGAGATATAGTTTCCATATGTGTGGCATTACAGTGCAAAGCTATGGGGACTGTTTGATGGATGATTACTCCAGAGCCACGAGAGAGAGAACCTGAGAAACAGCAACTGTGGGGATGAGCAATCTTCTTACTTCTGTGATGCAATCACAGGTTGCTCCGGAATCGATTAGCAGTGAAACAACTCCCTTTGTGGAGAAATTCAGACCCACGGACAAATGGGTAGTTGAAAAAGAAGGGAGTATACTCACTGCCTCAGCGTGAGAGGAATACTCTGCCCATCTATAAGAATAGATAGTCTTTTGTTTATTTGAAAGAGTGGGGAAATTGTGAAGGATGTGCCCTGACTCGCCACAATAAACACATAATCCCAGTCGGAATCTAGGGTATCTTTCTGTAGTGCTCAGGTGCGAGCTATCTACTTGCATTTTCTTTGAAGGATGTGGACGGCTGATTGTAATTTGTCGCTGTTGGGTTTTCCCACCCTTGTTCATGAAGGAGTTGAACAGGTATAATGAATAGACATAACGATAAGTCCTTCCAGTCTCGTTGAATCATCCTTGCAGGCTAGATCTTCAAGCAAGTCAGTTTTTAACCCTTGTCAGTTTGCCGTGTCATTCCATCCACTGTTAGTTGCCAAAGTATGAAATTTCAAAAGCATGATCGGAAATGCACCAAGAGCCTTGTTTTAATGAGAACAATAACTCTCCACTTGCTTTTCCCTTTAAGGGATGCTTTCCCAGTAAAGTGAAATAATAAGAGCGATACGAGCAGCTCTAGTACTAGGTTGGTGTGCAATATATAACAAACATTGTAGCAAAACCCCCTGGCACCCAGTTGGATTACCATCATAGCAATTGGATAATGTTATCTTAAACAGGGAAGAGACAGAATCAGGTGGAGAAACAACTGGTCACACCACGACCTCCTACCTCATGAGTAGTTAGGGCAGCTAGGTGTTATAATTATACCATCGAGGGAAGGTTGCAGGTAAAAGATTACTTGTGCGAGGGGGTGAAAGACGCAGCAGACGTGGTAAATGGTGCCGTGGTTTCTTTAGTGTCCATTACAAAGCATCATACAACTCAGTACGAGTAAGAAAACAAAGGAGTGCAGCACGCAAACCAGCGTGTGGCAGAAATATGCGCATAAGGCGCTAAAGACACTAAACTTGGTGTTGGACGAGTAGGCAGCGGAAGACGTCATGTGCAGGGCTCACTTTGAGTAGCGCAAGGAATGCACAGCACTGCCTTGCAGGACCTGTGGACTTATATTGAGGTGCGAGATGATGAGGAAAATTGATAATTGGGTGAATGAGACTGTGGGAGTGAACGGGAGGTGGAATATGGTGAAGTGGGCGGCTCCCCTGTGGTGCTGGCTTGGCCAATGTGGTCAACTTGGTTTAATGAACAGGGATAATCCAAAATCAGTCTTTAAGCAGGCAGGGTTCACATACCAGATAAACAACAGAAGCCAGGCAAGCAATCCAAAAGGGGCAAATACAAAAGGCATAGAACAACAGGCAAGGAATCCAGATAACACAAATGACAAATAAAAAGAACACAGCTTAGAAACATTTTCAAAAGTGAAACAACTTCACGGATAAGGTTAGGTGATGAGCAGTTCATATATGCACTCACTGGCTACTTTATTATGTACACCTTGCTAGTACCGGGTTGGACCCCCTTTTGCCTTCAGAACTGCCTTAGTCCTTAGAAACCTGCGAAGGTTTCTTCATAATCCCAGTGTAGGGAGTTTTTCCTGGACACTTGCTTGCTCGTTAGGGATATGGACCCATGTTTTTGTAAAGCTGCTTTGTAACAACAAATATTGTAAAAAGTGCTATATAAATAAATTTGACTTGACTTGGCTATCAATACAGCTAATATATAAAATAGTCATTTTCCATGTCCTGTCCCTAAGCTTATCCTGGTATTGACTTGAGACTTGACTTAAGCCTAAAGATTCATATTGACTTGTACTTTGAGACTTTTGAACATCTCTGTACATCTCATGTTTGTGTGGGTACAAACATCTCTCTTTGTACCCACACCCTGATGCATACTTCTAGCATGATAACACAAGGCATTTATCATCTCTGAATGCTTTCTGGAATGACGGTGACATTTTTACTGAACAGTCCAGGAACCTAGAACCTCTGGTAGAAGGTGGAAAGGGCTGTTTGTAACAAGACTGTACAGCCCAATCAAAGCTTTTCAAGTCTGTTGAATCAATGCCATCCTGAAGGCCAAAGGAGAGTATGCGTGTCCATATATATTACCATGTTTCATGATTCTTGTGTTTTTCTTCAAGTCCTTGCTTCCCTGTGCTTTGTGGTCATTTTATCCTTTTCGCTTTCTCATTGTTTTTTCTGCTGGAGCCTTGTTGACATTTGCTTATTTTTTTGTGCCCCGTTCTTGTATGCCCCGTTGGATCCACCCCCTTTTCTCTGTCATTGTGAGTTAGGTCTGGCATGGTTGTTAGGGTACATTTGGCTCACTTCAGAGGACATTGTGGTAGTTTGTGGGATCTCGATTTTTACACATACACACGGACATAACACACACACACACACAGAAAAGCCTTTGTGAGCTTGTTCAAGCTGCGCTTTCTCAGTATGAGGGCAAAAGCATTCTTTCTGGGTGGGCTGGGGGAGAGAGGGAGAGATTGTACATTGTTAATGATCTGAAGCAGGGGGACCCTCTGTGGATATTTTTGGTCTTTGCAGGGTGGGTATTATTATGATCCAGAATACATCACATGAATACATGGATATAGCACATAGACATGGCCAATTACATATACCCTTTGTATAGTAAATTTGTAGGTAGAATGTCAGATAATTTCTTCTGATATTTAGTTTAGACTTGTGTACTGTTTTAAAATAGTTCTTTTAATTATGATAAAAAATATACTAAATTCAGTCTGCTCAGTTCTTCGGCAGTTCCAGGAGAAAACACAATCAGGGCATGGCTCAGACAATTTGGATCACTTTGAAACAAGTCTTGACCAGGTGTAGTGGTTCCTGATGTTGGTCTTAATGATCAGCTTCCACTTGTCAAGGGACTATGTCCCTTTCATTTCTATTTTGTAATAAGTGCTGAACATCATCTGAGTGCTGTGTGGGTTGGTCTGTGAAGAATTACTGTGGTTACATTATGCATCTCTAGCTCAGCAGTTAAGGTATGGGACTAGTAATCTGAATGTTGCCAGTTGAAGCCCCACCATTTCCAAGTTACCACTGCGGGGCCCCCGAACCGTAACTCTCAATTTCTTGAATTCTTCTCATTCATAATTGTAAGTTGCTTTGGGTAAAAGCATCTGCTAAGTGGTGAACATGTAGTGTAAGTAGAGCGCAAACATGACGATTACACTCACCGGCCACTTTATTAGGTACACCTTGCTAGTACCGGGTTGGACCCCCTTTTGCCTTCAGAACTGCCTTAGTCCTTCGTAGCATAGATTCGACAACATACTGGAAACATTCTCAGACATTCTCAGGTACTGGAAACATTCTTATTCGCAGAGAGTCTGGTCCATATTGACATGATAGCATCACGCATTTGCTGCAGATTTGTCAGCTGGACATCTATGATGCGAATTTCCCATTCCATCAGCAGATCAGCATTTTCTGCCTGACTGGCACCAACAACCATGCCACATTAAATGACCTTTCTTCCCCATTCTGATGCTCGGTTTGAACTGCAGCAGATCGTTTTGACCATGTCTACCTGTCTAAATGCATTGAGTTGTTGCTTGGCTGTAATGTGATTGGCTGATTCGACATTAGGTGTACCTAATAAAGTGGCCGGTGAGTGTATATTCACCAGGCTTTGCACTTGAAAAGATCAAGTAAGACAATAAAAAAAGTTTCTACAAAATCATTAAAGTGTAAGGTCTCTTCTTTAGGACATGAAACAGTCCTAAGCAGGACTTGGCAGGAGAGGATTAAGAAATAGTATGAAGAGCAGAAAAGCAAATCCAGGTGGTGGTTAGAGTACTGGAAAGAGAATCAATGAAAGACAGAAAAGGACGGAGGGAGAGAGAAATGTGTGCCCTGCAAAAGTCTAAGAAGGTTTTGCCCTTGAGACCTCTTGCAGTTAATGCACTCAAGCTTTCTGTCACTGGTAACCATAGTGATTGTTACTTCACTGCTCTGGTTTCGATCTGTATCTTTGTGTGTGCGTGTGTATGAGTTTACTGCTGTTCTGGATCAGTATCCTATCCTGGTAAACAAGCACATTGTAGCAAGTGGCTAATTTTATCAGCATTAACATCTATAGAGTATGATTGCATGCATTATACTGCATATTAGTTTATTGATGGTGGGCTTTTTGTAAACATGCAACACATATATGATATGGCATGACATCTATGTTTTTGCATTGCAGATGTCCTACCTGCAGATGTGACCAGTAACACGATCATTGAGGACTGTGCTGTGGTGGACCAGGTAAATGTCTTTTAGCATGTCTTGGTTACAGAATAAATTCTAGGATGTAAACATTCCGTGTGTGTCTGTCTGTGTGTGTTTACTGTCTGCATTCTTGTTTTCTTAAGGTTTTTGAAGATCAGTTTATTTCTCCAGATGAGGGTGAAGAGAGGCTGCCCATATGTAACTCAGGTATTTATTTTTCTGTTCGCCTTCTTTGATCTTTCCACTGTGCTGTAAGCTCAGATCTGTTTAGGTGAGAATGGCTCCAGTTCATTATGCTCTAGTTCTGCATGACTGAAAATATCCCCATGCATTCAACAATAACCAAACATTTCTTGTAGTCCATGTGTATTGTTAAATATTATCAAACTGACTGGTGTGAGGATATGTTAAAAACTCTTTTCAAAAGAGTTATGCAGTTATAATCATAGTTCTTCCCATCATCATTCATCAAATCCCAGTAGAGTTGTCAGCACTACATTCGTTATGTGTGTGCAATGCATTAGTTAGCATTACTCTAACCAAACACTGTATACACAGCCAGAGAGGATAAGGGAACCTGCAGAGAAACATACACAAATTGAAAACAAAACAATGACAAAAACATTAACTTGTGGTTTTGCTTCTTTACATGGAAAACTACAGATAAAAAGATTTAAGAGCGAGCATGCTTGCACTCACAGGATTCCAGTCATCCTCGACCACATATGCATCCACAGCCACCTACAGGCACCCACAGTGCCACACAGTGCCACACAGTGCCACACAGTGCCACACAGTGCCACACAGTGCCACACAGTGCCACACAGTGCCACACAGTGCCACACAGTGCCACACAGGCATAGGTACTGAGAAGAGAGATGGATAGTGAGTTGGAGGGGCTTGTTGCCATGGCAATGTAGAATTCTAATTCATTGGGGATGTTCTGGTCTTGCTTGTTACTAAGAGCAGAGGTTTTGTTTTTGACAATTTTTTGTCAAAAACACCCCGATGCACAAACACACTCCCCCTTCAGCATCTTAGTGATGTGACTCTTTCACTCATTCATTCATTTCCACAAACACACAGTGGAAATATTGTTTCTGTTTCTTATGTATTATTGTAGCTAAATACTGTTGCACTTCACCTCTTTTCGTGTTCTTTTAGAATTTTTAGATTAGACCCAGAACATTAGATTTTGTTTTTTTGTAGCATAAGAACAGAACCTCACACTCCCTGACCAACCCACACACAATGATTCGCTCTGCCCCCTACACACACATACATGCACACACACACACACACACACACACACACACACACACACAAAGGAAACACACCACACATTTTGACCACAGTTACCATTTTTTAAATTTCATTTACTCAAAGTCACAGCCATGTAGACACAGGCATTTTATTATCATCACAGTGGCTTTGTATTCTTAAGTGCAGCACCATACTGCAACACATTAACCTAACCCTAAAGTTCACCTTGGTAAGCAAGACACACTTGGCTCTGTTTAAGTTCCTAAGTAAAAGCTGCAGAGGGGACAAACAAACTATCCTGGGAATATTGTGGGAGTCTCCACAACATCAAATTTCTCAAATATTGTGCTACCTCATAAGGCTAGTAATACAAGACCACACAGTCACTCAGAGAGAGAGAGAGAGAGAGAGAGAGAGAGAGAGAGAGAGAGAGAGAGAGAGAGAAAATAGTTTGGAAGATGTCTGAGGGAGGAGAATCTGTTTGGGAAAGAGATTAAGACTGCCACAACTTTAGCATTCCGTCACACAGTTAATGTGGACTGGAGGCAGACTGGATGTCTTTATCGGAGTCCTTACAGGAGTCCTAATAAGAGAGTCCTCAGAGAGACTAAACCACCACAATGTAAAGCTGAGACAGGGATCAAGACTCAGGCAACAAGCGTGAAGGCGAGAGAGGTGGGGATGAAGACATAAACCCTTTGTCCCCTCTAACGGGAGAAGGAAGCACACATGGCACTTTGCAGTGACTCCATTTCCTAGCAAACTCTTCAAGAAAAGAAGCTCCCAATCTCAGCGCAGTGACGGAGTCTCTATCTGCTCCAATGGTCCGGATTAACATTGTCGCTATTGTGGATGCCTTTAACCAGCAGACTGGTAACGTAGGTGTGCACACGTGCCTGCTGCCTCCAGGGACAGCAAGGATGTTGCCACATGTGCATATGCAGTGGAGCATGCGGCTTCTCGGTGGAGACAGGAAGTCCACCACATGCAGAGAGGAGCTCTAGACTAGAAGCATGCACACACATGGCTACAATCTACTTTTGGCATGTTCTGTTCCGTGTCTGCTGGAGTTATCAGTGTGTTGACTCCTGGCCATCAGGGGGCCCTTGAAGGAGTTTGTGGAGTGCCTACACGCACATTTGCACACACACACACACACGATGATGGGCATGATAGGTTACCATATAATCATAGACTGTTTGGGGTTATCAGACATTGGTTAAGTGGTGGATAACTCAGGGCATATTATAAAATTTAAAAGTAGTAGGAATCTGACTTCAGATTACACAGAGACTTGGGTGGGATGTCTGTATAGATCAGGTTTAGGTGATTGTAAATAGCCTGTGCTCTGCAGTTTTTTCTCTGCATTGATGGTAGTGGATTTATTTTTAACACGCATCTTGTTAAACAGCTTTCAGTCTTTTTAGAGTCTTTCCATTTGATTGCAAGATGTTTGAGAAAACGTTCCATTGTTTTTCTTGGAGTGTTTTTCTCAAGTCAACATAATTTGTGATTTTTTCCCCCTTTGTATATTTTGTAGAACAGCGCAGAGCTTTATTGTATTGTTTGTGAATAAGTTGTGTGTTAGAAATGTGTGTCAGCATGTGGGTCTTTTAAGCCCAGCTGCGTGTCTCCCCAAACCCTCACTGGGGTTCATTAGCATGGACAGTTAATGATTCCCTAAACCTTAGCTGACCTTCCGTGTTTATCCACACAGCTTCTTAAGAAAAGGAAAACCTTCTGTCTCTTCTTTTCCAGGACATCTCAGGTTTGACTTAGCATCTAAAAAAAAATTAGGAGTAGGGTGTCAGAAGAGGCCACTTCTATACACCACACCATACAGTCCTCAGCACAGCCTCTCCCTTGTGCTGTCTCAGGAATCGCTGTTGTGGGCCTGTTTTTCCAGTGCCCTGGGAATTTTTTTGTTGTTGTTGGTGAGCAGTGAGCTTACTGTGGCACATGAAGACTAAGGAAAGCCGAATGCCAAAAACCATGGATTCAGGCTCTGACTCACCCTTTAACTACTACAGGCCCTCCTTTCCCAGAACGAGGGTCCGCAGACAGCTGGCGAAACCAGGTAGGGAAGCAGCAGAGGGGACGTAGAGAGGGTTAGGCTGAGTGACGGAGAGTTACGGGGATTGCTGGTGAGGTGTGGAGGATGATGGCAAAGAGTAAAGAGTTTGTGTTTTTTGTTTATGCTGGTGAGAGAGCGTGATTTTCTGTGTCCAACTCTGCTCATATTCAAATGTAAAACTAGTTTCCGTGAAAAGGGATGTGGCTGTTAACCAGAGTGTATTTATACCTTGCTTTATCTATGATCTATCCCTATCTCCTAAACACATGCATGAATACATTCCATGGTGTATTTGTTGAAGTTGCATTTGTGTGTACCTTTTGTCCCTGACTAGAGGAGCTCAGGACACCTTGACATGTGTCTCTGTGTTGTGAAGAACTTTGATTTAAAGACCAATTCATTTAAATGTTCAATTTGTTATGAAGGTCAACATGGAGATGTGTGTTTCATGTGTGAGAGCTTGTGTGTGCGTGTATGTATGTGCATGCATGCATCCACATATGTGTGTAGCACCTCTCCAGCTGGTGTGGCTATAATGAGAGGTGGCTAACCTGAGTTCTTTTAAATATTCACAGAACCTGGGGTTTCTCTAAGAATTTAACCAAATGTCCCTTTAGCCAAACAACGTTTTTACCTTTTAAATAATGGTCTCATTATCCTTTAAATCACCCATCAAGCATAACATGTATTAACTAATACACATACAATATCAAAACAGTCAATAAACACACCAATTAATTGAAAAATATATGGAACATTTACTTAGAAAAATAAAAGGAATCACTTACATCTCCTCCTTTCAGGTTTTCATGTTTTCAGTTCACTTAAACCAATAATGCAGACAACATAAAGATGTCAAACGTAAACATCTCCTATGGGCCCCAATAATTAACCTATAGCCGGCAATTAAATAATTCAAATAATATATTCAAGTCCAACTGTTGCAGGCCTGAACGATGCTCGGGAACGCTGTAGCCTTGAACAAATGGAACCTTAAGGGCAGAAATAAAACGCGGTACCTGTTGCTGATGGAGTTAACCACTCACAGTCAAGGACGACATGAGAAGATGAGAGGAGGCGATTCGCGTGGATGAAGAGGGTAGACACACAGCAGACGATGCAGACACAGTCCTCACGCAGCGATGTCCGGCTCCGTCGGCTCTCTGTCCTCGTCGTCAGATCACAGCTTCACACAGGCTCTGCTAATTATGTTCGCGGGTTGCTAGCTTATTAGCATGACACTAGTAACATTACTAGCCACTGGATTAGCAGCTCACTCGGCGAACGTCAGTCTTACGTTGAGTTTTCCACCCAAACTCACTAATTTCACCACTATCCAGGTTTCATTAAGAGTTCTTGTCGAACGCTTTCACCAAACGATGCCAAAAGCTGGCTTAACAGTCCATACTGCACTCCTATATTCCCTTTCGCTCATCTCTCTTCCACTCGTAACGCTCACGTTTTTTTCTCCTCATTTCCTGTCCATTGACCTAGGATGTAATTGCTTCCGTTACAAAAGGTTACAGGTTACAGAAATAAAATACACAAACTTTTGTCTTTTCCTTTTTTCACAAAAAAATAAATATAAAACCATGAATTAATGATTAATGATTTTTTAACAAATATTATTGACCACCCATGAACTTATTTATTTCAGCATGTATCACATGAACAAATTTCAACCAGGTTACATGTGCAAAGTGGATTGATTTCAATGACGTCAGGATCAGATCTTTGTGTTATTGTTGAAAGGACACATTCATCATACTTGAATAAAGAATCTCAAACAAAGATGCATGCATACAGTCCGACACTGTCCTCACCTATCTCCTCAGTCATCTCCCTATAGTGAATCTTTCTATGAATTATTATTTAACCTGTCATCCAGTTACAAGTTATTTAATAGCTGATGTGTGCATGTCTTTCTGGTTTAAACATACGAATAGCAGGCCATTTACATTAGTGTAACAACATAAATCAGGACCGACAATGCACAAGATATAAAATACAGGTTGAGTATGTAAACATCAATTTAGACAACCATCGATTTAACAGACATACATAACTCATGTGCCAGTGATTAGCATGTGGCTCCGGCAGGCTTATCTATAGCAGCATAACTAAAGGGAGGGGCCTGGGGGTGACCACAGTCAAGAGAGCTGACTGAGACATTGCTTTCCACCCAAGTCATTGTCACAACAAGAGTCATCACATGACATGGCTGGATGACAGCATCAACATCTCAGATTACCAGAAAGCTCAATGACTGCAGACCCCCAAGCTCCACACCTTCACAAGTAGAATACTAACTGAAGGCTTGATTAAATAGGTGAGTCTTGAGTCTAGATTTAAAGATTGGAACTGTGTCAGAATCTCAGATTTGAGCTAGAAGGCTATTCCATAACTGAGGGGCTTTAAAGGAGAAAGCTCTGCCTCCGGCTGTAGTCTTACAAATTTTTGGAACTAAGAGAAATCCTGCATTTTGGGAGCGCAGAAGGCGAGATGGGTTATAGTATGCAATGAGTTCACTCAGATATTGTGGAGCAAGACTGTTTAATGCCTTATAGGTCAGCAGAAGAATTTTAAAATCCGATATTTAACTGGAAGCCAGTGTAATGCCGAGAGAGTAGGACTAATATCATCGAATTTTCTAGCCCTAGTTAGGACTCTAGCTGCAGCATTCTGTACAAGTTGGAGTTTTTTTAGGGACTGTTTAGAGCATCCAATTAGAAGACCATTTCAGTAGTCCAATCTTGACAAGACAAAAGCATGGATCAGCTTCTCTGCATCAGCTAATGAAAGTAAATGTCTCAGCTTGGCGATATTACGTAAATGGAAAAAAGGCAGCCTTAGTGACATTGCATATATGTGTATCAAATGAAAGATCTGAATCAATAGTGACACCTAAGCTTTTTGCAGAAGGTTTAGGTGTAACTGAAAAGCCATCTAGGGTGAGAGGGATATCAGACCAACTGCTTCTAGAAGCAACACCTCAGTCTTAACGGAATTTAGGAGTAGTATTGACATCATCCATCATCCATATATCCATTAGAGGATATATACAACTGAGCATCATCTGCGTAGCAATGGAAGTTAATACCATGTCTATGAATGATTGTGCCCAGCGGCAGCAAATACAATGAGAATAATATGGGGCCAAATACAGATCCTTGAGGGACACCATATTTTACCAAACAAATTGAACATTTGTTATTTACAAGGACAAATTGGTAACGATCTGTCAGGTACGATCTGAACCAGGAGAGTGCTTGACCTCTTATGCCAATGAGTGTCTCCAACCTATTAAGTAGAATATTATGATCAATGGTGTCAAAAGCCGCACTGAGGTCTAGCAGTATGAGAAAAGAAATGTGTCCTTTATCAGAGGATATTAAGAGATCGTTCAGTACTTTAGTAAGTTCAGTCTCAGTGCTGTGATGGGGTCTAAATCCAGACTGAAATAACTCTAAGACATGTTCTGTCTGTAGGAAGGAAGAGAGTTGTGAAGAAACTACTTTCTTTAGAATTTTGGATATAAATGACAAATTAGAGACTGGCCTATAGTTGGACATTTCCTGGGGGTTAAGACCAGGTTTTTTAATTAGCGGCTTGATGACTGCAAGTTTAAATGAACTGGGAATATAGCCCAGGCTCAGAGAGCAGTTTATTATAGTGAGCAAAGGTTCTACATTGCTATGCAGTAATTCTTTAAGTAAATGGGTTGGTACGGCATCTAGTATGCATGTGGAGGGCTTAGCAGATTCCACCAATGAAATAAGCTCCTCACGACCAATTGGGGAGAAGGACTCTAACAGGGCATCAGAGCTGACCAGACAAGGTGCATTGGCATGTTGACAGGCTCTGAGATAGCACAACCATTTTTTCCCCTAATTTTATCAATCTTATCATTAAAGAATTTCACACTCATGGGATTAGTGAATTCATTTGCTCATGGCTCCTTGTTAGGCTGGAAACGGTTTTAAATAGGAGTCCAGAATTGTTTTTATGTTTTTCTATTAAAGCCGATAAGTATGAGGATTTTGCCGTATGGAGGGCATGTTTATATTCAATAAGGCTGCTTTTCCATGATAGTCTAAACACTTCTAACTTTGAATTTCGCCATTTACGCTCCAGGATCCGCGCAGCTCGTTTGAGACTACGCGTGTGCTCGTTATACCATGGCGCTTTTTTCTCTCAGTGGCTCTGTTATAACGTAGTGGTGCAACCTTGTCTAAAGCTGTACGAAGAGAAGTCTCAACGTGCTCGGTAAAATGCTCTAGTCCTTCCGGAGCTACAGGTGTATCAATTTTTGTCAAACCCGGTAAAATATCAGTGAGCGCGGCTATGGTACTAGGTGTTATAGTTCGTTTAATGGCTGATGAATAACGTCAGTCAAGCATAACTCATACGTTATGAGGCTGTTGTCAGAAACGGCCTCACTCTGAGGTAAAATTGCTAAACTGGATATGATAATACCAAATGATAAGACCAGGTCTAAAGTATTATCACCTTATCGGCTGATAGCACTACATGAGACAAGAAGTCTGAAAACTCCTGCAAGAACTCAAGAGTATGAACCAGGGGGCGGTAAAAATAATTAACATAAACGACTGCGACGCTTTGTTGGTTGTTAAATTTGATACATTTGCTACAGTGAGGATGAGATGTTCAAAAGAATTAAACTTAAAGCCGCTTTTTTTTGAGAAATGTCTATATCAGAGTCATATATTGTGGCGACACCACCTCCTCGACCATTTGGACCGGGGTTATGAATATATCTATAGCCAGAAGGAGAAGCTTCGTTTAGGGCCATATAATCGTCTGGCCGGGCTTTAGATGACAGGTATGGCGTCAAAATAGGTCCTAAAGTTTTGAGAATCAAAAAACAGAATCCATAACCAATAAATGACGTTTTGTAATTGAGAAAACTGTCGTTAATATTGAGAGTTAAAAAAGCTGAGAGTTTGTAAACAGAATATTTATGTTTTTAATTGTCTATTTTGAGTTTAATATTCTTGAAGAATCCGTTTTCGTTTTCGTTTCGTTTCCTTTTCTCGCTCGCGCTTCTCTCAGTCTCACTCTTGCCTCTAGAAGTTTCTAGCTTTTGACTTTTGGACCTGATTTGACGGGTGGGCGGGATTTACACAGTCGTTGGCTGATGGAGTTAAGCCCCGCCCATCCATCCCATTCTACACACCCTGCGACACACCCTGCTACATCAGCGAAAGTGCGCCAATCTCACCCTGTTTGGAAAATGGTCGACCGGCAAACAGGTAAGATGTGTGTTTATGTTTTCTCATATCAGCTAGGGTTAGTCTGTCTACTGTGGGTTACTAAAATAGATAATCGCTGATATCTGAAATAGCTGATATGAGAAAACATAAACAGACATCTTACCTGTGTTTGCCGGTCGGCCATTTTCCAAACAGGGTGTGTCCCAGGGTGTGTATAATGGGATGGATGGGCGTCTCTAAAGGGGTAGCTACATTCTTGTGTTGGAGCTGTGAATCTCCTATAACCTCCTCTTTTAACAGTGCTCTCAGCCAGTGTATCGCTGAGTGGGGCAAACCTGTTCGACACATGAACCTGAACTGAACGGTGCTCAGCCCTACGGCTATGCCGCCGAGACGTCACCCATTCGCCCCGCTGCGAGGGCACTAACGCCGGAGACTAACCGGGACTGCTACGCTAGACGCTAACTCTCTAGGACTTTCTAGAGCCCGGATGTGCTCCTCTAAATGGGAAATCTTCTCTGTCAAGCTAATGATTAAGCTACACTTTTCACATACAAAATTACCTCTACTGACGGACGAAGGATAACTATACATGCCACACTCAGCACAAGCAACAAGTGACTCAGGCATGTTTAAATACTTAGCTTCAGTTATGTTGTACGTCGATGTTTTTGAAGGTGGAAAAGGTCTTCCGATGGCTTGTGGAGGTTGCTGGTATCGGAGATATGTGTAGATATGTACACGTCACTGTACAGTACTGATGCTTCTGTTCAAATGGAGAAACTGGAGCTGAGGCTCTTTGGCATCATAAATTCACTGTATTTAATGCTTCATGACGTTTTAAAAGTTGGAACTGCTCTGCACAAGACGTGAACGCATGTTTTTGTTATTTTATTTTTTGTCAGAGAAGTCACCGCCGGACTCCAGCTCTGCTTTCCAGCCCCACTCTACACTCACAGCTGCTGCCAGACTCAGCACCATGCTCAACCGCTCCAGAAAGGTGTGTGTGTGGGTATGTCTGTTTGTGTGTGTGTGTGTGTGTGTGTGTGTGTGTGGATGGGGGGGGGGTATGTCTGTATGTGTGTGCTTGTGTGTGTGCATCTGGGTGTGACGGTGTGTCTGTGTCTGTCTGGATTTGATCGTGTGTGCGTGTGACTCTGGCTGTGTGTGTGTATTTTGGTGGCACATTAATGAGTGAATATCCATTTCAGAACAGCCTCATGTTTAAATACAGTCTGATGAAATCAATTTCACATGCTCTTTTTTTATACAAGCTTTACATGCTTCTGGCATGTTTCACCAATCAACATTTTTAGATTGCTGGAAAGGCATTAGGCTATCATCGTGATGTTCACAACAAGCATGTTAAATTTCCATCTATTCCATCATTTATGTTTTCTTCTTCACAAGAAACCACACACTGCCGAAGGGACAGTAGACAGCTCTGGGATGGACATGGGGGACTGGCCTGGCTCAGAGACGGCGGCTCTATCGTTGGGAGTGACGGATGCACCACCACCCATCCAAGAGGAGGAGAGGCTTAAGGAGAAGCCGCCATTGTCCCACCCTTTCTCTCAGTTCTCACCCACCTCTCCGGCCGGGCTGGTGCTGGACAGGTTTCTTCGTGCAGCACGGCCTGCCGAACAGGCCTATCACAGCACAGGCTCAACCCCAGAGTCCTATGAGCTCAGGTAAATCTGGAAACAGTTTCACTGCTCAAGTCTGCCAATAAACTCTAATGACAACAGCAAGAATGGCATACGTGCACATAGCCAAAGCCATTTCCGTTCAAACAAAGAGGCAGTGTGAATAAAGACCCCTGGCAGAAAAAGTATTGTTGGATAAATTGTACCACAGGGCATGGAATATTTGGACACACTGTTGATTTTGATAGGAAGTAACTGCTATTGGATAAACATCAAAGAGCATGACTTCTGATTTGTTCAGTCTTTAAATAAAATTTCCATGTAAAAATAAAATGTCCATGTATTTAGGAATGAAATTTTTTTCCACTCTTATAAGCCCAAGTCTTGTGGCCTTGGAAATTAACAGTGAGGAGGAGGATGATGACTTCCTTATGAAGAAGCCCCTCCCCCAAATATCCCCTGATCACAAAAGCAATGGATTGGATGAGGATAGCATTAAACCAACCTCTGACTTCACCTGCATTCGCTCTCATTCCACTGCATCCCCCTGTAACCACACCTCTTTAAAGGTATAGACCAGCTGTCTCCCAGTTCATTCACGCCTCATGATTTGGGGCATGTCACTAATTCTGTTTAATAAAATCTGCATCATGCCCACATAGTGTGACCTCACCCAGATTTATACAGGACTTATAAATATATGCTCTGCCTCTTGTTGTTTGTGCTGTCATCAGTGATCCCTGTTTGTCTCCATCAGGACTCTGGTGATCAGGGAGTTCGTCGCCGTTCATACTCATATTCAGCCCCCAAAATCAGCCCGTTGCCCACACGCTTCAGCCGTGATGCCCAACCCCCGCCTAACGACCTCAGCAACGGTCAGCCCCAAACCTTTCACTTTCACTTTGACTAATCTAAAATGATACCACCTGTTTGTTAGTACACTGTTTCTATGTTGCTAATAGCTCATAGTGTAATTACATGGCTAACCAATTAACTTCACAGATTCATACCAGAACATTTTGAAATTACAGCAAAGTACACACAGTCCTAATAGTGCTTGATGTGACTGTATTTGGCCCCTCAGTTGGAGATCTACGACTTCATTTGGCCTCTGTGTTCTATTGGCTCCGGAAACATTAGCTCTGAGAACACAAGCCAGAGGAACAAGCAGATAGCATCACTGACATTTCCTGTCTAGTCTGTCCTGGTATGAGCTTGCCCTGGCAGTGAGGCTTCTGAAGGACTAGACACAGCACCAATTTAAGCAGGCCCAAATGTCAGAAAAGAGTTGGGTCTGATGTCATTGCTGTAGCTACCAAACATGTCCAAGAAGACACAAGCCCTACAGTGGTAATTTCATGCATTCTGACTATCTGTTTTTAAAGATTTTTTTCCTGTTAGGAACTTATTTGGAACTGTTTATCAGGCTATCAAGCTATCAGGGTCCAGGCACAGCAGTTGATTCTTGCAAAAACGTGGGTGCGCCAGGAGCATAAATGTTCACCATATATACAGGAGCTGGTCATAAAATTAGAATATCAAGAAAAAGTTGATTTATTTCAGTAATTCCATTCAAGAAGTGAAACTTGTATATTATACTGATTCATTACACTCAGACTGATATATTTATTTTAATTTGATTATTAACTAACAACTAATGAAAACCCCAAATTCAGTATCTTAGAAAATTTGAATATTAACAATGCAAAAAAGGATTTTTAGAAATGCTGACCAACTGAAAAGTATGAACATGAAAAGTATGAGCATGTACAGCACTCAATACTTAGTTGGGTATACTTTTGACTGAATTACTGCAGAAATGCAGCATGGCATGAAGTCGATCAGTCTGTGACACTGCTCAGGTGTTATGAGAGCCCAGCTAGCTCCGATAGTGGCATTCAGCCTGGTGTATTGCACCTTCCTCTTCACAATACCCCATAGATTTTCTATGGGGTTAAAGAAGATAATCTTTAAATAATAAAAAAAAATCAATAAAACTGGAAACTGAGAGAAAATAAATTAGAAAATAAGGATTTAAAAACATCTTGGATTTAATAACATCTAACATAGGATCTCTTCTAGTATGTTCCAACAGTTGGTTCCATTTAGAAACAGCATAATAGCTAAAAGCTGCCTCTCCTTGATTAGTTCTTACCTTTGGCAGGACTAACTGATTAGTTCCTAGTGACCTAAGATTTCTGCCTGGCTCATAGCTCTGCAGCATCTCAGATAGATACACTGGTCCTACACCATTAAGTGATTTATTGTAGTAACACCTTGAAGTCTATCCTGTACTGTACTGGTAGCCAGTGTAAGAACTAAGAATGTAAGAATGGGGGTGATGTGATCACTTCAGCAGCAGGAAGCATGAACTGCTCTAAAACGTCCTGGTAGACAGCTGCGTTGACCTTGGACTTCAGAAAACACAGTGGACCAACACCAGCAGATGACATGGCACCCCAAACCATCACTGACTATGGAAACTTTACACTGGACCTCACGAAACATGGATTCTGTGCCTCTCCTCTTTTCCTTCCAAAGGAAATGCAAAAATTACTTTCATCAGAGAACATAACTTTGGATCACTCAGCAGCAGTCCAGTCCTTTTCGCCCAGGCAAGATGCTTCTTTAGCCCAGACGAGATGCGAAGTATTTGCTCACCTTCCTTGAGTCACATATGATTTTAAGTGACATCCCATTCCTAATCCATAGGGTTCAATATGACGTTGGTCCACCCTTTGCAACTAGAACAGCTTCAGCTCTTCTGGGAAGGTGGGTTTAGGAGTTTGTTTATGGGGATTTTTGACCATTCTTCCAGAATTGCATTTGTGAGGTCACATACTGATGTTGGACGAAAACGCATGGCTCTCAGTCTCCGCTCTAATTCATCCCAAAGGTGTTCTATCGGGTTGAGGTCTGGACTCTGTTCATCCACACCAGACTCTGCCATCTATGTCTTTATGGACCTTGCTTTGTGCACTGGTGAACTGTCATCTTGGAAGAGGAAGGGGCCAGCTCCAAACTGTTCCCACAAAGTTTGTTAGCATGGAATTGTCCAAAATGTCTTGGTATGCTGAAGCATTCAGAGTTCCTTTCACTGGATCTAAGGGGCCAAGCCCAGCTCCTGAAAAAACAACGCCACACTATAATCCTCTCTTCACCAAACTTTACACTTGGCACAATGCAGTCAAACAAGTAACGTTCTCCTGGCAACAGCCAAACTCAGACTCGTCCATCAGATTGCCAGATGGAGAAGTGCGATTCGTCACTCCAGAGAATGGGCCTCCACTGCTCTAGAGTCCAGTGGCGGCGTGCTTTACACCGCTGCATCTTACTATGAGCTAATCTTAAGGCCACATGAAGTTTGGATGTCTGAAGTGATTGACTCTGCAGAAATTTGGCGACCTCTTCGCCCTATGAGCTTCAGCATCCGCTGACCACGCGCCGTCAGATTACGTGACCTACCACTTTGTGGCTGAGTTGCTGTCGTTCCCAAACACTTAAATTTTTTATAATACAGCTGACAGTTGACTGTGGAATATTTAGGAGCGAGGAAATTTCACGACTGGATTTGTTGCACAGGTGGCATCCTATCACAGTTCCACACTGGAATTCACTGAGCTCCTGAGAGCGACCCAATCTTTCACAAATGTTTGTATGCCTAGGTGCTTAATTTTATACACCTGTGGCCATAGAAGTGATTGGAACACCTGATTCCGATCATTTGGATGGGTGAGCGAATACTTTTGGCAATATAGTGTATATATAGGTTTACAAATAGTGTGTTTGTTTATGTTCATGACAATAGGCCTGATTTGGCTATTTACCTATTCGCTATTTGCCTTGATTTAGCTAAAATTTGTTCTGCTAAGCATTAAAGGAGGTTGTGTGAATGAGATTACTTATGACATACTTTAGTCAAGACACTGATGCTACACGTGTGAACATTTTAGCATGTAGACTCACTAAAGCCTTCGATGAAATGAAGTCCCACTGGGCTGTGAGTGTAATGTCCACTATGTCCTGTAGATGGTGCCCTCTCCAGCAGCAGCTGCAGCAGCAGAGCTCTCCTACAGGCTCTGTCTCTGTCTAAATCTCTGTCTCTGCTCAATCCTGTTAGTAAGTACTGGCAACTCACAGCAACACACCTGCACACCAGAAAGCCAGAGCTGTCACTCACTGCATTCGTCATGCTTATTGCTGCTGGTGGGTCTCTTGCTGTGCTTCTGTGTGTGTGTATGTGTCTGTTTCGGATATGCTTATGGTGCGCTGCATTAAAGGAAGGCGTTTAAGAAACGATTAAGTTGTTGGTGTAACATGCTGACTGATGTGGGTGTGGGCATTATATGGTGATTATACAGGCTCTTGCTCTACTTGTTTGTGTGTGTGTGTGGGTGTGTGGGCGTAAGCTCTGTATTTGCTCATTACTACCAATTACTACTCATGGCTTGCTGCGCTTGTAAATGAGCTAGTTGTGGCACTAATATCGCAGGTCCACTGTTACACCTCTCCTCACAGTATCATGTTAACCTTCCTAAGTTCATGTGTGTGTGTGTGTGTGGTCTGCTTTTGACCATTTTTTTAGCACTTTCATGTGAGATATTAATCACCGGCCACTTTATTAGGTACACATTGCTAGTACCGGGTTGGACCCCCTTTTTGCCAGTCTGGCCATTCTCCTCTGACCTCTGGCATCAACAAGATATTTGCGCCCAGAGAACTGCCGCTCACTGGATATTTTCTCTTTTTCGGACTATTTTCTGTAAACCCTAGAGATGGTTGTGCAGGAAAATCCCAGTAGATCAGCAGTTTCTGAAATACTCAAACCAGCCCATCTGGCACCAACAACCTTGCCATGTTCAAAGTCACTTAAATCACTTTTCTTCCCCATTCTGATGCTCAGTTTGAATTGCAGCAGATCATCTTGGCCATGTATACATGCCTAAATGCATTGCTGCCATGTGATTGGCTGATTCTACATTTGCATTAATGAGCAATTGGGCAGGTGTACCTAATAAAGTGGCTGGTGAGTGTACATATCATTCCCCAGCTAAGGGAAATTATTGTGTCTAAAAGGTAAGGCACAGTAACAGAGGTGAATTGGTTAAAGGTAGGATTTGCACCAACAGTTTCGAAATTGATTCTTGAAGAGTACTGTTACAAAAATCTAAGGAACATTCTTGTCCTTCTTATCCCTCCTTTTTGAAGGATTTTTTTGTTTTACATTTGTGACACTTTGAACAAACCTGTAAAGTACTCATTGAGAAATGCTGTGTCATAAACATCCTCTTTTCAACTGAACCTGACTGTTCTCTCTTCAACAGAGCAGCGAACATTCAGCTTAACCGAGCAGCCTCAACAGAAAAGGTAATGGCACGCCTCTCGACCCACCGTGCCCTCACTTCCCACTTTCACCATCTGCTATCGACAAGTCAAGTCAAATCAATTTTATTTATATAGCGCTTTTTACAACACATGTTGTCTCAAAGCAGCTTTACAAATTGTATGGGTCCAGATCCCTAATGAGCAAGCCAAAGGCTACAGTGGCAATGAAAAACTCCCTAAGATGGCGGGGAAATAGGAAGAAACCTTGGGAGGACCAAGACTCAAATGGGAACCCATCCTCCATTGGGCGGCCTGTTAGCACCAGTCCGTATTTGTGAACAAAAGGAGGTTCTACAGTTATAGCTTAAAGTTCTTGTTCCCCGGCCAAGTAGTCACAGTCCCTTCGGTGCAGATGGTGAGTCTCAGGTAGGAGCCAGCATCAACACGTCCCCTACGGCAATGGTACATCCAACCTCGGCATCAGTACATCCACCGGCGAGCCAGACCATCTCCCAGGTGCTTGTAGGTGCTTGCATGCAGTCGTCTTGGGTAGAAGCATGCAAAAAGATGGACAATACAGACTGAGTGTGTGGATGTCAATTTAACCACCATTGATTTAAATGTACATAGCTCATGTGCCAGTGATTAGCATGGCAGCTAATCTATAGCAGCATAACTAAAGGGAGGGGTCCAGAGGTGACTACAGACATGAGGGCTCACTGAGACATTGCTTTCCAGTTAAGTCAGTCACCACTAGAGTGATGCCATGACACAGCTGGATGACAGCATCAACATCTCAGATTACCAGAAATCTCAACGTCTGGGGGCCCCTGAGCCCCGCACCTTACTAGGGGAATATTAATTGAAGGCTTGATTATATACGTGAGTCTTAAGTCTAGATTTAAATCTTAGAACTATGTCAGAATCTCGGATTGGAGCTGGCTATTCCATAATTGAGGGGCTTTAAAGGAGAAAGCTCTGCCTCCGGCTGTAGTCTTACAAATTTTTGGAACTAAGAGAAATCCAGCATTTTGGCAGCGTAAAGGGCGAGATGGGTTGTAGTAAGCAATGAGTTCACTCAGATATTGTTGGGCAAGACCATTTAACGCATTATAGGTTAAGAGAAGAATTTGAAATTCAATTCGATGTTGAATAAGGATGTTGGATTAGGATTACGATGTTGACTAGGATTATACGACTCTCCAGTGTCACTGTCACAACAGGGTTGCCAGGAGACCGAGTGCTGCCTGTCATAGATTTGATGGCTGCAGCTTTTCCCCTCAGTAAACAGCCAATACCTTTTCAACCAGGCCAGAGGTGATAGGGCCATGTGTTAGAATGAACCGGAGACAAGACCTCATGTGTTCTAATGGACATCAGATTGTACTTAATTTATCCTACTTTAACTTGTTCTCTCTGTGGCTTTGGCTTTCCTGCACAGTTGCACCATCAAGTGGAGAATTTGATCATTTATGAGACTGGGGAGGCTGTAGTAGTAGGGGTATGCTTGTGTGCGTTTTCTTTGTTGTAAGAGAAGGAGAGAGTGAAATTCCAATACCCACTCAGACATATATTCAAACTCCACTGTAGGGAGGTAAGGCTCCATAGACGCTCCCAGTCAGCTGATGACGAGACCAGCGTCGAGCTGGCTGACTCCCTCCAGCATCTCACACTCTCCGAGTTCCTCAAAGAGTATGTTTCAGCCACGTGCCTGGCTCCAGGCCCTCTGCATCCACTGCAAGCTTGACCCCCTTATGCTTCTAATTCGAATGTCATCTAAACCATTCCTCTAACTACAATATCCAGAATGCATCTTCTGTGTTAGAGGCACACTTAACCAATATGAAACCTTTCATCATCTTAAAATTAAGTTATACTATAACTGCTATTACTAAACCATTTTATGTTTGTACTGTGTTTGTAGCCACATCTATAAAACTAGTTTGACTTGTTTCTCTTTTTAGTTTAAAAGTATGAACAATATTTATAGTGTAAAAGCAACATTTCTTTTTAAGAGTTTTGCATGAATATTGAGAATGTCCTCACATAATGCTCTTATTCTTAAAGTCATAGTACAAAGATTAATATCTTATTGGCCTGCAGCATGTAAAAGAATGTACAACTCACACAGCGTAAGTTTCACTTCTGAATATAACCTCTAGACTAACCTCTTCACCACTGATCTGATGACTATAATGTGCATGTTGATGCTAAAATGAGTGTGTTGGACAGTGGCAATTATTACCAAGCAGGATTTATTTGAGGTAGCGAACTAACATGGGTCTTTGAAGATAACCTTGTGCTTAAGACTTCAGAAAGGAACAGCTTTTAGGATTGTTCTCAGTATACAGCATTATATAAAGACAACATACACAGCAAATCAAAAAATGATGTGAACAACTCCGAATACACCCACAACACGCTGAATCCAGATCAGTAATGCCAGTCTGAGATTAAGAGCTCCTAAACCAAACCAGTTAACTCGATATCCAACAAATCCGGCTTGGCAGTGAAAGCTCCAGTTCTGTGCATAATGCATAATGGAAATGTCTTTGCAGAATCGAAGAGGAGGAGTGGGATCGATACATTATCCCGTCAAAGACAGAATCAGAGAAACACAAAGTCAGCCGCACATTCAGCTTCATCAAGAGTTGCATGTACAGCACACGCAACAAAAGCAAGGTGACCCAAAATACACACCATCACATATATACACATCAGACCATATATGCACATAATCCCCTATATGCACACCATCTCCTATATACACGTCATCCCCTATATACACACCAGCCCATATATACACACCATCACATATATACACACCATCCCAAATATACACATCAAACCCTATATACACACCATCCCATATATACACACACCAGCTCTTATGCATGTCAGACTATATATACTCACCAGTCCATACACACCCACCCACATTCACAGATGTCAGGATGTATATATACACCAGGCCATATACACGTCAGGGATGGTACGTCTCATAGCCTTATATTGTGGTAAAGTATCTTTGTCATATACACACAAGTTGTCACAGCTATATATGGAAGGCACACAGTGTCTGCCCAGTCAGTCCTTGCCTTGCGCTTGTAAGTGCCAGTGTTTTCAGGATGTGATGACTAATCGCCAGCTGACCTGCTATCCCAAGAACAAACACACGGTCCCGGCTCTCGTGGCCTTCTCTCCTTTAATCATTAACCCCACCGACCCCCATCGGCACCTGATTAGTTCCTGAACCCAAACTGCCCCAGCACTCACTGAGCAGTCCTCTCTGCCCCAGACCTGCTCGCCTGGCCTGGCATGGAGAGGGGAGTGGTGGGAAACCATGGGTGGCTCTGGGGTCGGCGGGACAGCTCCTCATGCTCTCATGGCCCTGTTTTCTCAAAGGGCAAATGGAAGGACAAAGAGGCCAAGGAGAAGCAGGCGAATGGTGAGCAGCTGGTAGCTGGGGGCACTCCAGGGCCTGCAGCCTGCGAGGTCTGTGACAAACTCGCTGCTGGTAAAGAGACCCTCCATTGTTCCAGTGAGTCCTTGTCTTCCTTCTCTTCTTCTCTTTCTGTAACAGTCATACACTCTGCTTGGCTCACTGCACGACGCAGCTGAAGAAGGATGAAGTAGGATGAGTTTGATCAAATGTGTTTGTGCCTTGGCATCTTTTAATGATGGCAAGGTCATCATTTACAGGTCACTTACAAACAAAAAAGTAGTAATTTAGTATAACAATCAGTGCATTTGAATGTGTCATGTGTCACTTTGTGCCTTGGTTTGGCCATGTATTCCCAGACTGTGCTGTGACCATCCATAAGGGCTGTAAAGACTCTGCATTACTGTGCCTCAAGGTACACTGTGTGTGTGTGTGTGTGTGTGTGTGTGTGTGTGTGTGTGTGTGTGTGTGTGTGTGTGTGTGTGTGTGTGTGTGTGTGTGTGTGTGTGTGTGTGTGTGTGTGTGTGTGTGTGTGTGTGTGTGTGTGTGTATGTTCCTTACTATATAGGAAAATCAAAATAAAAATACTCCTGTAGTCCTGACAAGAGAAAGTGCTTACAAATGCATGTATTTCACTTCTGAAACTGAAAGGATCAAAACCTTTCTTTTTTGGTTACACAGTTTGCAAATGTGGTTAGGCTTAGAAAAGTAATATTATTCTTCAGAGATAGAATCTGTATGTGCTTCAGAGATATCCCAAGTTTAATGGTTAAACCCAAAGCAGTAATACCTTTGCCCATTCTTAGGCAGAAAAGTGTGCGGGGGGTCTATGTGTGTGATTCACTTGTCCTATAACTATGAGGAGAAGGGAGCCACTCCAGGGAAGGGCTCACATATTGCTTTTCCATTGCAGAAAGTTCAGGAGAAGTATGCGGTGTCCATGGTGAAGAACAGTGCAGCCACCCTCCCTCAGAGTAAGTCTATTTACTACAAAAATGCCCAACAGGCTTCTGGGAGTGTCTCTAAATGTGTCATGTCTGTTTGTAACTTCATGCCTCTCCTTTTTCTCTCTTCTCTTCGTGGAAAGACTTTATAGTGCGTGAAAGTTCCTCATCTTCAGCGATGCCTATTTCAGCCTCCCTCCCTGTGATGACTGCAAAAGACGCCCCAATACTCAGTCCTCTGTCCAGGAGTGTCCCTCTAGTTCCTGATCGGTTAGAAAAATCCTCAAACACTTGTTTTTCTTGACTGTTAAAGAAACAAAAATTAAGCATTATTAAGCTTTATTTATGGTGTTGCCTTTAATATGTCTGGAACTTTTATTTAGGCTTGCTGAGAGCACAGAAGGGAACAGTGACTCCTCTGCCTGGAGGACTAATGTTCAGTCAGAGGATATCTTGCAGAATACGGAGTCCACCTCCACTGACTCCTCCCTCATGGAAGGTAAAGTCAAGTCAAGTCAATTTTATTTATATAGCGCTTTTTACAACACATGTTGTCTCAAAGCAGCTTTACAAATTGTATGGGTCCAGATCCCTAATGAGCAAGCCAAAGGCGACAGTGGCAAGGAAAAACTCCCTAAGATGGCGGGGAAATAGGAAGAAACCTTGGGAGGACCTAGACTCAAAAGGGAACCCATCCTCCATTGGGCGTAAAGAATGTGACATTACTGTATTTGCATTGATAGTGAACGAATAACAAACCCAGGACCTGGAACCTGCCCTGTTGGTCCCTCCTGTTTTCTCATAGATGCAGTGGATGCTTCTCTACCGGCTGTGGTGGGGGCAGACTCTCTGGGTCTGGAGGTGGAGTCTTGGAGTCTGGCAGTGGAGTCTTGGTTCTGCCAGGGGCAGGAAAAGAGCACCATCAAGAGACAAGATGTCATCTATGGTTAGTACAGGGACCCAGTTTGCATAATTACATCCAATGAGAAAAACACAGGGCTGAAGCAATCATTACACCAAAAATAGAAGCAGATAGAAATATGGTTGTTTTTAATGGGTGTCCTCACATACCTACCCCTAGGACAGGATGTGAAACTCCATCAAGCTATGCCTGGCAATAGGAAAACAAGCACTAAGATAAAGAGTGTAGCTATACTCTTGTTTACAAAAAATGTTCAGAACCCAGAATGTAAATTGTCACATTTTCTCCCGGTG
Organism: Brachyhypopomus occidentalis; assembly: GCA_020368025.1. Classification (NCBI taxonomy): domain Eukaryota; kingdom Metazoa; phylum Chordata; class Actinopteri; order Gymnotiformes; family Hypopomidae; genus Brachyhypopomus; species Brachyhypopomus occidentalis. Next base: position 346,601 of record JAGXOD010000115.1, read on the forward strand.
CAATTACATTGTGGTGCAAATGGTGTATAAATTGCCAGTTCATAGACTGGACTACAAAGTGCATATTTGTTTCCCCAAATGTAATTGAAATGCTTAATCTTGGCATCTGTGTCTGTTTAGAGCTCATGCAGACAGAGTTACACCACCTGCAGACATTGACCATTATGGCAGAGGTCTTCAGGAAGGGCATGCGGGATGAGCTGGGGTTGGATGCAGACACCATTGGGCGGCTTTTCCCATGCTTGGATGAGCTCCTTCTCCTGCACAAAGACTTCCTATCAGCTTTAAGGGATCGACGGCAAAAATCCACCCAACCCGACAGTGACAGGAACTACCTCATCCACCGTGTGGGTGATATCCTCATGCATCAGGTAGGCAACAAATGTGTCACACATAGCATCCAGGGTTACATATACCACAAATGCCATATTTGATCTAAGCTCTGTGGTTGCTTTGCATCCACTGATCCATGTTAAATCCAGTGAAACCTTGGTATGTTTGTCTAGTTATTACTTTAGGCAACAGTGGATTGTTTGAACTTGTGGGGTCATATCCAACATCATAGAAAAATACTTGTAAACACATGAATCTTTTTTTTTTAATAATTCTAGGATTGCAGAAAGTCATTTGTTATGTTGTGTGTGTGGGTGTGTTTAGTTTACTCAGGAAAATGCAAAGAACATGAAGCAGGTGTATGGGGAGTTTTGTAGCCATCACAATGAAGCTGTCAGCTTCTTCAAAGAGCTACAGCAGCAAAACAAGAAGTTTCAGCTGTTTATTAAAGTAAGTGTTTTGTTCTTGCAACAATTGTTTTAAGTGTCAGGGGATCCAAGTGCAAGGCATGCAAGGTTTTATAAACAGGCAGCTTTATCTAGTGGATCTAAAACAGTGGTCTGGACAGGCAGAGTTCAAAAGCAGAAAGGCAGAGGGCTTAAATACAAAAGCTTTGGTGAAAAATGGTAACAGAGCGCAAAACTATTCAAACGTTTACAGTCGTCCACGGATTGGATTTCAAGTGGCTTTTGGATCCCAGAACATTGGCTTAGAACACAACAATTAATCAAAGGGATTAATTAAAGAACTCTGCATATACTCCATCAATGCTAGGAACTGATTCCAGTCAAGCTGATTGAACAGTATAAGTTTGGGGGTGGAAACCAAATGATGGCTTCGATACACAGGATAGGAACTTATCTGGCATCACAGTACATAATAATAGAACATGGAGGAGAATAACACCTCATCCATCTCATAAGGAGATTTTGAGAAGGGGCAGTGGGTGGTAAATAATGGAGAACCAATGTATGGGCATGATAACATGATAAAGTCATTGTCAAACTTTGACCCATTTCTAGTGATTGTACATTCAAGGAATGAAGTGTCTTAGGAGGCTAGAGAAGATGGAGAAGAAGTTGGAGGTCCTGGTTGATTTGATCATTGAAGAAGTTGCCATCAACTCCTGTGCCTTTCAGTGTTAGGAGGAACATATCAGTGGGTAGTTTCAGAGTCACCAGCAAATGGATATAAATGGATTTGTTGAGAAAGGAGAAAGCACTTACCTGGGAAGTAGGATGGGTGTCTGATCATCTGCATGGCTGGGCTGTGAAGGCAGCTAAGAGTGGGTAGATTCACTACAGTACAGACAGAATCTGTTCAAGACTCTGATTCACAGATGTGAAATTATGTACCATGAACAATGTCAGTACAGACCTCCGAGGAAATATATCATTCTGTGCAGTTCCACAGAACATTTCCACAGAATTACATTATTTAAGATAATTCTGAATAGCTCATGTGGACATTGCAATTTACTGACAGGATTTATGAATGGGGCTTGTTTTCTGCCAATTTGTTTTTTTTTTTTTTCCTTTCATTGGTGAAGTATTATCAGTGATTAATCAGCACTCTCTTTTACCTCCATAGCAACAAAGTAGTAACTCATTAGTAAAGAGACGGGAAATTCCAGAATGCATTTTGTTGGTGACCCAGCGAATCACAAAATACCCTGTGCTCTTGGAGAGGATTCTACAGTACACAGAAGGTAGGTTTATACACACAGACTCTTACGGTCCAACCCAGGCTCGTCCCTCTGGATTGTTTGTGTACATATACATTTGTGGGTGTTGCTTGTATGTGGACGTGTTCATCCGTGTCATTCTTCTCACCTGTCTCTTGTCACATTGTCGTTATGTGTTGCACTTAATGTAACAGTTAATGTAACAGTATTTAATGTGTGTCAATGTTGTGTTAATCACTCATCTCAGTTCCAGCCTAGTTCTTGTTGCGTGCTTTCGTGTGCTATCTGTTTAAATAAAAGCTAAGTTGTAAACAATGATTCAGCATCCTGCTTCCTTCCCCTCGTCACACAGACTTGTACTCACTCACACAAGTGCTCATAACAATTGCTCCCAAAAATGAGAACTAATATAAAAAATCAGCCATATAATTTTTACTTATAAAATCACATATTTTTTATATAAATATTTTATATAAATTTTACATTATATATACAAAATATATATATATATATATATATATATATATATATATATATATATATATACATTAAGTGCAATTTTTGATAATATAATTTGGATTTTAAATATTTTCTCTTGATCTCACTATCTTTCTTCCTTCTCTTTTACTTTCTCTCCTCTCTTCCTGTTTCTCTCCCTCACTCTCATTGTCTCTCTCTTCTGTCACTCTTTACTCTGTTGCGCACTCCTCTGGTCAGAGGGCACAGTGGAGCACAGGGAGCTGCTGGCTGCTCTTGCTGGCGTGCGTGAGCTCCTCTCAGCTGTGGACATGCAGGTGAGCGAGCGAGAGCAGAGCCAGAGGCTGGGTGATGTGCTGGCGCGCATGGAGGGTAAGAGCATGACGCGACTGAAGAGTGGCCTGACCTTCCGCAAGCAGGACTTGGCTAGTGGCCGCACGCTTTTACACCATGGTCCGCTGCTCTGGAAGACTGCCACGGGCAGACTCAAAGGTGAGGGAAATGTGAGTGGAGGTGCTACCAAGTGCTCCTCCACCTCCAAGTTTTAGTGGCTCTCTACCATATCATTCGCTAAAACCACACGTGCAACCACAAATGCAGTGACAAACAATGACCCATAGGGGACATCGCTGTTGGTTCAGTGTCTTTCCTTCCTGTTACTTGCAACCTATTTATTCCTATATAAACTTTTAATCAACTGAACTGGGACTGAGCCCAAGAATCAACTTTCTGGGCTTAATGTGAAAGTTGATTCACTGGATCTGAACATCACTAGATTTTGTGACATGTTTTTATGTTTTCATGGTTTCATGATACCATGTTTTCATGGTGCCATATTTTCATGGTTTCACGGTTTCATGTTCTCATAGTTTCATGTTCTCATGGTTTTCCCCAGATGTGCTGGCCCTCCTGCTCACTGACCTGCTGGTCTTTCTTCAGGAGAAGGACCAGAAATTCATCTTCGCTGCCGTGGTAATGTCTCCACTCACTCTGTCACCACTAATCAGTTCTATCAAGAAAGACATGAGAGAAGAATTCAAATGAATTAAACTGTCAGTGTCAGAATTCAGTTACAGAATGGTGTAGTTTCATTTGGTATGAAATACCAAAGCCTGCCTGATCCTCCTCACTTTAAGCTACTCAAAGCCGAATAATTGGTTCTTGGCAAGGTCTTCCGAGCTTGCCCCACATGCATGGACTCTGAGTGTCCTGTGTCCCTGCATTCAACTCAGGACCAGAAGCCATCGGTGATATCACTTCAGAAGCTAATTGTGCGGGAGGTGGCAAACGAGGAAAGAGGCATGTTCCTCATCTGCGCCTCCTCGGCCGGGCCTGAGATGTATGAGGTGCACGCCATATCCAAGGATGAGCGCAACACCTGGATGAGACTCATCCGAGAGGCTGTCGTGATGTGGGTAGCAGCTTTATTTTGGTGAATTCAGTGTGTGTGTGCTTGTGTGTGTGTGTGTGTGTGTGTGTGAGACAGAGAGCGAGAGAGAGAGAGAAGATACCAAAATAAGTGAAATCCTTTCCTGCTTGTAACTTTTTAAATAAGCTTTTAAAATGAATGTCTTTTAGAAAGACTTTAAAATAGTCTTTTAAAGTGAAAGTGCAAAAGGGTGTGTGTCTGTGTGTTTTCATACGTATATGCTAAATATTAGCTCCCAATTAGTGTAAGAATGCAAGGAATGCAGAACTGTAAAATATGTGTGAAGACATGCAGTCTAGTCAAGTCACAGAAAAAAAACAGGAGTTAACCTGTTTCCAGGGTTTCCAGCTTTGACAGATGGCTTAACAATGCAAGTATACAAAAAGAAAACAAAACAGGTAAAACTAATTGTAAGACTAAATTGAAAACAAGAAAACCAAATAAAAACTGAATAAAACCAACAGATCAAAATTCAGTAATAGAACATTAAAACTAAATTAGGAGTGCACTTGACAAAAAGCCATGGGACAACTTCAGACTGAACAAAAGCAAGACCAATGTAACGGTTTAACGGAGGATAGTGACGCAAACGCAGGATCTAACAAGGGAGGAGTTTATTAGGGAATAAACGTAACAGGGTAGAGGCAAAACTAACATAGAGAAGTAAGGGGAAACACTAAGAACACTAGACTAAACGGGCAGAGACAAGAGCAATGAACACACGCACACGGAGCTGACATAAACAAACTACGTACTAATAGAACAAACACTTTAGATCGCGCACGAGGGGCAGACACGGAACAAACTACAAACCAACTAGGGCAAACACTTTAGATAAACACGAGAAAACCGCGAACATGAAACATGCGAAAAAACTGGAACAATACAAACAGAAGCAGTACAACACAGACACCAAACCAAAGACTAGAACGCGAGAACGAGCAACTAACCAGACAGCAGGAGGGAGGAGGAACAGATAAATCGCGGGCGAGGACAACAGGGAGAATTTAATTAACCGACAACCAGGAAGACAGAACACAGAGTTTAAATAGGAAACTAAACAGGTAGACTTAACTGGAGGCAGGTGTAGATAATGACAAGGGGCGTGACGGGGGAAAGCACAGAAAAACTCAAAACAAGAACACGAGGAAAAACCAAAGAGCGAAGAAGACAGGGTAGGGAGGGCGGAGCCAACGTTATAACCAAACAGGTGCATCTATACATTTGATTTAAACTTATAAGTGGTGGGACATGATTTAATGTTGGATGGAAGACTTTTCCAGAACCTGGAGCCAGTAATAGTCAATTCAAGTCAAGTCAAATTTATTTATATAGCGCTTTTTACAACACATGTCACAAAGCAGCTTTACAATTGTATGGGTCCAGATCCCTAATGAGCAAGCCAGAGGCGACAGTGGCAAGGAAAACTCCCTAAGATGGCAGGAATTTAGGAAGAAACCTTGGGAGGACCAAGACTCAAAAGGGAACCCATCCTCCATTGGGCGGCCCGCTAACAGAAGTCCGCATTTATGGTTCAAATATAGTTCTGTAGTTATAGTTCTAATTCCAGGCCGAGTAGTCACAGTCCCTTCAATCAGGTAGGAGTTGGCATCAGCGCGTCCTCTTGCGGCAATGGCACATCCAACCACGGCAACGGCACATCCACTGGCAAGCCAGACCATCTCCTAGGTGCTTGTATGGCATGCCAGTGATTAGCATGTGGCTCCGACAGGCTTATCTGTAGCAGCATAACTAAAGGGAGGGGCATGGGGGTGACCACAGCCAAGAGGGCTTACTGAGACATTGCTTTCCACCCAAGTCATTGTCACAACAAGAGTGATCACATGACATGGCTGGATGACAGCATCAACATCTCAGATTACCAGAAAGCTCAATGACTGGAGGCCCCCAAGCTCCACACCTTCACAAGTAGAATACTAACTGAAGGCTTGATTAAATAGGTGAGTCTTAAGTCTAGGTTTAAAGATTGGAACTGTGTCAGAATCTCTGATTTGAGCTGGATGGCTATTCCATAACTGAGGGGCTTTAAAGGAGAAAGCTTTAGTTTTACTAAATTTTGGAACCAAGATCCTGCATTTTGGGAGCGCAGAAGGCGAGATGGGTTATAGTATGCAATGAGTTCATTCAGATATTGTGGAGCAAGACCGTTTAATGCCTTATAGGTCAACAGAAGAATTTTATATTCAATGCGATATTTAACCGGAAGCCAGTGTAATGCCGAGAGAGTAGGACTAATATGATCTCATTTTCTAGCCCTAGTTAGGACTCTAGCTGCAGCATTCTGTACAAAGCCATCTAGGGTGAGAGAGATATCAGACCAATTGCTTCTAGCAGCTTTTAGTCCAAGAAGCAACACCTCAGTCTTATCGGAATTTAGAAGAAGAAAATTAGATGCCATCCAGTTTTTTATGTCCTGGATGCAGTTCTCAATTTTGGGAATAGTATTGACATCATCCGGATTAGAGGATATATACAACTGCGTATCATCTGCGTAGCAATGGAAGTTAATACCATGTCTACGAATGATTGTGCCCAGCGGCAGTAAATACAATGAGAATAATATGGGGCCCAATACAGATCCTTGAGGGACACTATATTTTACCTTTGTACGTTCTGAAGAGAGGAGAGTGCTTGAACTCTTATGCCAATGAGTGTCTCCAGCCTATTCAGAAGAATATTGTGATCAATGGTGTCAAAAGCAATTTTGAAAAGAAATGTGTCCTTTATCAGAGGATATTAAGAGATCATATACTACTTTAGTCAGCGCAGTTTCAGTGCTGTGGTGGGGTCGAAATCCAGACTGAAATATCTCTAAGACATGTTCTGTCTGTAAGAAAGAAGAGAGTTGCGAAGAAACTACTTTTTTCTAGAATTTTGGAAATGAACGACAGATTAGAGATTGGCCTATAGTTGTATAGTCGTTTAGTAGTATAGCAAATAGTGGCATTCGCGCGAAAAATGGTTCGAAAGCAGGAAGCAGGAAAAAGTAGAACGAGCAAGCCGACCATTGGTTTTGACGTGGGAGTGGGGGACATAGAGTGGTTGAGAGGATGACCTAATCACTGTTAAATACAAAACATGACATGAAAAAGCTAAATATTCAGAAGCGATTTCTTTGCCTCGAATACTCTGCCAGAAGAGGATGGGTTCCCCCACTGAGTCTTGGTTCCTCTCAAGGTTTCTTCCTCATGCTCCTAGGGAGTTTTTCCTTGCCACTGTCGCCCTTGGCTTGCTCACTGGGGGCCTGTACTCGGAAACTTGTAAAGCTGCTTTGTGACATCAACCGTTGTAAAAAGCGTTCTGTAAATACATTTTGATTGATTGATTTTGATACTACCACAATGCAATTTGACAATGCGATCTTCGAATTAATTATAATGTGATGATTTATTTGAGCAAGATAAACAAAATGTCTTCTTCAACCGATGAAGACATCCTTTTGCTCACAGATCAATGTAAACACTGATATTGGGTACATCTGATTTTGAAAAAGAAGAATAGAAATGAGCACTGATGGTTTTGCCGTCTCTTACAAGAGCTGAGCTGACTCTCGGGAGTCTGTAGACACAGCACAGTGGTTTGAATAAACATCATAAAAATGTCAGGACGCTCTGTGGCAATTAGCATTAAAGCCTCCTATTGGTACTGTGACAACAAACTCCTGAGTTTGTTCTTGATAAATTTGAGTGTTGAATGCACATTCACATGCCACCTGAGAGACATAAAGTGTGAGCAGAAACATGTATCCCAGACCCAGAATATGGTTGACCTCTGTCAGCAAGTAAATTCTTCTTAGAATCTGATAACACCACAGAGTGCAAAACTTCTGCAAGAGGAACAGTGTTGCTAATAGATACAGAAACCACTTATATAGGTGTCATTAGAGACGGGGCCAATAGTGTTTACTCCACATATATAGGTGTCACTAGAGATGGGGCTGATAGTGTTTACTCCACTTATATAGGTGTCATTAGAGACAGGGCCGATAGTGTTTACTCCACTTATATAGGTGTGTTTAGATATGGGGTCAATAGTGTTTACTCCACTTATATAGATGTCATTAGAGACAGGGCCTATAGTAAATAAAGAATTTTAACTCTGAGTGTACCTTTGCTCTCCTTTGGCCATTCTGTTCCTTTTGCACTTCAGCCAAACAATGTGCAGTTTCTCTGCATCTTGTTGAAATCTTTTTTTGTAGCACACCTTTTTTGATGCTTTTTCCATTTTGCACTCATTACTAAACTAATATTGTCACAGTTGTGAATACGGTGTATCCCCAGAGGGAGGCAGCATTTTCTTGATTGTCTGATGAAGACCCAAATACACTTGAATACTTAAATCTGGTTCTATTTTTAGCTCTCTCAGCAGCTCATGCAAAGAGTCTTGCTCCTCCCAAGGTTTCTTCCTAATCCCTACCTAGGGAGTTTTTCTTTGCCCCTTTCGCCCCTGGCTTGCTCATTAGATATCTGGACCCATGCGCTTGTAAAGCTGCTTTGTGACAATGTGATGTAAAAAGCGCTATATATGTTTTCATTTTGATTGGTGTTTAATACCTGTACTCCTGATGGCAAGTTCACCCCTGCCTGCAAGAGCAAAATCAGGCAAATTATCGCACAGTGTGAACCAAGCTTTTCTTCTGATTTGGGGTTTCCTTGTTATCTTCATCTGTTTGTCTTTGTTTTCATTTTGGTTTCATCATGCATTCCAGTTTTGTTTCCTTCTCTGGTTTGTTGGCCCCGGACCATAATAAGAATAAATCGCTCATCTAGCACTTGTATCCTGGCTCTGCTCATTTACCTGAGGCCTGGAATTTGTCGTTTATCTATTCTGCTTTCCTACGAGCTCAATAAGAGCATCAGTGGACTCATTTAGCCAGGTGATACTAATATTAATGGCCTTGGAGTTTTTTTTTAGATTTAAAGGATCTACACAGTCCAGTTGTGTGAAAGCAAGAAAAGTTCAAAAAGAGACTAGCTCCTCAGTTTTGGAGGACATCTGAGATGTGAGTTAAATATGTGAGCATGAAAGTATTGGAGAAAAGTGTGGCTAAAGGGTGGTTGGGACTGGGACTGGGTGGAAAGGGGACATAACTATTTAGATGAAACTTGAAGCAATAAAAGATCGGAGACACCAGTGTCATCAATTTCAAGGTTTGATACTGAGAAATCAGATGACAAGACATGTGACTTTTGTAAGTTAAACCCAATACTCATTTAGTGATATTAAAAGAATCCATAAAGAATAAAAATACCAAAGGATTTACGGGGCAGCAGATAACCAGGGGGGATGACCATTAAAATCACCTATAAATCAACAGTTTATCAAAGCGAGAGGCTGTAAAATTACAGGTCAGAGAACTTTCGAATGAGATTATAGTTTTAGGTAGTCTTGCACACACCAAATGCACACAGAACAGGGATAGAAATGTTAACATTAAAAGTAAAAAGGCATCTTATTCTGCCTTCTTCACTGTAGTTGTCACGAGAAGGAGGATGACATTGCTAGTGAGTCCGAGGAAGAGAAGAGAGCAGCAGAGGCCAAGGTCCAGAAGATCCACAAGCTGCAAGGTGCCACTCAGTCCTCACAGTGTGAACTCTAAACATGGGTCGTGAACAAATGTCGCAAACCAGCAATCCTCTGTGGCTTTTCTTACCACTTCTTATTATTTTGGAACTGTATTAATGCTCTTGAAGGTCTTTGATATTTTTGTTTATACAGTGTCTGATTCAGTAAAGATTTTAATGAGCACACTATTATGCATAAACAAGTAATCACTCAGCATTTGTGACCTCGTGACACCCTGTTGCTGACATTGTGCATCTGTGGTAATGGCTGCTGGCCACGTTCTCTATGCCCATGACTTTCTATGCCCATGACCGTCCATCTGGCAGAGACACTGTGTGGCCAGGACCAGTTGATCTGCTCTAGCCTGGAAGAGAAGCTGCAGATCTATGCGGAGCTGTCGGCCATGGCAGGTGGTGGGACCACAGGGTCTGAGCCACGCCTGTTGGTGCGGCCCAGGGCCGGTGAGGCCCCGCAAGCTACAGCCCTTCTCAGCGCAGCACTCAGAGAGGGTGAGGCTCGCCAGTTCCACCATTTGCCCCTGGCTCTAATGCATACCACTCCAGTTCCTGAAGGGCTTGTTGATGACTTGGTGACTTGTATGGACCATGTGGGCAGTGTTGTGGTGCAATGGGATTGGAGTCAGTGTTCTCCCAACATTGGACTGCTTTTACCACTGCCAGATAAAGAAAATGTTTATAACATGCAGAAAGGTTGATGCTAACTTGAAATCTCTATATATTTCTGTCTCTTTGTCTCTCACTCACACTCACACTCCTGTCTCACGCTCCCTGTTCTGTCTCCCTGTCTTCTGTCTCCCTGTCTTCTGTTTGTTGGGCAGCGGAGACTCTGAGAGCAGCACTGCTGCCTCGCTGCGCCTCCCCCACCAGTCCTTCCTCCCTGCCTGTTCTCAGGGAGCCGAGCACACCCGACACCTCCACCTCAGTGGAGACACTTCTGCCGGCTCCTCCGCCTCCTCCTCCGCCTCCTCCTCTGCCTCCTGAAAAGAAACCCCAACTGGTTGACACTCCAAGGGATGAGGAGGAGGAGTCGGGAGAAGAGGAGAGCACGGACTTCCAGGCCCAGAATCACAGCATCACCCCCGACGATCATAATTTGCACCTTATGGTAAGGAAGCGGTGTTAACTGTGTCTCTGTAATCATTAAGGCATTCATTTGCATTTACAGCATTTGGTAGAGCAATTTACATATTTCAATTAGACCCATGACCTGCCCTACCAGGTAAGCTAAAGGAGAGAGAGCCCTAACTTGACCGTGACCCTTGACCCCGACTCATTGCTCTAACCATCACTGTAATCCTAACCCATGTTTCAAAAAGAATATTGTGTTTTATAGAAATAGAAAGTTAAGAAGTAATAACCAGCATAACAGTACTACTCACACATTAACCACTTATAATCTTACCTTCACTGTAACTCCTATTCAGAGGACATCACATGTCAAAAGTCTCTGATCACACATTTGTAAGGTTTTATCAGTCAGTAAGTTTAAACTGTGAATGACATATGAGGATAGGCATCATATGAATAACAAAAGCCTACAAGTTGGAGAGAACATATTTTAAATAACACTGCTAGACGTGTACCCTTTCCTCTCCTGGAAGTATACTTATTATAGTCATATGCACATCCCAGCCTTTATATAATCAAACATTAATGGGCTCAAAATAAGGTGGGAGTCCATTTCACTACCTCCAGGGCACCATTTCATTAAAAATGAAAAGTGATAATTAGACCTTAATTTCCTTCAGTCTCTTCCTTTTTCTGCCACAGTCATCTTCTGGAAACTCTTTGTGTCATATGTTACACTGATAAGCCACAGCATTGACCCAGGAGTGAGCTGGAACAGACGCCCTGCTTACGAAGGAGATAATTCTCTCAATTTTCTGTCTTTTTGCAAGAACAATTATGTAAGGACCATAATGGCTCCTTTTGAGCATTATGCACTCTTAAAATTCATAAGTTTTGAAAATGATTTTCCAGAAATGTAATTTGACATTTAGTTAATGAGTATGTCCCTCTGTTATTATAATTGCATTTCTCTGAATGTGATTCTGGATTTTTCAGGCTTACAAAATAAAGTTTTAGGCAACCTGATCGGTTACGGACTTTGAATAATTTAAGCAAACCATCTGATCAGACCAATATAACAGACCAGGCCATGGTAATCTGTCCTAGTTGGATCAGGCATAAATCAGGCATAAATCCAAAATATGTTCAAAAAACGATTTCTCATCGCGTACATCATGGTTTGATCTTCTAGCGTCCTCTGTTGGTGGTTAGGAAAGGTTATAATTAGCTTTGAATGCCTGTTTGGTTTCATTTCACTGATGGCAATCTTGGAAATTACTGTAAAGTAGGAAAATGTGAGTACAAAAGATGTTTAAGTGAAAAAGCATTGTTGACTGCCATGTGGCCCGAACTGTGACCTCATCACAGGACCAGGTAGCATAAGGGTTGGATTTTTATTAACTAATTGCAGAATAGATTTGCTTTCCAGTTTATTTGTGAAAGCATATTTTAAACATTCTACATACACACTAGATATACTTTAATACAGTTGCAAAACAAGCTAAGGCCACCAGATGGCACTATATACCAGAAATGGACTAGGATGAAACACAACCTTAATCGGACAATATTGTTTCTCACTAGGGATGGTAAACAAAGACTAGTTCTTCTCTATTCCATTCTACTGTAAAGACCAGATTAAGTTGGTCATATTAGTTCAGGATGAATTTTCATCTCGAAACTCTCACTACTGTGAACTATAAACAGTAGCTTTCTGCTTTATTCAGTACTGTATAATCACATAATGTCTAAACTTAACTTTAAATTGTTGATTGTATTATTAAAATGTATTTTTGTATTAAAATACTTCATTATGGTATAAACAGGCTACAGTTTTTAAGTCGACACTCAGGTTTGGTTACCCAATAAGATGACCATATATTCTCATAATACTTATACATGTATCCAATATTAGTATATGGCCCAAAGAAAGATTACTGAGCATGTTACTCACTTTATTAAATATTGTTTATCTGTTTTTTTTATATCTTTATATCCAGGTGTGTCAAAGTGTCCAGAGTTTGACACAGTTGCTTTACAGTTTGCAGGTGATCTCATCTTTCTCATCTTACACACATAAACACAATAACAAAACCCAAAACACCTTCATGAGGCTTTAAAGTCCTCGAAGTGTCACAACATCATCTCCTATGGCTGCACACACAAACCATGACTCATACATACACTGCATGGCTGCATACACACAACATGACTCGCATGCAAATTGTTTCAGTTGCATCCTCATTTCCATACCACCTCAGACATGGTCATGTAAAAGTACAAATTCTGCCAGCCCTTCAGAAAGACCTTACAAAGACCCATATCAAAGTGAAAAAATGGAATTTAATGTTGAATTGAAAGGTTCTGTGTTGAGAAGTGCCTACTGACACTGCATTTATATCATGCTCCTTGAGAGCTGATTTAATGTAAAATATCTTGGTAGATTCATGCATTCACTGTGGGGTCAGGTAAATCTAAAAAATGTTTGAGAAATGTCATATGTACTGAAATGCTTTGTGAGTAAGACTTCAACTGGCTAGTAAATTGGCAGGTAAAAGCACACAATATCTTATCTCATGTGCTACCTGGTGATTATTATGGTGGGACATCACTGAGCAGTATGAGTCAGTGCATTATTTCACATAGTGTTAATTTAGTAAACATAGCCAAATATCATCTGGCAGTGGCGTAAGAGGATCCAGCGACAAGTTACTAGTTAATTGTTTGCCTTGTTGAAACTGCATTCAACTTCATCCACTGAGGGCCTGTTTACCTTTGTCCCTGACAGGCAGCCATCACCATCCAAGACAGCTGCTATGAGGTCCAGCGGCTCCTCCTCCTCCTGCTGTCCAGCCCCGCCCAACCCCGCCCTGGCACCGGCCCGACCCTGCAGGAGCGGCAGCGGGAGGTGGTTCTTGGGCGGCTGGGGCTGCGACGGCACGAGGAGCTGGAGGGCGCAGTGGGGGCGTCCCTGGAGCGTCAGCGTCAGCGCAGCGAGCGTGAGTGGCAGGCGCGCCGTGTTCAGCAGGGCGCACACGAGGATGCCCTTCACCTGCGCGAGCAACACTGCCACCTGGAGGCGCAGCGGCTGCAGCACGAGCGTGACGAGCTGCGCGAACAGCTGCGTGACTACCAGCAGAGCCTGGACCGCCTGCATGAAGGCCAGCGCAGTGTGGAGCAACAGCGCCGGATCCTCGATGCCCAGCGCCGTCTGCTGCAGGGCTGTCCGCCCACGACACTCATCTCGCTGGATGGCCAGCAGGGCCCGGTGGGTTGACCAAGTGTGTGTGTGCCTATGTGTGTGAGCAGGTCTCTCCCTGTGCTTCATATGGGCCTTTCTCTTTTATGCCACTGGGCTGTGTGGTGTGCGTGTCCTTCATGTGTCAGTTTGTGTATGTTTAAATTATTCCTGTTGCCTGCAGCTAAGAGCTACAAGTCATAAACGTGTTTGCACCCAGTGTGGGCTTTGACATGCAGCTGTCTTCTGAAGGCAGGAATTCCTACTCTGCCGCCCTCCTTCCCTTAGCTCTTCTTTTCTTTGTTGCCAAAACACCCAACTAGGGATGTGAGAGTTGAGCTTCCCCAAACCTCTCCCTGTCTTGCTTTGAGGACTGTATAAAGCTGTCGCTGAACTATTCAGAGAAACGCAGCTCACAGTTTCTTACTCTTTATTCCTTTGTCTCCTTTTCCATATTCGATTTATTGCATGCTGTTACTCATTTTTAATATAATATCTATCTATATATATATATCTGTCTGTCTATCTATGTTCATCATCATCCCTCTCTCTCTCTCTCATTAGTTATTTGGAATGTCCTTTATTATTTTTTAGTCTGACATTTTTGATTGGACTACACCCTGAATTTCCACCCTTAACAAACCCAGCAGTGCTAGTTACTTCCAGCTCCACTGCAGCTCCCCTCACGGCCTCAATGTGCAGAGACACTGAGTGGGAAATCATTTCTCTTCCTCTGCCTCAAGTAAACAGAAGTGGCCAGGCCCTGTCTTTACTCTCGGTCTCTCTCACACACACACACACACACACACATGCATACACAAACACACACTCACACACAAACAAACACGCACGCACACACACAAAAAACACTTACACACACACACAAACACACACATTCACACACAAACAAACACACACCCACACAAACACACATACACACACACAAACACGCACACACAAACACACTCACACCAAATTTCTGATTCATTATCTGGTGTAATGAGAGCAGTTCAAGATTCAGTGCACTAAGTGTCTACCCCTCCACTGTGCACTAATAAACAAGTTAATGATTGATGATAACGAAAACACCCTAAATGAAAGCACATTCATATTAAAGTCAGCCCTGTGTACATTGCCACACAGCCATGTACAAATCAGCTTTGCTTACAGAGGCAAAGACCATGTTAATGTGACTGTGTCCTTTGAAGTTTCCTTTTTCTGGATTTTCTGGACTTGCACTGATACAAAAAGGACATGATATAACCCACTCAGAAAAAAATGCTTTTGACCAGAAGAGCAGGAATGAGACAATGGAAGTAGACATTACACTTCAGTTGTGTTTCTATGATTACTTTGATCTGGTGTGTCTGGACAGCCTGAACAGATAATGACAGTTCCATTGAATACAGAGAAAGGTGAGGGTAGCTGACTGAACCGGCAGGCAGACGTGGCAAGGAATTTCCATCTTTCTTGTCACATGTGACATTTGTAGGCCAAGATCAGGTTTAATTAACATCCAGGAGTAAGTGCAAGATACTGATTAGTAGAGTAGTGTTTAGATAAGATGCTTAATGTCCACAAACACACACACACATACTTATCTAGTCATCTGCATCATATTTTGGTGGAGATATCTGTGCAGATTTGGAGTATTCTGGTGACTGATGTATGGGCATGTGTTTGGTTCTGTTTGTTTAATTGATCTCTCAGACATGCTGGGTTCATGCTGAAATAACAAGAGTCATGCTGTTTGATCCAAGATGCACCCGGTTATCATTCAATACAGCTGATACTGTTATGGGGCCGGGGAATGTGTCTGAACTGAACTTGCTGTCTCCTCCTTCCAGAGCTTCAACCACGGTCACGTCAGTGGCCAAGATGAGCAGAGTTCAAACTTTGTGAATGAAGCAGCGATGGTTACTATGAACAACAGACATCTTCATCAGCACCATCACCAGTGTCATCCCAGCTCCAACCACAGCTACGGTGACTCCCCCAGTGCTCAGAACAGTCTGAATTCACTCTTGGCCTGGTCCAGCTGCAGACTGGCCACCAGTGGCATGGCGCACACCACGGATAAAATTGAGGGAAAGGCAGGAGGACAAGGTACAGGGGGCCCTGGTGATGGAAATGACCAGCTCGGCGATATTTAATGATCATCATGGGAATAACTGGATCAGATCTCAAAAACATCTTTTCTCCTCTACTCTTTGTCGACATCTCTTCTTTGACTGTCTGTATCTTTCCCCTAATATAATATCAATACTTGCTGTCTGGTTGTGAGATTGAGAGTGCAGCAAAGAGAGTAAGACTGGAGGAACTCACTGGAGGCATATGTAAACATTGCTCACTTACCTTTGCTGAAACGCAAAACCTTAAACCCCACACCCCGTGATGCATGCATGAGTCTCAAGTGGCCTCTTTCTGCTGTTAATCTCTCCACTGACAAAAACACACATGCCCTCCCATCTCTCTTTGTCATGCATCCACTCTCACAGTAGACATGCATCCATCAGGGAAATCAATTGGCCCTGTATGTGCTCAGTAGAGAGCCAGGCAGCAGCCGTATGGGAATCAAGGCAAGCGGACCAGTGGAGACTGATTGGAACATCGATCTGAAAAATCTTTACCAAACTCATTACAGGGTGACCTGTCATCAAGTGAGAGAGAGACAGAGAGAAAGAAAGAAAGAAAGAGAGAGAGAGAGAGAGAGATAAGGGGGTCCAGAGTTGCACAAACATATTAATCTGCTGTTTCTGTATGAGATGTTAGGGCCGTCTGTTTATCACTGAGTTGTGATTTAAGCACACCTACACAAACACCCATCCTTAATCTTAACCAAGGCCAGGACTTGTTGAATAGGATAAAAGCACACTTTAATGTAACAACTGAACAAGTTCCTGCATTTCACAAACATTTCTTGTCACCTTTCAAGTTCATGTTCAGCATCACCACGGACATTCATTATTTTGTCATAGACAGATGTGTATGCCACACTTTAACAAGCCAAGTGATTTGAGGAGTCATTTTAGTAGTTCATAGATACTAATTTAATAGATTAGTAATGATTGTAACTTCATGACTGGGTCACTGCTCAGGGCTCCGCACAGGCACATTTCTGTAGCCTGGTACTGTGGAAACCACTTCATGCATCTGCGCATGGTGAAGGCCCTGATCTGTCATTGGGGCAATAAATTGGTTATTTACAGCTTCAGAGATTACAAAAAGGATTTAATGGTTTAAGTCCATTAGTATTACGTAGGTCCCCAACATAACCATAAAAAAATATCATGAAACTCCAGTTCCCACATTAAGATATACAGTATTATATCCCTGGCAAGGGATTCATTATTTAATTATTCCTTCATTCTTTATTGCTGACCTTCTGAACTGATGTTACTGATGTTTCAATGCTGAAAACGACTTAAGACTTTGACATTAAATTGTGAAGTACTGATGATGGCCAATTCTCTCTTTTTCAGAGGTGGCTGTACCCAACCATGCCCAAGAAGCTTGGTCTCCGGAAGTCACAGGGGTGGGGTTTTATCAAGGCACCACCCTCTCTGTGCCAACGACCTTGGTTTCCATGGAAATGGAGAACCGAGACGCAGAGGGAGAAGAGAACATTGTGTATCTCTAAGTTCTAAGCCCAACCCCCACCCCCAGCTTGCCTCCAACTGTTGTGGACATCTGCTTAAACTCACAAGAACAAACACAGAATTCACGTTCTGGACAGCAAACTGATGTAACTACTACAGAGGCAGATAATCACGGGAGTTTGAACTTTCACCCCTCAGGCATATCATCTTTTTCAGTGTGTTTCGGATGCTCAGACCACATTAGCATTTCTACTTTTATATTCATTCCTATTTGCTCTAAGTTAGTGATTCAAATATTACAAGTTTTAAATATTATTAAATATTTGGTCCCCTTTTTATGGTAACAAACCAGGATAATTGTTCAACAAGTGTGATTCCTGTTCTACACATTTCCCCTTCAGTCTGAATTCTTTGTTGCGACCAGACGTTGAGGTTTGAGAACAATACCTTTTTAAAATTACTTTTTGTTTTTCCTTTATCTGCAGTTTCTTGTATCCTGATTTTTTCATTCTACATTCTCCCGATATTTCATTGCTGAGAGTGTTTTTGTGTTTGTATTCACAAGCATGCGTGTGTGTGTGTGTGTGTGTGAGAGAGAGAGAGAAAGATGTGAAGATCTTCCCTAGGGTCAGTGTTATGTCTCATAGCCTGAAGCCTGCAGAGACAGAATTAGGTTACACAGTTTCAGCTCAGCCACTCTACACACCCCTTTCTGTAAGCCTGCTTTGCGTTTCACTGTAACTGAAGCTCCCTGCCCTTTATCTCAAAACGAGGCACTTAATAAATGTCTTGTTTCTTGCTGCGGATGGGAAATATATAATATTGTCAGTAAGCATCCAATCCCCTTATTTATGAATGTGTACACATCCTGTGTCTGTATATGTCTGTTTATGCAAGTAGTAGCTTGGAATGAGATTAATATAAATTCTGTCTCAGAAACTGTCACTCAGGTTAATGAGAGAGGACGTTTCTGTATCTGAATTTCAAGCTTGTTCCATTCGTTTTTAATACTGAACTAACTTGTAGACTGCTGATGAGAAATGCACGTGGCACATTGTTGTCGTAGATTGCTAACAAAACTTTAGCAGATTGTCACAGCACATATTACAGCACTGAAGTAATGTGACCAGCAGGAAGTGGGCATAAATGTGAGTTTATATCCACCAACATGGGGCATTGGGAAATGATAAGTGAACATTTCATTGCCGTAGAATCTCATATAGCTGAATGTGCTTTCAAAAAAACAAGAATCAGAACATTGCTCAAGGAGGGTCATATGCAGTTCTGTATTAAGACTGTAGTGCTTCAGTAGTGCAGGTCATGGTTTCCTACATTTGTGTCGAAAACATGAAATCCCTCCAGAAGTGGAGCAACCCAATGTTGCCATGTTACAGTACAATTTCTGTAAAGAACATTAATGCATTTATGTTTTCCCCTGTACTTCTGCACTGCTCTTCTTAGAAGCTACCTGCCTTAACACACCCGATTCACTGCACAAGCGAATTACCAAGCAGTTTGTGGCTTTGTTCATGCATATGGAGGACAGAAAACACCAGATTGTAGAATGCAGAAGAGCCCAGAGACCAGGATGGTCCCTGAGAAAACATTCATGTCATGTGCATGTCAGATTAGCATCTCCAATTAAAATTCATGGTTAAGAAGCTTGACCTTGAGAATCTGAAAAAAATAGCAGATTGTATCATCCTAAATTTGTGGTGTTTTCCTGAAGTTCAGTACATTTGTTCAGTTCAAAGCATAGACCCTGGAAATTCTGCGTAAATACACTAAACTATGTCTGGTATCAGACATAGCCTTTATTCATTGTCAATGCTTATTGTGTAACTCTCATAAGGATGCACATGTGAACTGTTTTATACAATTTTATTTAGAAATTACCCTGTGTAAATATTTCATACATTACCATGTGCCCTGTGTATTATATTGGAACATTCTTCACTCTGTGCAGTGTGATGTTTTCTTTGTGGTTGTTCTCCCCCCAGGTAATCCCTGTAATTTTTTGTAAAATATGGGTGCTAAAATGCACTGTAATTAGGTCACCTTTCACACAAATCTGCCATTTGGCTTTATAGTAGCTGACCACCGTACTAAAGTACTAAAGAATCCCCGTTTCTTAGAAATTTAACATTGAGATGTTGCTAAGGAAAATGCATGTGATGCCTCCATTTCTCTACATGAATTGTAATGGAGTAGTAGTCATTTATTTCCATATGTGCATATATATTAAAATGTATTTTTTCACAAGAGCTACTTGGACATAAACTGTACAACAGACAGCACAACACCATGGAGACACATGAAACATATAATAAAAAGAAAACAATAAAAAAGAGTGATAATAAATATTCAATGTTAGACCACAGTGTGCAAATATAGGAAGACACTGGGTAATAACAGCTAGCCGTTTGGGATGCATCAGTTCTTGCAGGCCTGAAATATATAATACTGGCATCTCAGACCCTTCAAAGTGCACAGGGGAAAGACAAAAAAAGCTGTACAAATTGACCATGAACCATCCGGAACCAAACCCCTAAGCAGTGATGCACTGGGGACCATCTATGTAATGCAATATTAATGAATGATGCATAGATTAGTTATAGATCACCAAGTGACATGCGGTTGGGTACCAGATCATTATCAATTAAAATTATTTAGCCGTTTGCACATTACAAACTCCAAGAACCCTACTTTCGTTATTCCGAATATATGCAACCCCATTAAATCTCCCAACGTCTGATTTAGGAACCTCTAAAGATTATACACAGACAAACACCAATGGAAAAGCCTAGAAGAAGTCAAAACTAACGCTGACTAGTGCTTCTGAGATGTGACACTAACTGCAAACACCCCCCTTCCCTGGGGCAATGTAATAGCTTTAGAGGCTATTACAGTATAAACCTGTCAAACCTCTGGTACAAATAGCTGCCATTAAACATATCCCAACTCACACTCTCTTGGGGGAGGGAGAAATTGAGAGTATCCTAATCCACATATGTACTGTGTGCATAAGCCCCTGATATTTACAGAGCATCTTACAGTCTGTCCGTGTTCTGTGTGTTTCTTTGATTACGCTATAACACTGGAAGGTGTGTTCTTTTTAAGAATTCTGTTTCTGCTGATTTATTTCATACTATACTGGGTGTTTTCCTACCATGCAGCAGTCAGGGAGGATGAAGGTTTGCACCTGCACCCCAAACTGTTTATGAAGCGGGCTGCGTCTTTTCATGCACATGGCCACGCAGCACTGCCGAGAGCCTGGAGGGGTTTGGAAGAAGCCTCTCCTGCACCAGCATGCAGCTGCTGGCCTGGAGCCTGATACAGCGACTGTGAAAGAAGACACTTGGCCTTCAATCCCAGTTTGAATGCAGCCACATGTCCTTAGGGACCCCTGGACGCATACTGAAATAAGTGTTCAGCATTAATGTGTGCAAGCACACACACACAGACACACACACACACGCACTATCATACCTGCACTACAAAGGAAGGGTGTAGCTTTGTTTGCTAAATACACAGTAATTACATACACGTTAACGCTCTTTGATGTAGGGTAAGGATCTCACTATAATCACACAGAAGCAGGTATTTACAGCTCAAACACTCTTTCATTTTCTGACAAATTCCTCCTTCCCTCCCATTTTCCTTTAATTAGGTGTCATTCCTTTTCTCATGTCCTCATTCAGTTGACAGAGCAGAGTAATCCCTGTATTGCCATACTGTAAACGCTAACACACACAAACGCCCACACGAACACCCTTCTACTCCATGAGCTTCAGTAATTAGAGGATTAGCTTTTGACTGAAGGGCAGAAATGTTTGTCTGCTTAGTTGTTACATGTGATTGCAGAAGCAACTTTGCATTGAATCTTTTCCCTTCAACCATACAAAGTCAATTACACCATTCATTTCACAGTGTCAAGTAAAGATGCCTAAATAAGATGGTTAGCAAAGAAAACATTTCTTGACATGACACATACATCTATTCTGTTTGGTGGTTATATTAAAGGAACAATTTGTCATTTTTAAAACAGACAAGGCCCATATGCTGTCAACAACAATTAGACATTGTAAGCTTCTGAATTTCTTGCAGATTAGCATAACACTCGTTAAGCAATCTAATATGAAATATGATTGTATGAATCATAATTGTATGAATCAGCTTTGTAGTTTTCTCTAAATAATTGACCATATTAAAATTATAGAATATGTTAACATAAGATTGCACTCTAAAAGATCTGGGAAATGAGATTGATGAAAATTGCTAGAATTGCTATTATCAGCCAATGAATAGTATGTCGATTCCAGCCTAAATGTGGCTTTCATCATATTCTCCTGCTAGAGAGCTGTCAGCTTCTAAGGCAACACCAGAAAATCTGTGATGTGTTGTATTACATGCCATCACACAAATTTCGTAGAACCCATTCAGATTTCCGGCTTCATTTTTATTTTTAAATTGGTATGTTCAAGTGTCCTTTAGCCTCTTGTGTTAAAGAAATGTAGGAATTGCAGAATGTACAAGATGATGTTGGTAGCATAAAGGTTCCTTTAGTGCACATTACTCAACCACTTACAGTCTATTACCAGAAATAACACAGATGTCCTTTTAATCTTATTTTACAGTTCACGCAATTGCAAATAGTCCATACATTTATGAGAATGAGATAACCTCAGTGAGAAAGACAGAAAGCATGATAATGAGATGGCAATACATGCTCCCCTAAAGGTCATAATCTGGTATAAACCATGTGTAAACCATAAAGCTTTACAGTCTCTCCAAGTTAATTTTTCATCTAGACAGCATTCGATTTGCCTCATTGTTATTCTCTAACCTAATAAAACAAGAAACAAACAGAAATGTTCAAATCTAGTACATTTATGATGTTAAATGTTTGCTGACTGGCAAAGATTTATTGAAGCCATAAATACAGTCAGAATGATCTCCTTTAATTTCAAAAAGAGAAATGTATTTAATATCTTAATTATCAAGATATGTAATTGCATCTAGTGCAATAATACATACATATGAAAAATAAATTTTCCATAGGCTGTTCTAATGTGGTTAGCCCTACTTATCCAGAAAGGTGATATGACATCATCTTTCTTAACCATAATGTTTATATCAAATATATATTTCTTTTGAAGCTCATTATTTTCTTCATGATTTTGAGTCTTACTCCCCCTTTTACTCCCTCTGCCCTGTGTTTATGTTCCCTTACAATTGCTTATTTATATTTATTTACTTATCTACTCCAGTTTTACTTATTTTACTTATGTACGTTGACTGGCTGAGCACATTATCACATTAGAATTGAATTATAGCAAGTCAAGTCAAGTCAATTTTATTTATATAGCGCTTTTTACAACACATGTTGTCTCAAAGCAGCTTTACAAATTGTATGGGTCCAGATCCCTAATGAGCAAGCCAAAGGCGACAGTGGCAAGGAAAAACTCCCTAAGATGGCGGGGAATAGGAAGAAACCTTGGGAGGACCAAGACTCAAAAGGGAACCCATCCTCCATTGGGCGGTTCATTGGGCTGACCCATTACAGTGAAGAACATTTCCATCACCAGCTCCTGGGACCACAAGTCATTGGACAAATTAGCATATTCTTGAACAAAATTCTCATGTTTAGTAATGGGTTGGAGATCCTCCAGGGATGCCTGTAACTCTGGGACATGACAGGTCTTTGGGACCCTTGTTAATGTTCTAACTGGTGCCCCTCTGCACCTTGTCCTTTGCTCTTTGATGTTAGTGACGTTTACTGCAGACTCAGTGGGGATCACATTGGGATATACTGTTTTATATATATGTCCCTTTTTTGAGTGGCACAACAAACTTTTTTTTTTTTTACATATTATTGCTAATCAGAAAGCATAATCTGAAATAACTGAACTATATACATTGTATATGTACAAAAGTCAGGGCAGCATAGAGTGTGTAAAACTTCAGAGTCTACAGTAAGTTGGGCATTATTTTGAGTTAAGAGACTCATTACTAAATGACAGCTGTGAGTTCTTTGATGCTGGTCTTCTCCAGCCCTGAAGCAACTGTTAATGGATGGAAGGTTGTCTCTTTGAATCATCATTACAGACGCACAGCCATTGCAAGATCACAGAGACCTAAGAGTTCATTTTAATTCAAAGAGTGTGTGCTTATCTCTAACTGGTGGTACTTGTGTGTGCCTCTGTGTACATACAAATGCTATAAGAGTGGTGTTTTTGAAAGATTCTAATAATGTGACTGGTGTGGGAGGGCTAAAAATGGTATTTTAGCATGTCCACAGTTTATTGGACAGGAGGAGTTGGGGGTGGGTTTGTGTATCTGCATTTTATTTGTTAGTTCGTTTTTATATTTGTATTTTATAAGATGAAGTCATTGTCATAAAAACGAGGATGATCCTCCAGTTTGAGCTGCCGCAGTCATTATCAGCCCACCTGCTCTGCTGAGTGCACTTCTCCACAAGATGGTTTAATCTAATTACACCACTCAGTCTGCACATGCTATCACATGAATGTGCATGCGTGAGACTGGGTCTAGTATTTGGAAATTAAAAGGTGCTGTTTTTTACTTAGGCAGATGTAGATAATTCCCATACTGGTCTTTTCAGTACCACCTTGTGGATGTTATCAGAGATAAGACTCCCTGTGTGTGTGTGTGTGTGTGTGTGTGTGTGACTCAGACCTGACTCCAATCGACTGGAGTTGGCCCCTGATTTGAAAAGATCCTGTTGCAGGTGTCCACAACCTTGAAGTTAGTTGGAATAAAACAAATCACAACCACACAAGTTGTTGCCATCACACTGGTCACATCAAGACACACATCTTCATACTTCATACTATTCATACCAAATAAAAGTTTGAAATACATTCTTAAATTTCGAAGTCGTCAGATTTCTATCACCATGTAGATTAGGTGGGGATTAGGTGCAGTGCCTGCACTTGAGAATGGAGACTTAGCTGTTATCTTCTATTACATATGCTAAAAGTATTTTATCCAAATTCAGGCAATAGAATAACCAGTACAATGAGGTACAGTTCCTGAACCAAAAAAGTAGCAAAATAGAGTATTATATAGAGTCATCCAGTATTGACAAGCACCTCCTTTGGCTGAGGTCATAGCTTCCATATGTTTCCACTCAAAAGAAATGTCACCTTCTTACTCCACTGAGGTTAACATACTTTTACTGAAACATTACTGAAGGTTTGGCAGAGAGTTACATATGAAACAATGAGAATGATGTAATGGGTGGTATTAAGCACTGTGGGATATTGGGAAACATGCTGTTAGAAGTTGGTTCTGCCACAGAAGTTACACATCTGTCAGTCAAATAAGTACAGAAAAGTGGCCTTGTTAAGCAAAAAACTCTCCTGAAGAGTGTTGTCACTCCTGTTGCAGTGTGGGTGGCATTAGTCCTTCCTTCCATAATGAGTCTGAATCTATTCATCGCAAGACCACTGCATAAAGTGAATCACCGTTCTTATTATGATCCAGCTGCCTCTTGTGCGGGATGACTCAGAGCTGTAAACCAAAGAATTTGTTTTGATAACACCACAAACACAGCAAATACTTTCCTTGAAGTAATCAAAAGCTTAAAAGTTCATTATTATTTATAGCGCATATAAGAAACTTTGAAAGCCACTCCTCTTCTGTGCAAAGGTTTGGACTGAGTTATTTTTAATGAAATAGTTGGAACCTTTTCATACTTTTTAGTGGGAAAGAAAGCAAAGTCGTAGTGCAGAATTATGAAGTAACTAAAATAAAAATGTTACTCCTTACACATGCTATTCAAAAGGCAATATTTTAATATTAAAGTAGCCATTGTTTATTAATTAAAGCTTATAGAATAGGCAACAGCCCCACTGATTTCCATATTTACATTTTTCCTTTCACTGAGGACAATCTTCTAGCTCGTGTTGACCTGAGCTGTTCTGTACTGCATTGTAACAACATTTCAGCTAAAACAAAAGAATATTACAGGTAACTATGCAGGTAACTGACAAATACAACCATAATATAAGCTAGAGTCATTTAAAAAAATAAACACATTTCTAACACATCCACCCACATGGATTTACATATACTTCACATGCATAGCTGTAATGTCCGTTCAGTCCAACAAAGGCATTTATCATAAGTTAATTCATAATAGGCTTTAACAAATGAACAACCAATGAGGTCTACTGTGCAGATCAATACTTCTGATTTTCTTTACCTCTTGCACATATACACACACACACATACACCAATACACATACAAGAGAATAAAAAACAGGAGAGGGAGACACAGGGCACGCTGTAATATCTTATTGATTTCTTGGTAGTAACCTTTGAGGCAGCAGCCTGTGCTGAATAAACATGAATTTGTCTTTACAACCATAATTTATAGCCCACATAAATGTTAAAGAAATTCCATCTACAGAACAATGTAGCAGAGATCTGTAAATGCATGTTAATTTATTCAGTGCCTTTCTCTTTATATACATATGTACAGTTGGAATGACTTAGCTGGGATAAATAGGGTAGGACAGAGAGAGCAAAGCAAATGTGCAATGTTTTGTACCCTAACAGGTGCCTCACTAATGGAACAAAAGAAGGAAACATTTGTGAAGCTCTCGCTCTATTTGTGTGTGTGTCTGTGTGTGTGTGTGGGTAGGTGTTTGCTAGAGGTGAGTATTATATTTTGATGTGAAGGAGGGTCAGTGAACACACACACTCAGAAAGAATCTGGCCTTGGACTGCTCCCTTTGGCATAGTAAAGTTGGAATTGTGAGAGATTTGGAGCAGAAGTTAGTCGGTGCCTTAAAGAGTCATGGAGCTGCCTACAGACAAAAACAGCAATCACTGACAGCCAGGAAAGAGTTTGCTGAAGCCCCTGAATTGATACAGCAATCTGAGTAAGAGAGAGATGGAGAGAGAGAGAGAGAACTGTGACATCACAATGCCACTGAGGCCCAAGCCAAGGGCTGGCCAAGTGCAGTTTTTATGGCAATCTGTATAAGGCAAGACAGCCTTTATTTCTATAGCTGAGAAATCTGCAGGAACATAATATGTGCAAAATTAGTGCATGGCAATCAATGATCTGTGGTCCTTAAACACATATCTTTAGACATCACTGTCCCTCACTGAAAACACATGTTGCATTCAAACAGTGTTTTCTAAAAGTTGTTTTGCAATAAAAATCAGGCATCATCACACCTTCAGGTTTTCCATCGGGATACTGCAAGCAGGACCAGTGTAGGACCAAGTGCAAACACAATGTTGAGCTTATTTTTCCCAAACCTTGTTTTCACAATTGTTTATTTTAGACTAATTACTCCACAGAATATGTATTACATCTCTTAGCAGATGTTTTTAATTATACTGTGTTACTCTTATTTTTGAAGACAGAAGAAGAGTTGTTTTCTTACTTAAATTTAATAGGGTGAAATATGAATCCTTTTATTGAGAGTGTAGGATGTTTTAATATGGAAATTTTACTGTATCATTCAAAAGACATACGACATTTTTTAACCATAGTGCTATACATTGGAACAACCACTGGAACTTTCAAACAACAAAAACCCATAAAACACGACACCTCTTAAAACACTGCAGCTTCACATGTTTATTCTTTTTCTGATAGCTCCAATATGTGTTGTAGTGTTATAGCATTATGGTTTCATCTTAGAAGCCAACCTCATCAAACTCCTGATTTTCAATAAAAACAAGTCCCCATTTAAAAACATTCTGAAGAGAAGAAATCGCAAAAAGTACAGTAATGTAAAGTAGTTTCCTCACATAGGTGACCTACATGTGGACATACCAGTACACAGCATCTCCAGATGTTTAATTATCATCTTGTTCAAGGGTTCAAGTGATCCCATCTAGACATCTCAGTGTGGTTCGGTTCTTTAAGAACTCTTGATAACTCCCTGTGCAGTTTGATCTGGTTTGTATTGTGAAACAGTATTTGTTATTTCTATTCAGGCTGTTTATTTGATCTCTGATTTTTACTTATTTGTTTGCATTGTTGGCTCTTGGTTCCATACACCAACTCCTGTCAACAGCCCTGTAATTACTAGTGCCCTACTAAATTTATGGGGGAAAATTAGTCTATTTCACAGATCTAGGTTCTAAAAAAAATATGAATTTCATGAATTTTAGAAGACAATTCTGAATTTAAAGTCATTTGTTAAATAACACTTAAGTATATATCCCGTAGTTAGCTGGCTAGGTTAGTAAGTTAGCCTAGGTATGCAATTAACATCAGGACATGTAATAAGGCTACATTATATAGATTAGATAGAAGGACAAATCTAATTATATATCACTTTTTACAATATCTTTATAACAAAGCAGCTTGATACCAAGTCTACAACAGAGGCCGTACATGTAAAAATACATATCATATTGGTACATTACTACATTACATACGGTACATACTGTATGTATACTGTATATATATATATATATATATATATATATATATATATATATATATATATATATATATGTATACAGCATTTAAAGGAAGTGCATACTTGAATAAATAAGTTCATTTTATGAAAATTAAATTAAAGAGTGTAACATTTCACACATTCTGAAGTGAGTGTGAGGAAGCAGGATGCCAAGTCAAGGAGCATGTTACAGCTTACTTTATTAGCAGAGCTACGGTACAACATTAAACACAAAACAATGGAGCGGGACACACATTCAAACAACAACTGACAACCACATAGATAAACACACATGCTTAAATACATGACACTAAACAAGATAGGGGCTGTACTGTGACATAGAGATAATCATATTATAATCATTTTGAGTTTAAAACTGACCACGCATAAGCTACTTGTGCTACAATAGCCAAAAGCGATAATAGCCAAAAGCAAATTTTCATCCTTACCAGTCTGCTCAGTAACCACTTCAAGGGGATTATGGGTAATCTGTGTATGGCAGGGTTGCGTGATGTATTGACACTCATTCCTTCCTGTAGGTATTCTTCGGTTTCATCAGTACAATCCCCCTTTGCCCAATGTCTTGGCTTTATTTTTGGACCTTTGCTTCATGAGCAGAGATCAGATGGAGACTGTTATCACTGTTATTAGAGGATTCTCTGGTATTTTAACTCGCCACCTTAACCAGTCAGACTCATTCATGAATGTGCAATACTCTCACAGAAACCACACACACACAAACACACACGCATGCACGGACACACACAGACACACACACTTGACATGACACTTGAAAACAACATCCTAGGTGACAGGCACCGTGGTGATGAGAGATGACTCCTCTGGTCACTTTGAGGACACCCCTCATTATTTTGGATGTTTTTTGTTTGTTTATTTGTTTTGTTTTGCTCCAGGGCAGAGAAGTTGTGTTGATGGCCATGCTGTCTATGTTCTGCTCTGTCCTGTATGTCCTTACAAGTTTGTACCTATCTGCAGTTGTTTATATATTTTTCTCTGTCCTTCTACATCTATACCAAACCTCTCTTGGGTCTCAGATTATATTGCCATTATCTATCATTTTATAATTGGGAAATCTACAAAGGCTTCATGAAGTGCTGGACGAGGACGATCTGCCTTCCTCACCTGCGCATTTTGTCATCGGCCCATCCCAGATCAACCCCTATCCTCAGCTCCCCTATTTCCAGCACCTCCATCTCTCTCCCTGGACACCTTAAGGTCTTTCTATGGCACCATCAATCTCTCCATGCCGCAGGCGTTGCAGACCTGAACAGTAGATCACCGCTGGGGCTGTCACCCCAATGCGGCTTAATGAGGCGATCTCAGGAGAGGAGAGGGCGGTACATGGTCTGTTAGCCAGGGGAGTGTCAATCATTCGCTCTCTCTCTCTGACACACACACACACACACACACACACACACGGGAGCAGGCCATTATCAGCTAGACACAGAGTGAAAACTCTGAAGGTGGGATACAAGGAGAGTAATATCATTCCATTAACCCCAAAGAGCAGTTGAGGGACAGTGCTATTTCATACACCCACACACACACTCACACTAATATGCACTGTCTGAGGCCGATTGGGGACATCCCTCCATGGGTGTCAATCCATGCGTGGTTGATTTTGGTCTTATTACAGGACTTAAATCTCTGAAATAGTTGAGCTAATACCTTAATACACTATCAGCTTTCATATTTGGCCAGCTCTCCATACTGAGTCATACATGAGTGACAAGAAGCACATGTGACAATAACCAACTACTGCAGGGTAATGGGACCTCTTTTCTACTGTCCTGCCCAGTAATACAGACCACACCACACTTCAGAGCTAAACTAGAGGCACAACTTGTGTATATGTCTAACCTATTTGTTGTTTAAGTGAAGAAATATTTGTATCTTTATATACTACAAGTATCCTTATCCTGGCTATGAAACATTCTTATATCTCATCTACAAAAAACATTATCTGCACTCTTACAATCTCAGACCAGATTGGTGTAACTGCCCTTTAACACCTCAGCCATAAAATGTTAAACTTAATGAAACTGCACCCAGATGGCAGGAGCATAAAACATGCTACATGTACACTATTACAATTAGGGCGGGTGGCACTAAGCATTCAGGATTTAATGTAAAATGGCTGTGAAATTCTTGTTCAAGGGCACAGCCCTAGAAAGTCTTTGTCGGTGAAGCAAGCCTTCAAAATCATTGTTAATATTATAGCTTTTCTCTAACACAAAGCTGCAGACATTACAAGGCTAGATAGAAATGTTCAAAGTATTACCATATAATTGAGATCAATGAATGCAAGATTTAATTGTCTTAATGATTTAGAAAACCAGACAGCATTTTCATGAATTTACCACTCTGCAGTACACATGAAACATTAATTCAGCGTTAAAAAGGAATCTTTTTAGTTCCTTTTCAGAAAGTTACTTCTGTGTTCATGTTCTACCTGGCCTTACTAAAGTAGGAAGTAATGGAGCTGAAAACAACATGGCGTTTGGTTTCTGGGACTCATCTGAGAACACACACATTTAGCTGCATCCAGGAAAGGTAAACTGACGTTTTGCCATTCATGTGAAGAGTCTGAGCACTTGGAGCAGTTGGTGGCTGTTTTGATAAACACATTCTGACCAATAGAGAGGGAGATGACAGACGAGTGGGTGTGTGCATGATTCCAGATCTATTTTCACAATGCTCAGTGTTTCAGCTTTTGACATGGTTGCCGAGATATCTATATGGGAAAATATATATGTATTTCTGTAGACCACAATCATTTATTAATGTTATCAGAAGTAACATGAAAAGACCATACTCTTTAATTCAACAGGGTGGTTTTAAGATAACTAAACAGCAATGCACACTAAAGTGCTTATAGCAATATGCAAAAAATAGCTAAATAGGAACAGCAATCTTGCACATCACAGACATGGTATCAATGATATGTACAATAACACAACTAAATGTGTGTATGTTTGTGCATGCATGTGTCTGTGTATGTGCATACATATGTGTGTGTGTCCGTGCCTACCCAAACCAGCTGAAAACATTCAAACAAAGCCGGCTCTGTGGTTCACCTTCATACATGGCTGGGATGACATGTGGAAAAGGGCAATAATTGCTCTGCTTTATACTGGGTGAGCAATATGAGCTGTCTGGCTTCAAAAGACCCTCAGATGCACTGGAACCTAATTAGAGCTGTCATCACGCCTCTCAAATACCCGGGTTCTCTCCCTCTCCCTCTCTCTGCCTTACTCAGGCACACGCTCAAACACAATCTGTCGCTCCTCAGCATGTTTCATATTCAGCCATTGTATCTTTCTTCTATTCAGTCTTACTCCTGACTCCCAGAATCCTTACATTCCTTCTTGTTCCTTCCTTTTCCAATACAGTTGTGATTGTGTCATTCACAAGCAATGTATTACCTTCATGGTTCAGTGACTTTTCTATTAGAAATGGTATTCTTTTCTGTCTCCTCACATCGATGTTTCATATATTGTTTTCATATTACGGCATATTAAATAACATTCAAATTCTATAAAAAAAATTAATTTCAGGTGTTTGATATGAGTAACAACCTTCAGAATTGTATCAACCAGTGTTCCGTTCCCCACGGCAAGCCCTTTTGTTTTGATTTAATTTCCTGGTTTTCCTCTTTGTGCTTTTATTTTGAAATACCTTTTTGTCTGCCTTCACGCCCCTGTATTTTGTGTCTCCACCTTGTGTATTGGTTTCAACTGTGTCTCGTTTAATCCTCGTTTGCCTGTGTATTTAAACCCTGTGTTTTGCCCTGCATGTTGGTGGTTGTTCCATATATGTAACATGTAACTTTCCACCCGCTTTCCACCCGCTTTCCACCCGCTTTCCACCCGCTTTCCACCCGCTTTCCACCCGCTTTCCACCCGCTTTCCACCCGCTTTCCACCCGCTTTCCACCCGCTTTCCACCCGCTTTCCACCCGCTTTCCACCCGCTTTCCACCCGCTTTCCACCCGCTTTCCACCCGGTCTTATATCTACATCCAATGTTACTAGTTATATTGCTTGTGTCTTCTTGTGTAAGTTCCCTGTTCTGTTTTGTCTCTTTGCCTAGTTTGATCTTGCTTGTTGTTTGTCCTGTTGACTGTTGATTTGTAAGTATGTATGTTTGTCTTGCATGTTGCTGTATATTTAAGAGGTCCTTGTCCTTGTTCATTGAGGTGTCTGTAACTGTAGTTGGTATCATGTGGTTGTTTTCAGTAGTCTTGTTTGGTTTGTCTGTGTTTGATGTCTTCTTAGTTGTAGTTTTCCTTGCATGTTTGTTAAATCATTGTAAATATAAGATCTCCTGCACTTGCATCAAGCCTGCCTCACCAAGTCATTACAACCAGCTTCTGGGATTTCATCAAATTTATAATACATTTAGAACATTTTAAGCACTTTCAATGAGATGTTTAAGATTAACTATCTTTGACCAGATGTTAAAACTTTTTAATGGTGAGTAATAGTAATTTTTATATAAATAGCAGCAAATTATCAGCAAAAGGTTGTAAAATAAATGGATTAATCTTTAGGTCAGGAAAGGACATGAAGCACCTTTGCTTATCTCTCTTTTTCTCTCTCTTTATCTGTCTCTGCTTCTCCCCTCTCCTTCACTCATTTGCTTCTGTCTTTCTCTCTTTGCTTTTCTAGTACGAGCCAGACAACTTCTACAGCTTGTGTTTAGATCTGTCATGGTAGGTGAGATATATTCCTACATCATCAAATCTTGTCATGTCTGCATGAGCTCACCCCTCAGGCTTTTAGCCCTGTCTGGATAGAGAGATAACACCATAAATTTGGTCTTTTCAACAGCTTACTGCTAAAGACATGAAATGAGTCACCATCTTTTAATCTGGTCCTGTAATACAGGGTATAATCATATGGGAATCCATATTTTCCCATTTAGTTGCCAATAATGAATATAATAATATTGATTAAACTAAGGAGTAATTTCTCTTCTCTCAATTCCCCTCTATGGATAGAACTGTTTCTCTACATCTTAAATATCTTCATTATTAACCCTTCATTTTCTTTTGTCAATGTTCATTTGTATATATGTTTGTGTGTAGATGGTCATTGTGATGAACATTTTTG
Organism: Brachyhypopomus occidentalis; assembly: GCA_020368025.1. NCBI lineage: Eukaryota > Metazoa > Chordata > Actinopteri > Gymnotiformes > Hypopomidae > Brachyhypopomus > Brachyhypopomus occidentalis. The sequence goes on from JAGXOD010000115.1 coordinate 379,622, forward strand.
GATGCAATAAGCAAGCTTGTGTCAATGAACTCTGGATTTAAAGATAAATTTGTTTCATTTTCTTTAGCTGGCTACAAGCATCTGTATGTGTGCGTGTGGGTGTGTGTGTGTGTTTGTGCATCATATGAACATTATCTCTTTCTCAGCTTCCTTCACTCGCATACACGGTTCAGGAGCACCAAATAAAAAGCTCAGACGATAGAAATGGCAGAATAAAATCAGATAGGACTGAACATCACTGTCCTTGGCTAACCTTCCCTGTGAGTTTGTGTGCATGCAGGGGTGCGTAAACCTTATCTCTGCTTTGTGTTGGATTTATGTCAGGCTATTTCTGAGCATTATTGTTCTCTGGAATCTGAATGCATACTTCTTCTTGCCTAGATCTTTAATCTTATTCTGAGAGAGAGAAAGAGAGAGAGAAAGAGTGTGCGTGTGCAGAAGCATAAGTGCTTCTGTGACCAGGTGTAAGTATGTGTGTGTAGGTGCACGCAAGAATAATATTGTTATTTATGGCCCTGCACAAGGTAGCAATAAAATCTCCTCAAAGGTCAATCGGTAGCAAGCTTCATTCTTTCCATAAACACCTGCTGATAAAGACTAAGTGAGGAAAAACCTGATAAAAAAAGAAAGCTTGTTTCCTGCAAATGAATAACTGAGTTTTTGTCCAGTCTAAAACATAAACCTAGGTACTCTAAAGTTACTATACTATTCCATAGTAACATTCAATGACGGAAATAATAATATTCAGTTTGATTAGTAACTTTTACATTTAACAAAAAACTTTTTACAAACACGTTCCTGACTCTCAGTATTAACAGCTGCTATTGGTGAGGTATTTGTATTATGTGAAGTCACTACAGATTAAACACTGGCTGAAAAGCATTTCACCGGTTTTTAATGCAGTTGCGCTCTAGGCCCTGATACATCTGCACTGCTGTCAGCATGTGCTATATAACCCCTATTACACATTCCTGTGACGGGCAGGAGGTGCGAACAAAAAGGAAGCGATCACGCCAAGTCTCAGAGAAAAAGAGGGGTTTAATAAATAATGTGCGCTAACCAAAATCCCGTGCACTGATCCAAATTAAGGATACAATAACCAGCAGTCAACTGGTACATAGACAAGGCATTTATAGACAGACAAACGACCATCAGGTGAGGGAGCTAATAAGCCCCACCCACCTGAGGGACGCACACAACGCAACAACAACAGGACAACTGCCGCTGTGCCGGAGGCGACCGGTAGTGGGAGCCTCCCTCACCGTGACAGATCCCCCCACCAAGCCGCACTACGGCCCGATGTGCGGTTCACAGCGGCAGAACACAAGACGCCAGACGAAGGGGCAGGAAGGCGGGGACAAGGCAGGGAAACGCCTCCTGCGGTCCCGGAGCTGAAACATAAAACATAGAACACAATTTAGCTCCCGCCTCCCTGGGCGGGACCCTGGACCGACTGGGCCGTCAACAAGACAAAACCACGCCCCAGTCGGTCACAGAGCCCTCACGCCCCAAGGGCCCCACAAAGTGTGCGTGTGTGCAGGTTACCTCCCTACTGCACAGTTGAACGTCTCCTGGACCACCCTCTCGGCTCGGTTAGACCCCTGTATGGGGCCGGGAGTTCCCCTGGGCATCCCTAGCACGGCCGGGGAGACCGCCCCTCACTAGAGGCAGTACATAGCAGGGTGGACTCCTCCACACTGCCGGAGGTTCCAGGGGGGAATTACTCCTTCCCCAACGTGGGCCGGCTACTCCCCAGGGCGAACCTCCTAGTCGCCCCCGAGCACGAGGGGGACCTCTGTCTTCAGCAGGAGCTCTTCAGGCCTGAGCCCTCTGGTCCCCCACACACGGGGAGCCCATCCCCTCCAGGGAGGCTACTTACGACCAGGGCTCCGGTCACCCCATCACATTGGGGGCTCCTGCCTACTTTGGAGGTCCCACAAGGTCCAGGGACTCCACAGTCAACCGCGGGAGGAACCTGCACACAATACATACGCACACACACACACAGACACAACACAGACGCCAAGACTTACCCTGACCAGGGCCTCCCGTAGGAGCTGCGCCTTCCGTGCCACAGACCGTGGCACGGGACCCTCCATAGCCCCTCCCCCAAACGCCCCCTTGGAGGAGGAGCGTACGGGGATTTACATACAACAATTCACAAGCACGCTAGGATAAACACAAACACTAGGGGGGCGTGTGTGCAGGCTACCTACCTACCATATAGTTGAACGCCTCCTGGACCTACCTCTCGGCCCGGGGCCCATCCCTGCACAGGGCCTGGAGTCACCCTGGGCAACCCTAACCGGCCGGGGAGACCGCCCCTCATGGGGAGGTGCATAGCAGGGTGGACTCCTCCACCCTGCTGGAGGTTCCAGGGGGAAGCACTCCTTCCCCACTGGTGGCCGGCTACACCCCAGGGTGTGGCCCTGGGCAACCCTAACCGGTCGGGGAGACCGCCCCTAATGGGGAGGTGCATAGCAGGGTGGACTCCTCCACTCTGCCGGAGGTTCCAGGGGGGAAGCACTCCTTCCCCACTGGTGACCGGTCACACCCCAGGACCAACCTCCTAGCCACCCCGAGCACGAGGGGGGGGACCTCTGTCTTCAGCAGGAGCTCTTCAGGCCGGAGCCCTCTGGTCCCCCCACATCTGGGAAGCCCCTTTTTCCCCCTTCAGGGAGGCCACTTACGACCAAGGCTCCGGTCACCCCACAACATAAGGGGGCTCCTGCCCACAGCAGGAGCTCTTCAGACCGAGCCTTATAGTCCCCACACGTACGGGGGGCCCTTACCCTTCCAGAGGGGCTAATTACGACCAGGGCTCCGGTCACCCCATAACATCAGGGGGCTCCTGCCTACTTGGGAGATCCCACAAGGTCCAGGGGCTCCACTGCCAACCTGTAGGAGGAACCTGCACACAACACATACACGCAGACAACACAAACGCGCACTTACCCTTTCACCGGCGGGCCTCCCTCAGGAGCTGCGCCGTCTGTACCACTCCTCACATAGAGGACATAGGTGGTGGCACAGAACCTCACGCGCACATACCCTCTCACCGGCGGGCCTCCTTCCAGAGCTGCGCACCTCTGTGCCCCTATTGGTAGCACAGGACCCTCCATTGCTCCCTCCCCCAAAACACCATTAACAAACAAAAAGGGAGGGAGCACACGGGGAATTACATTTAACATCAACATATATACGTAGACAAGACCCATCACGCAAGACAAAGCAAACGGCAGGCGCTTTCTCCTGGCTAGCTCCAGCCCGTAGTCTCACACACACCTCATACACCTTTCACACACACCTCATACACCTTTCACACACACATATACACAAACATTCGACTACGGGCGAGCACATGAGCGAGGAAGAGCCGCCCCCTTGGAGGAGAGCGCTATCGGGTCTCTCGCTTCAGTCACCGCCGTGCCACACAACGTGCTATACAAACACAAACAAACAAGCACGTAGGCACGACGGGACGAGCGGTTTGCAACCCAGCTCTCCTCCACATACATTCAAACAACGGAATCTCACGTAGACAAACACTTACCACGAGACATGACCACAAACGAAGGAGAAAGTAAAGGAGACTGGCGGCTTCCGAAAGGTGGCTGGTTATTCTGTGACGGGCAGGGTGTGCGAACTAAAAGGAAGCGATCACGCCAAGTCTCAGAGAAAAAGAGGGGTTTAATAAATAATGTGCGCTAACCAAAATCCCGTGCACTGATCCAAATTAAGGATACAATAACCAGCAGTCAACTGGTACATAGACAAGGCATTTATAGACAGACAAACGACCATCAGGTGAGGGAGCTAATAAGCCCCACCCACCTGAGGGACGCACACAACGCAACAACAACAGGACAACTGCCGCTGTGCCGGAGGCGACCGGTAGTGGGAGCCTCCCTCACCGTGACAATTCCAAGGCTAAGACACTTCCCTCATGTACATCTGTCATTCTTATTAACATTAATATGAAGCCAAACAATAACTACATAGTCATAGTATATGATGGAATCTGTTTCTTGTAGGACTTTGCCAACACTGAAGCTGGCAAAATAGAAGCAAGACTATTGAAGCATTAAGGCTTTAAAGTGTTTGGAAGGTTACAGAAAAGCCATGCATCTGAAATGTTATCACCACCTGCATTTTGAATAGTAAATAATATTTAAATTAGAGTTTGAATTAACTTTCAGTGTAAAGTAAATATAAAAAAAAAAGAAAATAAAAGTGTACGTGTAAGTAAATAAGAAATAAGAGTGTTCTATCCACATTAACATTTCTTCATCTGGAGGAGTAGCTACTGCTCATTATGATGATGTTTGTTCCACCTCTGTAATTACATAAGGCCTAATTTATACATAGGGAGGTGGGGTCAAAATTGCTATGCAAATACTTACAGTAATTAGCATGTGTTCCAAAAAGCTTTTCCCAAACCTTTGAACTTTCTGTAAAATGGTAAAATTTGCCCTGTGCCAATCCATAACACCAATTTCACATTAGTACCAGAATGATCTGGTTCCTATAAGAAGAGTTCCCATGACCCTGATTCCTAACTAAGGCTTTTATTACAATGGCATTGTGGTCAACTAAAAACTCATTAGATTTCAAACTCATTGGATTTCAAAAGTGGCAACATAATTTTCAAAGGACAATTTTTGCTTTTTAAGTAAAGCAAAAAGTTATAATGTAACAGTCACTGATCAGTTTTGATTTTATAGATATTAATTAATATCAAATACATGAAATATGTTTTTAGAAAGAGAGCCATACCAACCATTGTTATACAGAAGTATGATCACAATAAAAAAAAATCTTAATAATTCCTTAAAATTATTTTTATTATTCAATTCTTTATGCCTGAATAGACCAAGGAGTTTAGACATTAGCTTTGACTATGCTCACATTACAGGCAGGAAGAGATCTAAACCAGACTGACACATAATCTAATTAATAATCATGTGACCCCAGGGAGAACTGCATAAGTATTCATGTGTAGAATTTATTATTTTGGGGTTGTCCTTGTTTTTTTGTTTGTTAGTTTGGGTTTTTTGCATCATGCTTCAATGCCCAGGTGCAGGGCGCATTCTGCTCCCCCGCTGCTGCTGGCTCCTCTCCTGTGCCCACACATCTCAATGCGTAAGTGCCGGTAATGACTGCCAGGCTGGCAAAATCCTGCCTTTTGCTCTTTTTGCTATTCACCCCCCAAATGCTCCACACCTGGAAGAACTGTCAGCCGAGCTCCACGGTGAATACTTGATGGACACTTGAATACGGTGGCCGAGAAAACCCATCGTGCAGCAAAAGAAAAACGCGCTGCAAATAGACAAAGCAAATTCATCAAAATGACAACGTGTATGCTACATTTCGGAATCACGCTGCAAATTCAGAAACACTGAAAATCCAGTCACAATACAACATAAGTGTTTCTGGATGAATTATTTTAAGGCTTAATTACCTAGCTAGCTAGTTACATTTAATAAATCTCGCTCTCCTCAGCATTTGTGTCCGCCCTTATATTTACCGCCGCTCCCGGCGTTATATTCAGAACTGAAAGAACCACTACAAACATATAGTTGCCCTCATAATGTGGGTGTTGATTATTAATGAAGGTCTGAACAGATTATGGATATTGACATGGAAACACTAAGATTACATCCACGTCACAGGCAGGCTGAGTTCTGATTTTCCTTGACTCATCATTTGTAACGCATATTTGTCATCAGGATGAATAAACAATTAAAGCACCTACATGTGTACATTAACATTAATGTCACATGCATGACCTCAATGTGCGCATGTGCAATATCAACAACAGCATCGATAACAACACCAACAACACAACGTATCTTCCTGACAGTCTACTACTGTGGCCGAGAAAACCCATTGCGCTGCAAAAGACAAACACGCTGCAAATGACAAACACGCTGCAAATGGACAAAGCAAATTCATCAAAACGACAACGTGTATGCTACATTTCAGAAACGTGCTGCAAATTCAGAAATACTGCAAAACCAACCACAACACAATGGAAGTGTTTCTGGACTAATTATTTTAACCTGTTACAGCTGAAGCGCCCTCTACGTCAAATCACATATTAAACATTGACGGAATTCAAAACAAACCAAATAAATTATAAATTTCCTATCCCATCTACATGCGTACTGATTTTCAGCCGTCTACATGCAGCCGATCGCGAGAAATCCGGCTTTGAAGTTGTTGTGGGAAAACAAGTTGACCACGTGGGTCTCTTTAAATGTCCGTTTAAAAGGCAGGTTTACGACGTAAGATGACCTTGTTTTGTCACCTAAAATTTGTTTACCAACAAAGCTTCAATATCACACTCTAAAACAGTAGAAAAAGTGTTGGTAAATAGCTTTATTTGCTTGCTCACTTCATTGCAAAACATTGCGTAATCCTCTCCCTTGCTCAGAACAACAAAGAAATCTCGCCATGGCAACGTTGTGATGTGTCATCTGTCCTCGAGCTGCAAAGCGACATGGGTTTACTCTTGAAATCTGTCGCGTTTATATGACGGCAACGAGCTGATGGCTTTAACTGACAGTTTTTCTCACCTCTCCCTGGAGGGGAGGGTAGTGGGCCAACCAAGAAGCCGCGTCAGCGACAAGCTGACACCTTCGAAGTGATTGATAGCTGTTCTAACCAATAGTTCACTCGAAGCTGAAAAGATGGCACCTCATGGCATGGCAAAATCATGGCACCTCACTTGACATGATTGGTGAATGTTTAACTTTGACAAGAACATGCGCAAAAACCGGAAGTTACCATGAACAACAACTACAAAGATCTACGAAGAACTCGTTTGTGTTTGTGAGTTTAAATAAACAATTGTGCATAAGAGAATACATACTAAATATCACCTAAGTATTATATGATAAATAGTATTAGAGCTTTTAACCCCTTACTGCGGATGCCATTTTCAGCCCAATTTTAGACATTTTTGCGCCTCTTGTACTAGTACACTTTAACACTAGCTAGTTATCTCAAGTTGTACATGTAGGAAAATGATCATTCACGGCTCAAACTGAAGTAGACAGTTGGGTGAACATATTTATTCACATCCAGGCTTATACAGTATTTCCATAATTTTGGTTCTATTTGAGAGCCTCTAATACAGAAGAAAATGTCCAAAAAACAAAAACGCAGTTTTGACTTTGGGGATGTACAGTGTGTATATCAAATCCATTTCTATTTTATCATATCTGATTCAATGGGGCCTTGTCTGACAAAATAAAAAATATTGAGCACATACATGCAAGTATTGAAAAGTTACACAGCATCGCGCACTAAATGTCCCAAGGAATGTCCAATGTACCAGACACATGTCCAAATATGGCACAAATATGATCCAAGACACTGGACCATCATCAAAAGCATGCAACATTTATTTTTTTTGCTAAAACAAAACAACAACGTTGGATGTCTTACAGAAAGACCAGAAAATTCCAAATGAAGTTATAATATAAAATGAAAGTAGTATAATAATAATATGACAAGAGATGTCCAAGAGTCAAAGAGGCTAGCTAAGCTAACCATGCTAGCTAAGACCTAAACGATGCTGAGGAAGTACTACAGTACTTAAAGGGCAATCCAAAATCAGAGTCGTATGAACGGGTGTGGGTCATATCCGTTAGGGAATCCGACAAAGAAACATAACCAATACGCAAAGACATACTAAACACAGACAACTAGCAAAAAAGAATACAGACGAGAACACGAACATATACCAGGCTGAGCAAACACAATACACGAAGTCAAGGACCAATTCAAACGAGGGGCACGTTAACGAGGGGCAGGGAATACAAAATACAAGGCGGGACTAAGAACACACATGGCTACCAAAACAAATGGGCACGAAGACAGGAGGAGGAGGGCTAATCATGACACTGAAGCTGCCAAACATTAGCACAAACCTGTTAAATATTCCAGGATTTATTCCCTTAAAATTTACCTCTCATATTCATTTATAATTAAGTAAATCGGTTTGTGGATTAGATCAATACTTTCTAAGATCTTTTGACCCAAATTAAAATCACTTCCACTTGCCATCTTCCACTTGTCAACATCCCATGGCCTGTATTGGTTAGCATGCCTCAGATTATCATAGATCTGTGCTGTGTGCCCTGGATTGACTAGATAGGAATGCACTACAAATGCATCATGGTCTTCTAATTGGATGCTCTAAACAGTCCATAAAGACGCTACAACTTGTACAAAATGCTGCAGTTAGAGTCCTAACTAAAACATTCGATCATATTAGTCCCACTCTCGCGGCATTATATTGGCTTCCGATTAAACATCGAATTGAATTTAAAATTCTTCTCTTAACCTATAAGGCGTTAAATGGTCTTGCCCCACAATATCTGAGTGAACTCATTGCTTAGTACAACCCATCTCGCCCTTTACGCTCCCAAAATGCTGGATTTCTCTTAGTTCCAAAAATTTGTAAGACTATAGCCGGAGGCAGAGCTTTCTCCTTTAAAGCCCCTCAATTATGGAATAGCCTTCCAGCTCCAATCCGAGATTCTGACGCAGTTCCAATCTTTAAATCTAGACTTAAGACTCACCTATATAATCAAGCCTTCAGATAATAATCCCCTAGTAAGGTGCGGGGCTCAGGAGCCCCCAGACGTTGAGATTTCTGGTAATCTGAGATGTTGATGCTGTCATCCAGCTGTGTCATGGCATCACTCTAGTTGTGACTGACTTGACTGGAAAGCAATGTCTCAGTGAGCCCTCATGACTGTGGTCACCTCTGGACCCCTCCCTTTAGTTATGCTGCTATAGATTAGCCTGCCGGAGCTACATGCTAATCACTGGCACATGAGCTATGTACATTTAAATCAATCGTGGTTAAATTGACATCCACACACTCAGTCTGTATTGTCCATCTTTTTGCATGCTTCTACCCAAGACGACTGCATGCAAAGCACCTACAAGCACCTGGGAGATGGTCTGGCTCGCCGGTGGATGTACTGATGCCGGGGTTGGATGTACCATTGCTGTTACTGGCTCCTACCTGAGGCTCACCATCTGCACCGAAGGGACTGTGACTACTTGGCTGGGGAACAAGAACTTTAAGCTATAACTGTAGAACCACCTTTTGTTCTCAAATACGGACTGGTGCTAACAGGCCGCCCAATGGAGGATGGGTTCCCTTTTGAGTCTTGGTCCTCCCAAGGTTTCTTCCTATTTCCTCGCCATCTTAGGGAGTTTTTCCTTGCCACTGTCGCCTTTGGCTTGCTCATTAGGGATCTGGACCCATACAATTTGTAAAGCTGCTTTGAGACAACATGTATTGTAAAAAGCGCTATATAAATATAAAATTGACTTGACTTGACTTGACATAGCTTGGGAGACAGCTTTGTCTGCAAAAAAGTACATACTATCATTGACACCAGTAAACATGATGAAAATATATATTTTTATTTATAGTAAAGCGAAGTACAGTGCTTCTTATGTTGTCAGTACATTGGAAAAGACAGAATTGATTATAACTTTTTATTAAGACATGATTTTTTTTAACAGCCTGTTCTGGCGCTCAAAATGTATTCAATTTCTGTATGTGAGTTTATTAACATGGTAGCGGCACAATTGTTCAGCCCAAAGGCACAGCAGAAAGGTGGAGCATTTTCCATGCCATCTGGATGGATATGTAGTCGTACATCTCTGGGTGTGGGTCACCACCCAAAGATATCCAGCCAGCAGCTGCCCCTGCTCCAAACCTGCCCATTAGGATGCAGTATTTATATAACAACCTCCATGTGTTGTAGATGAATCCAACTTCAAGATGTTAATGCAAACAGGCAAATTGTTTTCATATTTTTTTCTTCTCATTGAAGAATGTTAAGAGTCCAGGATGCCACAGATGGTTATCTTTCCTGAGAACTTGTTGCGTGACACAGTTGATGAATGTGGGCTGCTAAATACTTCACATATTTGCATAGCATATCAGTGCTGGCATTTGGTTTCATATGTATACTGTTAACTTCTCTGATTTCTGTTTGTTCCTGCTCTCTTATCGACTGGCAAAGTATTAACGATAAAGAGTCACATGACTAGAACTAGCACATCTTGATAGTTCAGTCTTACACCATCGCCGTGGGAATAAGCAGCTGCTCTTCTCCAGGCTGAAAACCCTTCATACCTGTTACAGACCTGAAGAGAGTGAACAGAAACACCACACCATGTTACCACGTTAAAATGCTGTAACCTGACCAAGACAGGTTTCCACATAAACCCAGAAGTGCATTGTGCATGTGAAATGCAGTACCGTCCATGCTCATACCTGGTAATATGCAACGTACCTGACAGGAAAATACCAAGTAAACTGAAACACAGTACGTTAAAAGGAAACCCTTTAGAAAGCAAATGCTTCAGGAAATATAGTGTTGTACCAGGTAGGAGATACCATTGCTTTAGCAGCACTGCAATGCTGGAATTCACATTTCCATTTAGGCCAGGAAAGGCAAGAGTAATTATAGAAATGAGTGTAAACTGGCTGCTGTTGCTATGGTTTCATATCTGGCGGTTTCTACGTACAGTGCTGTAGATTTGCCTGAGAAAAAAAAAAACCAAAGGGTCCCAGTGTGGGTGCTGCAAGATATTCTCAAGAGCTCCATCAAACTGTAAAATCCCCAAACACCTTAATGAATGCTATGTCATTTTCTAAGCTTGGTGTAATCACAGAGTGTGTATGTGCTTGAGTGAGTGTATGTGTCAGCGTGTGTGTGTTTGTGCATGTGTGTATGTTCATGTGGGTATGTGTGGGTGTGGATACTCTGGAACATTACCACTAAGCCTACTGTTATACATGTCTTCAAACATGTCTAATGAGCCAAAATGTATTCAGCCATTTTCTTTGAGCACAATGAAAATTCTTGGTGTGCAAGAATCTTGAGTTGCCACAGCAACCTGTTCAATATGAGCCTTGAAGTCTGGGAAATATTCTGAATATGATATGAAATGGGATGATTAATAAAGTCTCAAGGTTGATCTGAAATGAATAACTACACAAACAACAACAAAAACAACTTCCTAGTTTTCATTGAATGGCAAAACTGCTACACTTTCACAAGGAAGTAAATAATAGTATAATCACCTCCAGACAAATCAGTAAGTGTGAATCCACCATTGTGCTCAAGGTCAGTCACAGCCAGTGTGTGTGTGTGTGTGTGTGTGTGTGTGAGTGTGATTATCTTCTCTTATTGACCTACACCTAACACCCTACATTGCCTTCACTGGACCTAAATCTCCTCAGAACAACCAACACAAACCTGGAAGCCAGATAGTAATAGGGGTCAAAGAATAGCCTTGCTATGAGAGAGAGCGAGGCAGATAGAGACAGACAGAAAAGGGAACTACCTAGCATCTTAATTCACTTGCATAAGCCTCTTCTCACTTCAGTTTGGCTGCTGAGTGGAAAATGTAGCCGATATAAAATCATTCCCACAAACCTGCCCATATACAATTTGATGCTGTCTATTTATTTAATTATTTTATAACCTGCTCTATCAAATCCTGAAGTGGCAGTGAAATTGAGTCATGTAGGAGTGTTGTGACTGTCTTTATGTCAGTAATGGGCTTCTCATATTTCTCATATGCAGGTGGGACATTTAAAGAACTTGCGGACGAAGCAGCATTTCTTCCAATCATAGATAGTAAATGACATTGAAAATGAGAGCCATGGAGAGCAACTCTGCTTTGGCTTTGTTATTTTTGGTCATTTTCTTGTTTTTTCTGTCTGTGACATTTGTGTTTGGCATTTTGTTTGGTTTTGTGCCACTGAAATTGAGAGGACACATCATATGTTGGTGACACCATCACCTGATACTCTGTATCTGAGTATCTTAAGAGAATGAGAGCAGAGAAGAAGAAAGAATCTGAAAAAAACAAACAAACTGATAATGTGCATACTATATGCTACAATGTGCAGAGACTTTATGCTCTGATTGACTCCTGAAAAGATTTTTTAAATCAATAGCTTATAATGTTAGTTACTTAACAGGTTTTTGACAGGTTTGCTAGCAGATTCGTCAGTTTCTTAGAAAAAGTGTGGAGCTAAGGGAACTCCTAAGGGAAATCCATTGGCCAAAATCTTCTGAAAAACAGTGATGTTGGTCTCATCATCATAGTATCACAGTCATCATGGGAATATGACATCACTGGAGAAAAGCAGCACGGAGTGTGAGGACTTTGGAAGGCTTTGCAGAGATGATTCTTCAGTATTGATTTCACTGAGGTTTACGCAAATAGATTCAGCCTTTGGGTCAGATAAATGGACAGGGATTAAATTAAGCCTGGAGGAAGTGTGATATTTGAGTAATTCATTCTAGATTAAGAAGTTCATTTCTCAGCTATAACTTTGGCCTTATTACTTACAGAACACAGAGTTCCAAGATTTCTAAAAAAGGCCAAGTGGTCAAAGATTTATAATAATTTATATTGTCTGTGGTTATCAATTTAATTTGGAACAAAGGGGTAATAAAACAGCAGAAATGTAATTATGGGGTGTAAAGATAACTCCAGCTTTTCATGTCAGTCCTACATTGTAAGTATATCTATATGGTGTGCATTGCTTTTGCTGTAAGTTATATTTAAAGTGAGCACACTGGTTTAAAGAAACACTGGGTTTATTACACAATTTATTACAAACATAGTTGTTACAGTTTGTTGCCATATCAATGAACCTACACCACCATTTCACAGTTTAGTGGGTCTAAGTTTCCAAATGAGGAGGTCAGTGATGTCATTCCACATATATAGAAGAGATGAGAAAATGTGTTCAGAACTGTTACTGAACAGTAGAAACTGTTGAAAAATCTATTTTCAGACATTCTATTTGTAGGCACTAAGATCTTATGTGCATTCTAAAAATACAGGTGTGGACACCAAAGGACATCAAGAGGCATGACATGTAGACATGTAAGGACTATCTTTAACCTCAATCAAATTTACATGACTTCATAAAACAGATTTTACTTTGTATTTGCATTTCCACAATACTGCTGGTTAACGCTAACAAAACTGCTAAAATAAAATTCTTTTACAAATTTATTTGGCAACATTAAACTGTACACTGTAAACTGTATAAAATTAAAACTACCTTATATCAGAGGTTTTATCAACAAGCAACTGTAGCTGTACAAAAATGAGCAGCAGACTTATGTAGTGAACTTGAGAAAACATGTAGTGCAAAAAACTACTCAAAATTAAATCCTTTCTGATAAACACTAAAGGGAAACAAAAGACGTTCCTCACAATTCACGCAGAGGGTGGTGGTTGCAATGACTTAGCAGTATATACAACGGCCGTGCTTGGGCCAGTGTGCAACTTGGTCTGTGCGCAACTAGAACAACTAAGTCTGTGCGCAATTAGTGGGAACGTCATGTGAACTCCAACACAAACTCTCATTGGTGGTGGTCGTGGAGGTGTGGCGTTGAGTGATGGGCATTTGTTTGAATGTGCTTTGAATTGAACATCAGAAAATACATTGATTGAAAACAATTTAAATAATTGACCAGCTCTTTAGCATTTTTCATATTGTGACAGAGGTCACATGGCATGGCACTATGAAGGCCCAGATCCCGATGTGACATATATGTGACATGAACCATTTTGTATCATTTTGTTCATGAAATGGGGTCAGAACAGATTAAATTTGACATGTTATTACAGAGTCAGAATTGTTAAATGGGTTGGAACATACCTTTACAAACAAAATCAGGGTTTTTAAATTGAGCAGATTTTGTGAAATGTGCCAATCAAGCGTGCCACCATTTTGGAAATGGCATCACATGTACTAAAATCTGGTGGGAGTTGGACTCTGTCAAGGCTGCCCTTTGTCACCGATTCTGTTCATAACTTTTATGGACAGAATTTCTCAGCGTAGCCAAGTGGCGTGATCGCTGGATCAGTTTGCAGCCAAGTGCGAGGCGGCTGGGATGAGATTCAGTACCTCTAAAACTGAGACCATGGTATTCAGTCGGACAAGGATGGAGTGCCCTCTCTGGGTCGGGAGTGAGTTCTTGCCTCAAGTGGAGGAGTTCAAGTATCTCGGGTTCTTGCTCATGAGTGAGGGAAGGATGGAACGAGAGATTGACAGGCAGTGTTACGGACGTTGTACCGGGCCGTTGTGGTGAAGAGAGAGCTGAGCCAAAAGGAACGTTCCATCTATGTTCCGACTCTTACCTATGGTCAAGAGCTCTGGGTAGTGACCGAAACAATGAGATCATGAATACAAGCAGCTGAAATGAGTTTTCTCTGCATGGTGTCCAGGATCTCCCTTAGAGATAAGGTGCGGATTACGGTCATCTGAGAGAGACTCAGAGTAGAGTCGACTCTCCTCCATGTATAGAGGAGCCAGTTGAGACTCGGGCATCTGGTCCAGATGCCACCTGGGCGCCTCCCTGGTGAGGTGCTCCGGGCATGTCCAAATGGGAGGAGACCCCGGGTACGACCCAGTACACGCTGGAGAGATTATACAGTATCTCTTGATTGTCCTGGGAATGCCTTGCTATACCCCCAGAAGAGCTGGCTGGGGAGAGGGAAAACTGGGCCAGAAATGGGTTCCACATGGTCCATTTGGTCTGTTTTAAATCCCACATAATTTTCCACTAAGACAATCTGGGTCTGGGATCTCATGGGTTAATAATAGCTTGCTGACCTGATCTGTTATGTTGCATGACATTGGTAATGGTACCTAAATGATCATCAGTTAAGCAGGTTAAACATGATTAAGGTGCCTTGCATTCTCACACGCATAACTCCGGCTACAACAACCTCCACAAGCCATCGAAAAACATTCAAAGTTCATCTCAACCGAAGCTAAGTATCTTTAGTATTTCACCATGTCTGAGTCGCCTGTTGTTTGTGTGGAGTGTGGCATGTTTAGCTACTCTTCTTCCGTCAGTAGGGATAATTTTGTTTGTAACAAGTGTAGATTAATTATTAGCATGACGGAGAAGATTTCGCTTTTAGAGGAGCGCACTTTAGAGAGTCCTAAAGAGTCGGTAGCACCTAGCGTAGCACCTAGCGTAGCAAGCCCGGTTGCCACCACCGTAGCTATCGTAGATAGCGAGTCCCCAGCTCCGCATTAGAGCCCCTCGCAGCGGGGCGAATGGGGGACGCCTCGGCGGCATAGCCGTAAGGCTGAGCACCGTTCTACTCAGATTCCCGTGTCAAACAGGTTTGCCCCACTCAGTAATACACCGACTGAGCGACCTGTTAAAAGAGCTCTGGTAATAGGAGATTCCCAGCTCCGACACGTGAATATAGCGACCCCCTTAGAGACACCAGCGGCCATAGTTAAGTGTATCCCGGGGGGCTAGAGCGCCTGACATCAGGGCTAATCTTAAGGTGCTGGCTAATCGTAAATATTCAAAGATAGTGGTACACGCCGGCACCAATGATGTGGGTTTGAGACAGTCCGAGATCACTAAGGGTAATGTTAAAGAGGTGTGTGAGTTAGCGGAGACTATGTCAGATGCCGTAATATGCTCTGGTCCCATTCCACGGGCGTGGCGCCGAAAAACCTACAGCAGGTTATTGGCGCTACACCGCTGGATGTCTAAATGGTGCTCAGAAAACAACGTGGGTCATATATAGATAATTGACGCGCTTTTGAGGGCAGGCCTGGCCTTTTGAAGCGAGACGGCATTCACCCTTCTTGGGAGGGTGCTGCTCTCATTTCCCGTAGCATATCTGCTAGGCTTACTAGTGGTAGTGTAGGACTTGTAAGTGGGGATTGACAAACCAGAGCCGAGGCCAGGCAGCAGACACAAAGGCTAAACCGACTGTCTGCTAGCTGCAAAGAGACGTCACCTAGGTCACACTGGATTGAGACTGTGTCAGTTCCTCGAGTACCAAAAAATAACTCTCGCAAAGTTAGTAGACAAAATTTAATCAATGTTAAATTGGATTATGCTCCCTTGGAGAGTAGTTTAAATCTGAAACTAGGACTGCTAAATATTAGATCCCTGTCATCTAAAGCATTGCTGGTTAATGAAATGATTACCGATCATAATCTATGCATGCTCTGCTTGACGGAAACCTGGACCCGCCAGATGATTATATGGCCCTAAATGAAGCCTCTCCCTCTGGCTATAGATATGTTCATAACCCCCGTCCAAATGGTCGAGGAGGTGGTGTCGCCACAATATATGACTCTGATATAGACATTTCTCAAAAATTCGGCTTTAAATTTAATTCTTTTGAACATCTCATCCTCACTGTTTCAAATGTATCAAATCTGACAACCAACAAGGCGTCACAGTCGTTTATGTTAATTACTATTTACCGCCCCCTGGTTCTTACTCTGAGTTCTTGCAGGAGTTTTCAGACTTCCTGTCTCATGTAGTGCTATCAGCCGATAAGGTGATTATAGTTGGTGATTTTAACATCCATTTTGAGAATCTTTGTGACGCTTTTAAGCAAAAAAATTTTCAAGAAATTCTTGATTCAATGGGTATCACTCAGAATGTGGTGGGTCCTACGCATAATTGTAGTCATACTTTAGACCTGGTTTTATCATTTGGTATTAACATATCCAGCTTAGCAATTTTACCTCAGAGCGAGGCCGTTTCAGACCACAGCCTCATAACGTACAAGTTAAGTTATGCTTGACTGACGGTATTCATCAGCCGCCCCGCTACCGAATGAAACGAACTATAGCACCTAGTACCATAGCCGCACTCACTGACATTTTACCTGGTTTGACAGAAATTGATACACCTGTAGCTCGGAAAGGACTAGAGCATTTTACCGAGCACATTGAGACTTCTCTTCGTACAGCATTAGACAAGGTTGCACCATTACACTATAAGAGAGCCTCTGAGAGAAGAATAGCGCCATGGTATAACGAGCACACACGCGTAGTCTCAAACGAGCCGCGAGGATCCTGGAGCGTAAATGGCGAAATTCAAAGTTAGAAGTGTTTAGACTATCATGGAAAAGCAGCCTTAGTGAATATAAGCATGCCCTCCATACGGCAAAATCCTCATACTTATCAGCTTTAATAGAAAAACATAAAAACAATTCTGCACTCCTATTTAAAACTGTTTCCAGTCTAACAAGGAGCCTTGATCAAATCAATCCACTAATCCCACTAGAGTGTAGCAGTAATAATTTTATGAAATTCTTTAATGATAAGATTGATAAAATTAGGGAAAAATTGGTTGTGCTATCTCAGAGCCTGTCAACATGCCTATGCACCTTGACAGCTGTCTGGTCAGCTCTGATGCCCTGTTAGAGTCCTTCTCCCCAATTGGTCGTGGAGGAGCTTATTTCATTGGTGGAATCTGCCAAGCCCTCCACATGCATACTAGATGCAGTACCAACCCATTTACTTAAAGAATTACTGCATAGCAATATAGAACCTTTGCTCACTATAATAAACTGCTCTCTGAGCCTGGGCTATATTCCCAGTTCATTTAAACTTGCAGTTATCAAGCCGCTAATTAAAAAAACCTGGTCTTAACCCCCAGGAAATGTCCAACTATAGGCCTATCTCTAATTTGTCATTCATATCCAAAATTCTAGAGAAAGTAGTTTCTTCACAACTCTCCTCCTTCCTACAGACAGAACATGTCTTAGAATTATTTCAGTCTGGATTTAGACCCCACCACAGCACTGAAACTGCGCTGACTAAAGTAGTAAATGATCTCTTGATATCCTCTGATAAAGGACACATTTCTTTTCTCATACTGCTAGACCTCAGTGCGGCTTTTGACACCATTGATCATAATATTCTACTTAATAGGCTGGAGACACTCATTGGTATAAGAGGTCAAGCACTCTCCTGGTTCAGGTCCTACCTGACAGATCATTACCAATTTGTACTAGTAAACAACGAATGCTCAGAGCGTTCTAAGGTAAAATATGGTGTCCCACAAGGATCTGTACTGGGCCCCATATTATTTACATTATATATGCTTCCACTGGGCACTATCATCCGTAGGCATGGTATTAGTTTCCATTGCTACGCAGATGATACTCAGTTGTATATATCTTCCAATCCGGATGATATCACCACTACTCTCAAGATTGAGAGCTGCGTCCAGGACATTAAAAACTGGATGGCGTCTAATTTTCTTCAACTAAATTCTGATAAGACTGAGGTGCTGATTATTGGGCCTAAAGCTGCTAGAAGCAGCTGGGCTGATATTCCCCTTACCCTAGATGGGTTTTCAGTAACACCCAAGTCTACCGCAAAAGCTTAGGTGTCACTATTGATTCGGATCTTTCATTTGACACACATATATGCAATGTCACTAAGGCTGCCTTTTTTCCATTTACGTAATATCGCCAAGCTGAGACACTTACTTTCATTAGCTGATGCAGAGAAGCTGGTCCATGCTTTTGTCTCGTCAAGATTGGACTACTGTAATGGTCTTCTAATTGGATGCTCTAAACAGTCCATAAAGAAGCTACAACTTGTACAAAATGCTGCAGCTAGAGTCCTAACTAAGGCTAGAAAATTCGATCATATTAGTCCCACTCTCGCGGCATTACATTGGCTTCCGATTATACATCGAATTGAATTTAAAATTCTTCTCTTAACCTATAAGGCGTTAAATGGTCTTGCCCCACAATATCTGAGTGAACTCATTGCTTACTACAACCCATCTCGCCCTTTACGCTCCCAAAATGCTGGATTTCTCTTAGTTCCAAAAATTTGTAAGACTACAGCCGGAGGCAGAGCTTTCTCCTTTAAAGCCCCTCAATTATGGAATAGCCTTCCAGCTCCAATCCGAGATTCTGACACAGTTCCAATCTTTAAATCTAGACTTAAGACTCACCTATATAATCAAGCCTTCAGTTAAATATTCCCCTAGTAAGGTGCGGGGCTCAGGGGCCCCCAGACGTTGAGATTTCTGGTAATCTGAGATGTTGATGCTGTCATCCAGCTGTGTCATGGCATCACTCTAGTTGTGACTGACTTGACTGGAAAGCAATGTCTCAGTGAGCCCTCATGACTGTGGTCACCTCTGGACCCCTCCCTTTAGTTAAGCTGCTATAGATTAGCCTGCCGGAGCTACATGCTAATCACTGGCACATGAGCTATGTACATTTAAATCAATGGTGGTTAAACTGACATCCTCACACTCAGTCTGTATTGTCCATCTTTTTGCATGCTTCTACCCAAGACGACTGCATGCAAGCACCTACAAGCACCTGGGAGATGGTCTGGCTCGCCGGTGGATGTACTGATGCCGGGGTTGGATGTACCATTGTCGTAAGGGGACGTGCTGATGCTGGCTCCTACCTGAGGTGCACCATCTGCACCGAAGGGACTGTGACTACTTGGCCGGGGAACAAGAACTTTAAGCTATAACTGTAGAACCACCTCTTGTTCACAAATACGGACTGGTGCTAACGGGCCGCCCAATGGAGGATGGGTTCCCTTTTGAGTCTTGGTCCTCCCAAGGTTTCTTCCTATTCCCCGCCATCTTAGGGAGTTTTTCCTTGCCACTGTCGCCTTTGGCTTGCTCATTAGGGATCTGGACCCATACAATTTGTAAAGCTGCTTTGAGACAACATGTGTTGTAAAAAGCGCTATATGAATAAAATTGACTTGACTTGACTTGACATTCATGACACAGATACCTTCCATTCCTGTTGTAAAGAGTTATTTGGGACTCCAAATATCATTCCCCTGCAAGACAGATGTGACCACTGACTGTCTGTTTTATTAGCTGATGATGATAATCTGTGCTTGAACTTTTGTGTGGAACCTCGCATGAGCATTAAAGCACCTCCTCTGTCTGCTTCTCCAGTGACTTTCCAAACAAACCCAACAGTAGCCAAATGGAATCAAATCTAATTACACGTCATCTACAGCTGAATCTGTAATTTAGACTGATTAGTTCCCCCTTCATCCCCCACCTCCTGAGCTGTGGCAAATGTAAACCCCAACTCACTGCCTCACTATGTCCCTCTCTTTCTCCCCCTTCCATTTCTTGCCAACCACAGCATTGTAACCCTGATCCTGCGGTGTCAGCGTGATAGTGGAGGGGCGTCTTCATTCTTTGAGACAGAAAATGCCACCCTCATTAATCATTATGTCTTCCCCATCTGTCCATCATGCCCTCATCTTGCTCACACTTCCTCGCCATACTACACAGACAGCGGTCCTCCCACGGAACTCAACCGTGATTTATTTCATTTTGGTCAAACTTCAAGTAAGCACTTAAAATAAGCTGTAAACTAACTTGTAAATGCTACCACTTTTTTACAACATAATATAGGCAGACGGGTACGAGTCACCACAACTGTGGCAAATCATACTTCAACAGTGCAAAACAGCTGCTAAAGTCAAACACCATGAAGGTTTTGCACATATATGAGCAACTAAAATTATGCAGATGGATGCAGTGAGAGAGGCAGACTTCCCAAATCATTTTGCTCTGCTCCATTTTGTTTTCATTTAGTCTGCAGTTATTATCCCAGGATTGCCCAGGATTACAATGATAGCACTCAGGTGAGAAAGTATAGGCCAAGGTAATATAGATAACAACGACATATTACTTTTGACTGCGACATGTTGAATTGGAGCAAACTAAAAATTTCTTAGTGTTAGCTTGACATTAAGAGGCATTTTGGCATTTAGCAGTCAAGGTTGAGGTTGTACTGATCTAGGTGGTGCCATTTTCTGTTAGATTATGATAGGTATAGAAATACACACAAAAAAGCTCCTCTTTGAACTTTGAAATTAGATTTCTTTTTCATTTGTTCACTGAAAAATGGGCTGTTTCTTTGTTGAACCATGTCTAAAACCTAACAGAAGTGTGTTTTCTATCAGTATCTAGCAACCTTTGTATTTTTTTCCATTGCATGATGCAGTGAGGTATCACCAAAAAGTAAAGGAGAAAGTTCCACTTTGGAGTTCCAAGAGCATACCTTTATAGGAGTATTACCTTTATGTATATAGTTGCAGTGAGGCGCTTGTCAGAAACACAGGCACTGTCACCTTATTTCTTTACATCCTCTCCTCTCTCTGGGGACAGAAGCAGGCTGTAGGTTTCATATACACAGACTAAAAGAAGCAGATCCTATAAATCCTAACTCTGGGAGAGCTTCAACATTAATACGTGTGAGATGCTGCTTCGGTGTTGTGCTTTTGCCTCTGGTGCTGTTGTTGTGCTACTAGAAATCAACAAGATCAGTATCTGCTTTGCTCTCTCTCTCTCTCTCTCTCTCTCTCTTCCATCTCTTTCTCATTCCAATTTGGTCTTCTCCACTAAACTTTCATTCAGGTTCTTATAGACAAAACTTTTTCCATTACACTTGAAAACATCATGTACCAACAGTGAACATTCTCCAGTGAAGAGGTTTCAGCTGTATGGGAGTTTATTAATGCGCTGAAGCTCACATGAAACCCATATTCAAAGGAATGAAGAGAACATGTCAAATGCAATTTAAGACATGCAATCTGTTATTTAAACAGATAAACATATAAACAATTTTTTTTGAGATACACAAAACACCCTGATGCAATCTGACCTGAAAACTTTCATACCCCATTTTTATACCCACATAAATTTTAAACAATGCAAGATAACATATACATATTACAATTTTCATTTGATAGAAAACCTTTTTGATTTTTAGATTGTAAGTGGTTAAATCAAACAATATAATTACTTAGTACATACTTGGGTATTATAACAAAATTTCATCAGCCGTCTAGGACAATAATATGAGATGATTGGCTTTGAAACTCTTTTCCAAAACCTCATAAAAAAAAAAAATATGGCAAAGCCAGACCCAATGGTCATGTGTGTGTGTGTGTGTGTGTGTGAGAGAGAGAGAGTTCATTTGTGTGCTCTCACCTGTGCAGTTCAGTACAAAGTGAACAGGCAGGGTCAGTAAGTTGGGATACTTCAAAAATAGAGAATAAAGTGAATGTTTATTAGGTTTAAATAAAACAACTCTTACTTGTTTGATTTTTATTTGTAACAGTGTTGTTCTTTGATCATTTTCTGAATTAGAATTATTGCAGACTTTAGCAAATATCCCTTGACTAATGATTGAAAATAAAAACAGACCTCTGAACACTGTCATGGAAATACGTCTATTTCACACGTTTATAAGCTGGACTTAAAACTAACAACTGATTCATAAATATAATTTTTGTATTTGTACAGAAATGACAGCAAGGTGACATAACAGAGAGGCCAATCACAGAAGAGGAGCCATACAAATCCTCACACAGAGTTAACAGTAGACAGCCCTGAAATAGACCTGCATGATCATGCTTCTCACTATGTGTCTCACTACGTTAAAAGCTGTGAAAACCCATAATGCTTTTTCACTGTGAAAATTCAGTATTAATTAATGCCTTGATATTTACATACCCCCCACCCCAGTATTGATCTGGCTGTCTGTCTGTCTCTGGATATTTTTGTCAAATGATGAATGTGCTTTTCTGCCTTGAGCAATATCATGTTTAAACAAAGTAACCAGCTACACACAGGAGTTACACCGCAGTCTCTTTACGCTGTCTGACTGGGCATGTGGACTATGTGTATGTGACAAATGTGTGAAAGTATTTACCTGCAGGACCATTCTAAAAAAACACCCTTGGCTTCCTTATCTCTCCAATATATATAAAGTGGAGCAGGTGAAAATGTCAAGCTCCTTTGCCCCAAACAGGCAAACATGTGTGTGGGTGTGCGCATGTGTGGACGAATGTTGTCTAAGCTTTAAAACACAGCAGAGTGTTAAATGACTGTTTAAAACCAATCTTCATTTTTATACATTCTAATTTAGCTGCACATAAAGCCATGTAACAGGCAGTGAAAACAACCATGTACATTTCAAAATGCTCAGAACATGTATAATCCTGAGTTAAAACAGAACCTCTTTTAAAGTTCATGGAAATGTATATATACAGACACACTTCCCAGAACCAATAGCTAAATAATTCATGTGACAAACCCAGAAAAAAGACTAAGGTTTTGAATTTCACATCTCCATCCCAAAGTAATTTTCAAGCTCTTGATAACTCTGTGTGTGAATATGTGTGTGTGGGTGTTTGGGTGTGTTTCTTGTTTGTCTGTGGTTTATTATCATGACACTTGTACGCATGCATAGATGTGAACAACGCTGTGCCTTGGTCATGGATTAGGGCCTCATGGCATCCCCACTATAATTAGCCTCTAACCCACACTGAGATGTTCCTTAGATCTAGGATATGATGTCAACGCTCCCCTGTAAAACCTGGGTGTGCCCCACTGATTAAAAGCCTGACCCTCATGTGTTCCCTCTGTGGGTCAGAAGTATATTGCCTTGGTTATGGTGTAATGCACTACACTGCCCCATGTTTACACCGTTGCTGTGACTACATCTCAGCGGCTTGTTAGCTATTTCTTTTCATCTGTGGTGTGAAGGCGGGAGCTGGACAAATGGCTAAATTTTTCCCACTGTAGTATGACTTCACAAGTACTTAATTAATTGCTAGCAACCATATTTCATTAGTGCGTACTTGTGGCAAAAGGCCTTGGCGTCTTTTATATCCAAAGGACACGTAGTCAATATCTGCCCTTTTCTGTCGCATCAGCGAAATCGCTGCGGCACTGAGCTTATCGATTAGAATATAAAAAAAGTCCAAGCGACCGCTCGTTTGTGTCGCTCACCACAGTCTACACAAATTACACATTTTTTACGAGGCAGTCTGCCACCCTGTAATATGCCTGTCCATGCTAAACTCCCTGGTGGGTAATTTCACAACAGTGTTGGCTCAGAGGAGGTGTATACATTGCCTAATGAAAACGTAAATAAAGGCATTGGGCAAAACAGACAGGAAGTTTGATGAGGTCGTGTACTAAAAGGTGCTGAAGCAAAAGCTGTTGTTAAATACATTAAGGGATGTTGCCCCAGACTCCTGACCTTCAGGTGTAGAGACATGGACATGAAGGGTGTTGTCAAGTCTAGTTTGAACAATAGTCTGATCAGTGGTTTTGTTATAGTTAGCGGGCTGTATTTCAGGGTGTATATGATCCATCCCTCAGATAGCTGAGAACACAAAGGCATTTAGGGAACCAGATGGGAACATCAACAGCAACATTGAAAGTGTCTTAATGGAGTCTTTGAGTTGTGCAGAATCAAAAAGTATTTTATCACGTGATTTCCACATCCTCTCTTTGAGTTGAGAACTAAGATGGTTTTTCTTTCTTTCTTTTCTTTTCTTTCTTTCTTTTATTCTGTGGAGGTAAATACCTAAAATTAAGATCTAGACAGTATTTCATTTTGAGTATGCTTTCCAATATGTCAAAAATCTTGCCTCTCGATGGCTTTGCACTACCACTTAAAAATACCCAGACAGCAAAACAGATCAGATTGCTATATTTTTAAGTCTGTGAAATCATAATGCTAAGCATTTTATGCCATATGTATAAATCATTTTGTTAACATAATAACACAAGCAGATTGCTGTTTACAAATTGATGAATACTCATTGATATCTATCCTTATTTTTGGTAATGTGACGGGCAGGGAGTGCGAACAAAAAGGAAGCGATCACGCCAAGTCTCAGGGAAAAAGAGGGGTTTAATGAATAAAGTGCGCAAACCAAAAACCCGTGCACTGCTCCGAATCAAGGAAACAATAACCAGCAGTCAACTGGTACAAAGACAAGACGTATATAGACAAACAAACGACCATCAGGTGAGGGGGTTAATAAGCCCCGCCCACCTGAGGGACGCACACAACGCAACAACAACAGGACAACTGCCGCTGTGATGGAGTGCAACCAGTAGGGGGAGCCTCCCTCACCGTGACAGACCCCCCCACCAAGGGGGGTGCCCAATGTGCGGCCCACAGCGGCAGTACAAAAGACGCAAGACGAAGGGGCAGGAAGGCGGGGACAAGGCAGGGTCACACATCCTGCAGTCCTGGAGCTGAAACACAAAAACACAACACAGATTAGCTCCCGCCTCCCTGGGCGGGGCACTGGACCGGCTGGGCTGTCAACAAGACCCAAACCACGCCCCAGTCGGTCACAGGGCCCTCACGCCCTAAAGCCCCACAAAGTGTGCGTGTGTGCAGGTTACCTCCCTACCGCACAGTTGAACGCCTCCTTGGACCTACCTCTCGTCTCGGGGCAGACCCCTGCACAGAGCTGCGAGTCACCCTGGGCAACCCTAGCCAGCCGGGGAGACCGCCCCTTATGGGGAGGTGCATAGCAGGGTGGACTCCTCCACCCTGCCGGAGGTTCCAGGGGGGAAGCACTCCTTCCCCATAGGTGACCGGTCACAACCCAGGGCCATCCTCCTAGTCACCCCGAGCACGAGGGGGGACCTCTTTCTTCAGCAGGAGCTCTTCAGGCCGGAGCCCTCTGGTCCCCACAACACACGGGGAGCCCTTCCCCTCAAGTCTCAGGGAAAAAGAGGGGTTTCATGAATAAAGTGCGCAAATCAAAAACCCGTGGTCTGCTCCGAATCAAGGAAACAATAACCAGCAGTCAACTGTTACAAAGACAAGACGTATATAGACAAAAAACGACCATCAGGTGAAGGGTTAATAAGCCCCGCCGACCTGAGGGACACACACAACGCAACAACAACAGGACAACTGCCGCTGTGATAGAGTGCGACCGGTAGGGGGAGCCTCCCTCACCTTGACAGGTAATCTAGAACTGCAGTGACAAACACTCAGCAAGGCCAGTGTTAACAGCAATAGGTGCCTCACAAATTATCAAACATTGTAAAATGAATGTCAGTGCTACAGGACCTATCATGGCCTGAATAGCCCCTTACCAAGCATCTTAAAATAGTAAACAAATATTAACAGTAATAAAGGAGGCAACACAATTATCAATAAAAGTGACTTTAAAAATAAAATAAAAAATAATTGTATTCATTTGAGTTCCCGGATATTTGTCTTCCTGATAGCACACATATTAAATGAAAAAAGAAAAATGTAGTCTATTTTTATCCTACATAATAGAAGCGATCATAAAAATACTTTCCAGTCATGTTGATCTACAGTAACATTCAAATTACATTGAATAACAGCTAAAGAAAGGTAATGTTTCTGTAGGAAAGTGTGATGTTAAACAGGTTGGCTATAATGCTTCTCAGATGGTTGCCAGGGCAAAACTGTAAAATGTTCTCCCTCAACATCTCTCTCTAGTTGCATACAGACACACAGACACACAGGTTGAGTGCCACTGTGAGCTTCAGTAGGAGACTACCATCTCATTTTAATGAAAATAAAATCAGTGGAGTGAAGCCATACCCAATTTGAGAGAGAGAGCAAAAGAGAGAGATTTTATGAAGAGGAAAGTGAAATATACAGATGAAAGAGATTACTTATCATATCTCTGCCTGCAATTACCCACACCTTGGACCTCTTACAGTTTTTGTCCATCACTTGCTCAAAATCCCTTGTTTATGTCCCAAAAGTAAGCATTTATGCCGATGAACATGTCAGTGTCATGAGAATGACAAGACCTTGTGTTGCTGATTACGAACATAACAGTCAGATTACTCTGACAGTCAGTGTACTCTGTAAACATGGCTAAGGTTTTGAGGGCAATGACTGAAAATGCACATTTCTATACTACAAAGTTACACATTACTGTATGTGGGAGATTGCAAGAGATTGGACTGTTAACAGGCAGACCTATACAAGCAGCACTGCATGTAAAACTATAGTGCCATCTTTCTACTCCTCCTCACATTCCTTTCTATCGGCCCACAGATTCTCATCCACATCACAACAAATATCTTCTTTTACAATCCAGTATAGTAATAATCTTTTGAAATATCTTACCCGTCCATATCCTCACATGCTGAATCCATGGAAGTCAGTAGTATCATCTGTCTATATGTGATATAGTTGAATGTTCATACTGTAAGATGCACCTCTGAGCTATTTTAGAGAACTGGCTGACCATTGGTTAATCTAAAGCTTCACACACTCCCCTCCATCAGTGAAAGTCATGATTCACCTAATCATCACTTCAGGGGAAATTTACCAAAAAAAGTCTAACAGAGATGTATAAAATATGCTTTACAGATTATGACAACTGGTTCAGCAATTTTGAATGTGATGTATGCAATGCGTTAATGCTGATATCTTTGGGGGGGCAAGATTATTCAACAGTGAACAAGTATATTTTGATCGACATGACAAAAGTAATTGATAATGTATAGGAAACAGCAGCCAGTTGTACAAAATCATTTGTTCGATTATGCCAAGCATTCGCATTTGTTTAAAACTAGTGAGAAATTGCTTCCATGATGCGCACAGGTTTACTAGATGTGGAGGTTCAACAAGTTGAGAATTGAGAAATTCAATTCTGATCTGAAAAATACACCAAAGTGACCAAGAATGTACATCATAAAATCTGCAGTTACAAAGAGAAGTGTTATGTAAGAGCACATCTGAACACTTAACACATGCACAGCCCTTCAAATGGGATACATGGTTTAAAAATCAAAAAGTTTCCACATTCCCAAAAGCACTGTAATCAAAAGGTAACCATAATGAGAGAGATTCATTTCACTGCTTTCGTGAACACTCAAGGCTGTGGCACTACTGGGGATCTCTGCCCCGGTGTTCTCATGTACTTACATACAGTCTCTTTGTGAACAGAGAGTCTCTACCAAAGGGAGTAAGATGGGTACAGTAGACAGCCTGGCGGAAAGTGCACTCGGTTGGCAACAAGCCCTTTGAAGTCCTCCCTAATGTGCCTTTGATAAATCAGGCGTTTCTGGTAATTACAGTGCACTCCTCTGCTCTCTGAGAAAGAGCAGATCCTAGCCCCACATTCTAGAGGCATGATAGGCCATCTCATTTTGGCAAATTAAAAAATGAGAGAAATGCTGATAGCACTCATTTAATATGAATGGGAAAAATGCAAATATGCACACACATATAGAGAGAGCCAGAGAGAGAGAGAGAGAGAGAGAGAGAGAGAGAGAGAGAGAGAGAGAGAGAGAGAGAGATTAATCCTTCTTGGTTAAGCAGAATAGGCACAAAGCTGATTTCAAATAAGTTTCCAACTTCTTTGTTACCCAGTATAGTAAGGAGTTATTTAAAACATGCTTATAACAACTTTAATTGTAAAAAGTGCTCGTAAAGAAAAATACAATCCAAAATTATTACAATTTGACATTTATAAAATGTTTTATTGCTAGTGTATCTGTTGATGTAAATTGAGATATATAAAACTACATATATAGTGTATCAGTAATGATATATAACAAAGAAATTCATGCCCCCTTTCTAGTGGATAAGCATATCTTCTTTTTCCTGCTTCACATTTTCAATTCAATTCAATTCAATTTTATTTATATAGCGCTTTTTACAACACATGTTGTCACAAAGCAGCTTTACAAATTGCGTGGGTCCAGATCCCTAATGAGCAAGCCAAAGGCGACAGTGGCAAGGAAAAACTCCCTAAGATGGCAGGAATTTAGGAAGAAACCTTGGGAGGACCAAGACTCAAAAAGGGAACCCATCCTCCATTGGGCGGCCCGCTAGCAATGTCCACATTCACAGGTCATGTATAGTCCAGATATATTCCAGGCCGAGTAGTCACAGTCCCTTCAGAGTCGATGAGCCTCAGGTGGGGGGTTGGCATCAGCGCGTCCTCTTGCGATAATGGCACATCCGACCACGGCATCGGCACATCCACTGGCAAGCCAGACCATCTCCTAGATGCTTGTATGGGGTGGGTAACGGGAAAGGCTCGTCTTTCCTTGTCCCGGTATTTCTCGGGCAGCCATTGGGAAGAAGAGGGGCAATTAGTTCTATATGGAACATGTTAGACAAAGTAAATGTAAACATTTCTTGAGTGTGGCAGCGACTCCGGCAATTAAATTATTACAGCCTAGCTAAAGGGCAGAACCAGAAGGTAACACAGACTTGGGGCATCCTGAGACACTGGCATCCATCCACTACACCGTCGACAAACATCGTGCAGTGATAGGATGAGAGTTTCACCCTTTGCCCATGAACCCCTGGATCTGTTACCTTATCTAAAGGGGCACATTAATTACCAAATGCTAAATCAAACAAGTAAGTTTTCAACCTAGACTTAAAGATTGAGACTGTGCCAGAGTCCCGGACACATTCTGGAAGACTATTCCATAGTTGGGGGCCTTATAAGAAAAGGCTCTTCCCCTGCTGTTACTTTATTAATTGATGGAACTAATAAGAGGCCAGCACCTTGGGATCGTAGTGGTCGCTTGGGGGTTCATAATAAGAGATAAGCTCTTGGAGGTAGTCAGGAGCAAGTCCATGCAGTGCTTTATAAGTCAATAGAATAATTTTAAAATCAATACGGAATTTTACTGGGAGCCAGTGCAGGGCCGATAAGACTGGGCTGATATGTTCAAATTTCCTAGTTCTAGTTAGAACTCTGGCTGCGGCATTTTGAACTACTTGAAGTTTATTTATATTCCTATTTGAGCATCCTGACAGTAACGAGTTACAATAATCTAATCTGGAGCTAACAAAGGCGTGTACTAGTTTTTCTGCATCATGCTGGGATAATGCATTTCTTAACTTGGCAATGTTACGGAGATGTAGAAAAGCTATCCTGGTAGTATTATCTATGTATTTATCAAATGATAGGTCAGAGTCGAATAAGACGCCGAGATTTTTGGCTACCGAGCCAGGAGTAATGGGGTAATCTGCAAGATTTAACATTAGATCTGGTATTTTCTGTCTTGTGGCCTTTGGGCCCAGAAGGAGAACCTCCGTTTTGTCACCATTAAGGTGGAGGAAGTTTAGCGACATCCAACATTTAATATCACTTACGCAGGCCTCGATTTTTTCCTAATCTGGATTTGTCATCAGGTTTGGCTGATATATAAAGTTGGGTGTCATCTGCATAGCAGTGAAAGTTGACACCATGTTTATTTATAACTATTCCTAATGGTAACATATATAATGTAAATAATAGTGGTCCTAGGATGGAGCCTTGCGGGACTCCATATTTCACTTCTGAGTGTTTGGAGGGAATATTATCGAGCTCTACAAACTGATAGCGATTGGTTAAGTAAGAATTAAACCATGACAGGGCTGTACCGAGATTCCAACCCAGTTTTCTAACCTTTCTAGCAGGATCTTGTGATCTATTGTGTCGAAGGCTGCACTAAGATCAAGAAGCACTAATAGAGATACATAACCTTGATCAGAGGCAAGAAGGAGATCATTTGTTACTTTAACTAGTGCTGTTTCAGTGCTGTGGTGGGGCCTAAATCCAGATTGGAATTTTTCAAATATGTGGTTCCTGTGCAGATATAAGCATAACTGTTTGGCCACAGCTTTTCTATGATCTTAGATATAAATGATAGGTTCGAGATGGGTCTGTAGCTAGATAGTACATTAGGATCAAGATTTGGTTTCTTGATCAGGGGTTTAATGACTGCTAGTTTACAGGATCTGGGCATGTGACCCATTGTGATGGATGAGTTAACTATATTTAAAAGAGGTTCGATTACAACTGGTAAAACCTCTTTGAGTAATTTAGAGGGAATCGAGTCTAATGTGCAAGTAGTAGAATTTAACGATGAAATTATTTTCTCCAATTCTAGTTGTGGGAGTGGATGAAAAGCTTCAAGCTTTTCTTCTAATGCTAGATTTTGTTCAATATCAGCCAATCCAGATGACAAACCAGATGAATTACCTATAGAAGGATTTATATTTAGTCTAATATTCTCTATTTTATTATCAAAGAAATCCATAAATACATTACTAGTTAGGTTCCCTGGAATCTGATGTTCAGCGCTGGTTTGATTTTTTGTAAGTTTAGAAATAGTACTAAAAAGAAATCTAGGATTATTTTTATTTTTTTCGATCAGTGAGGCTAGGTATGTTGACCGTGCTTTAGTAAGTGCCCCTTTGTATTCAATAAGGCTATCCTTCCAGGCACAGTGGAATACTTCCAGCTTAGTAGAGCGCCAGTTTCGCTCTAATTTACGTGCTATTTGTTTTAAATTACGAGTTTGGTCGGTGTAACAGGGGCGAGCTTTTTAAGTCTGACCTTTTTATGTTTGAATGGAGCTACTATATCTAGAGCTGATCTACAAGTATTCTCTAAGCAGTCGGTTAAACTGTCTAACTCCTCTGGATCTGTTGGCGAGTAGGCTAAAGTCGTTAAATCTGGGATGGTTTCAGTAAACTGTGTGGCGGTTGACGAATTTATCGAGCGTTTTAAACAATTCCGTGGAGACTGGCGGGTATTTAGGTTAAGATGTAGCTCGAATGAGATTAGATAGTGATTTGTTCCTTCCATCTGAAACTTGGAGCACTGGAGAGTGTGGAACAGTATTTCTGCTGTTCTTAGTGCTCTTCTGAGATCTGAGATATTGATGCTGAAATGTTGATCTGTGATGTTGATGCTGTCATCCAGCCATGCTGTCATCCAGCCATGTGTTCATTGTTTGTGACAATGATTTGTGTGGAAAGCAATGGGTCAGTGAGCCCTCATGACTTACATGGGAAAAGTGCAATGAATGATCAAGTATAAATGCTTCTGCCTTTCCCATAGGTTCGTGTCCAGTGTGCCAAGTCAAGCGCTGCGCTCAGATGCCTAATCCAGCCTTAAGGCATCCAGAACTTGTACTTCTAATTCCTCAATTTCTCTGACACTTTCTAGAGTCTGGATGTGCACATCTAATGCTAGAATTTTCTTCATCAAACTAGAAATGAATCTACACTTCTCACAGATAAAACTATCGCTTACAATGGACGAAGAGCAGCTAAACATTATACATTCTACACACTAAAGAAAAACAGAAGCGGCCATGACCAGGTAAAGTATTTTTAATTTTGGAGTATTTCTTGACCGTATATTATGAGCATAAGCGGAGCCAGAGCAAGGGCCAGGGAGGAACTGAACCCCAGATGACTGCAGGGCTCTCAAGGTGCACTGCAGGCATCAAGCAGTTTCCTGCAGGGTTCTGAAGAAGCTTGCCACACACCTGTCAATAAATTGAGAAATGTAGTTACCCAACGGTCTATCACAAGAACAAATAGCACAGAATTCTGTGAATATCTTATGAAATTTCTATATATTTCATATTTAATACAATAGTTTTGCTTCATTTCTTCAAGACTGAAAACAATGCACAGTTGTTTGACATTCACTCATTTTACTCCTGGAAAATATTCAAGTGTCAAGTGCATCCTGTTCCTCATCAACTCACTCCTCGATATAAGCCCACAGGTCCTGCAAGTCAGTACTGTGCATGCGTTACATGTGCATTCCTTGCGCTACTCGGAGTGAGCCCTGTACATGGTTGTACATTTGTGCTTTAAACCTTAAGGGTAAACTCTTTTTCCATGTATTGGATGCATCATTTTTGTGGTTTCAAGGTGCTGATCCATTGGACCAGGTCCATGTCCTACTGTTTATACCCTAGAGAAACATTAGGGGCCCTATATTTTGGTGTGTACAAAGACTGTTCCTTGCAGCATTTCAACATTTTGTTTTATTTATTTATTTTTTCCTGGAACATCCATTTTAGAAATTTAGTGTCCTGCACACCTAACACTGAATAAGGGTGGGGAGGTTAGTGCAGGGTGGTGGCATAGGTTCACGGGTTCAAGGTTCAATTGGTATTTGTAAAACATATTGTAATTGTAAAACCTAACCATTGTTTATAAAAGCCCTAAGGTTTATTTTCTAATTGGTGTGATCAAGAGATGACTGAGACTTTATGGGTGATAAAAGATTCCTGAGGCACAGTGCAGTTAGTAACATAGCACTGACTTCACACATAAACAAAGGTGTTTACATTCTTCACATCTGAAAATGTTGTTAAGAAAGTAAGCAAGCCTCTTCGCCAATCTGTTTGGCTTCTAGTAATCTGGCTAACACACTAACCAGAAAGAATACATATATGAGACATATATGCTATCTGCAGGTGTATAATGTATCTGGGGAAACCTCTATGCTTTGGACCATATGCTGCAACACTATTGCATCAGAAAAAGCAGAAGAACATTGATATGTGTTACAGACTACTGCACCCTGAGAGGTAGAACCTTGGCATCTAATATGTTCAGAGAAACAGCTTTGAAAAAGATGTGTAATTAGCTTCGATTTACAACAGATTTTGGATGCCTATACAACAGACTCCACTCGGTGGGTGGCATTGGCTGGGGCCAGAGCAGCAACAGCTCCACCAGGAGAAGCCCAGACAGAATTCCCCATGTAAGTCCTTGAGGTCCACTGGTGTTTCTTAAGTGATATACAACATACTTCACCAACTCAAATGGCATTCCATCACCTAAATAATGCAATTTTAAGTGTCACTGGCATTTCGCAAAAAGAAGCGAGAAATGAACAGCCGATTAGCGCTCCAGTGAAGAGCAACTGCATGTAGGCATAGTGGAAAAAAACAATAGAAGCATGTCATGTCAAGCAATGGCACGCTGAGCTAAACTTTGCTGCCAGGTACTGTGGTGAGAAGACACTTCTGCAAACGTACACAGTCATTTCAATGGGGGAGGATATGAAGTCACACAGTATGTGTATGGGCAGTATAAATTTGAGCATATAATGAAAAAAAACATGAAAGAAAGAAACAGTGATAGTTATGGATATATAGAATACAATGAAAAACGTATTGGAGCAGCTCCCTGCTCCCAAGAATATCACTACAGGATATCTGATTCACTGTTTTACAGAAATGGAAGAGCAAATCTTTGGCACTTTCATTTGACACATGTGACAGACTCAGTGATGATTCTACATTATTTAATCTTCACTGTTTTTAGAAAAAAGCAGGATGTTAATCTTGGTAAACCACAACACGCTGTTGTTGTTCCTTAAGAGCATATGCATGTGTGTGCTTATTTTATTACATTTTTCTTTCTCTGAGCCATCCTTTCCACATAGCATGGAAGAGGAAACACCCTGAAAACCCCTCCAGGATTTTTTCGGGGGAGGTGTGCTCTTTACTGTAGTAGAAGGAAGTAATCCCTGAAACACGCTCATGCTTGACATCAACAAACATTTCAAAGCGAAATGTGTTTATTCTGGTGTGCCGAACGTAAAGATCCAAGATAAGAGTGCAAATGTGCTGGATACCTAAGAGAATGCGTACCACACACACCCATCCACACAGATACACACACACACACACCATCAAAGCTCATCTGGGACTTCTCCAACGCTGAATGCATAACATCAACAACAGTCAAGAAACATCTCATCATGTCACTACATGCCACAAAGGGAAGGCAGACACATTCCACAACAATAACGTTAGTCCTATATATATATATATATATATATATATATATATATATGTGTGTGTTTGTGTGTGTAATGAAGCCCACAACAAGCATTGGAACAAACAGCGTTTTAGACCAGAATGGACAAAATAGTATAAAATCTTTAAATATACTTACTATGAATATTCTAAGATATACCAACGTAATGACGCCCACATAAATGACAGCCAGCCCACCCCACTTTCCCATCAAACAATCACTTCTGAATCTACAAGGCATCTGAAATTGGTCAAAGTCAAAAGTCAAATTTATTTATATAGCGCTTTTTACAACGCATGTATTCACAAATCAGCTTTACAATCATATGGGTCCAGATCCCTAATGAGCAAGGAATAACTCCCTAAGATGGCAGGAATTTAGGAAGAAACCTTGGGAGGACCAAGACTCAAAAGGGAACCCATCCTCCATTGGGCGGCCCGCTATCAGAAGTCCGCATTTATAGTTCAAATACAGTTCTATAGTTATAGTTCTAATTCCAGGCCGAGTAGTCACAGTCCCTTTAAGTGCAGATGGTGAGCCTCCGGTTGGAGTTGGCATCACCTCTTGTGGCAATGGCACATCCACTGGCAAGCCAGACCATCTCCTAGATGCTTGTATGCCATTGTCTTTTGTAGAAGCATGCAATCAAGATATAAAATACAGGTTGAGTATGTGAACATCAATTTAGGCAACCATCGATTTAACAGACATACATAGCTCACGTGCCAGTGATTAGCATGTGGCTCCGGCAGGCTTATGTATAGCAGCATAACTAAAGGGAGGGGCCTGGGGGTGACCACAGTCAAGAGGGCTTACTGAGACATTGTTTTCCACCCAAGTCATTGTCACAACAAGAGTGATCACATGACATGGCTGGAAGACCAGAAAGTTCAATGGCTGGAGGCTCCACACCTTCACAAGTAGAATACTAACTGAAGGCTTGATTAAATAGATGAGTCTTGAGTCTAGATTTAAAGATTGGAACTGTGCCAGAATTTCCATAACTGAGGGGCTTTAAAGGAGAAAGCTCTGCCTCCGGCTGTAGTCTTACTAATTTTTGGAACTAAGAGAAATCCAGCATTTTGGGAGCGCAGAAGGCGAGATGGGTTATAGTATGCAATGAGTTCAATCAGATATTGTGGAGCAAGACCGTTTAATGCCTTATAGGTCAGCAGAAGAATTTTAAAATCAATCTGATATTTAACCAGAAGCCAGTGTAATGCAGAGAGAGTAGGACTAATATGATCGAATTTTCTAGCCCTAGTTAGGACTCTAGCTGCAGCATTCTGTACAAGTTGGAGTTTCTTTAGAGACTGTTTAGAGCATCCAATAAGAAGACCATTACAGTAGTCCAATCTTGACGAGCCAAAAGCATGGATCTGCTTCTTTGCATCAGCTAATGAACGTAAATGTCTCAGCTTGGCGATATTACGTAAATGGAAAAAGGCAGCCTTAGTGATTGTAACGCCGGTCGGCGCGTAGATTTGCGAGTCGGACACAATCGCTGAGATGAGCGAGATTTATTATGAGACATACCAGATGACGAGACGGAACCACAACGTAAGGACATAATGAAACAGAGAAACACAGATTGATTTAAACACAAAGGCGAACTAGAAACATACAGGGAGCTGAAACAGAATGCACAAGGAGACTAACCGTTACGACCGAAAACACTATAGAGAATTTAGACAAGAACTAAGACAGCGGTACGACAGGGGCTGAAGACAAAACAACCAGCGACATTCCAGACATAACACAGGGTTTAAATAGACAGGACTAACATGGAACACCTGGAGGGGAATACGAGGGGCAGGGTTACAGAACGAGAGGCGGGACTAAGACGCACATGGCTAATAAAACAAAACAGGCACGATCGACAGGAGGAGGAGGGCTAAACGTAACAGTACCCCCCTCACAAGCGCACAACACCGGGGGTGCGCAAACCAGCACCACAGACAGGACATGAACCAAGGACAGACGACACTGGACGGGACGGAGAACTAAGGAAAAATTTCGGGGCAGGACGTGAGACCACAGGGAAGCCAGGGACAGACATGGGAGCGGAAGGGGGAACAAAACCAGAACAGGTAGAGACACAGGACGGAGGGCGACGAACAGACTGACTCGAGGGGGAAGGAGTAACATCACACGGAGGGCGACGAGGAGGCACGACAGGAGGACGGGAAGACGAAGACCAACACAGACCAGGCAAGCGACAGGGGGACTGGCACAAACCTAGGGACAGACACCGGGACAGACACGGATACAGGCACAGGAGCAGACAAAAACGGGACAGACACAGGAACCAATATAGGAACAGAAACAGACACCACCACACGGGCAAGAACAAAACCAGGCACAATAGAGGGCAAAAATGACACACCAGAATCCATAGACGAGGGCGGGGAGGGCGGGGAAACAGGGAGGGACAGGAGACTGAAAACAGGGCGGGACGGGCGGGACATGGGGAACTTCGCAGGGCGGGATGGGCGGGGTCCGAGGCGCAGCATGGCGCGCAGGCAGTCCCAGGTCCACGGGTGGCGCTGCGGTGACTGCCAGCTGCGGTGACGACCCCTCCTGGGTCGCGGGAACAGGTAGCGAGGGTGACCCCTTCCGGTCGCGGGAACAGGTAGCGAGGGTGACCCCTTCCGGTCGCGGGAACAGGCGGCGGCCCCATCAGGGTCGCGGGAGCAGGAACAGTGAACGACCCCATCCGGGCTGCGGGAACAGGCGGCGGTCTCGTCCGGGTCGTGGGAACAGGCGGAGCAAGCTGGCGGGCGGCGGGGACTGGAGGAGTCCGCTGGCGGGCAGCGGGAACTGGAGGAGTCCGCTGGCGGGTAGCGGGGACCGGAGGAGTCCGCTGGCGGGCAGCGGGGACTGGAGGAGTCCGCTGGTGGGCAGAAGAAGACCCACCCTGGGTCGCAGGAGACGTGGAAGACCCCCTCGGGGTCTCGGTAGACGTGGGAGACGTAGAGGACCCCTCCTGGGTCTCCTGTGAGCTCACAGGCCCCTCCTGGGCCTCCGGTACGCTAGCTGGCCTCTCCTGGGCCTCCGGTACGCTAGCTGGCCTCTCCTGGGCCTCCGGCACGCTAGCTGGCCTCTCCTGGGCCTCCGGCACGCTAGCTGGCCTCTCCTGGGCCTCCGGCACGCTAGCTGGCCTCTCCTGGGCCTCCAGAATGCTAGCTGGCCTCTCCTGGGCCTCCCGAACGCTAGCTGGCCTCTCCTGGGCCTCCGGTACGCTAGCTGGACTCTCCTGGGCCTCTGGTACGCTAGCTGGCCTCTCCTGGGCCTCCAGAACGCTAGCTGGCCTCTCCTGGGCCTCCAGAACGCTAGCTGGCCTCTCCTGGGCCTCCCGAACGCTAGCCGGCCTCTCCTGCGCCTCCGGCGCTATAGCTGGCCTCTCCTGGGCCTCCCGAACGCTAGCCGGCCTCTCCTGGGCCTCCGGCGCTATAGCTGGCCTCTCCTGGGCCTCCGGCGCTCGGGTACTACCCCCCCCCAAAAAATTCTTTGGCGCATCACCTGCCATAGGGGGCCTGCCGAGGTGGTGGGGCTGATCAAAGCCACCACTGGAGCCTCAGAAATCCTGGAGGAATATGCAGGTACGGGGTCTCCTCGGCGGCTCTTACTGCGCATGCTCCCACCTACTCGAGGTATCGGGAGCTTGCAGTGTGTTTTAAGAGCACGCTGAGTGTTGCTGTACAGACCACCTGCACATTCACTCCTCCTGACCACGTCTTGCGCTACAGGTTGCCCCTCCCTGTAGCGATCACCAAGACGGGCAGGATCATGGCGCTCCTCCGGGTTCTCATGGCAGTAGACAGCCAAATTAAAGATGTCTAAATAAGTTTGTCTATCCTCTAGAGAACCCCTTGTACCCTCAGCGCCAGGGGATTTCTTGTCTCCGGTTTGTTCGCTGTAATACGGGAGAGGTGAGCTGCACGGGAGCAGCTGACTTCTCATTACGGCGACAGAACTCACCGGAGTCTCGCTCACTCGCTGTGTCCTTTCTGGGCTGGTTGTTATGTAACGCCGGTCGGCGCGTAGATTTGCGAGTCGGACACAATCGCTGAGATGAGCGAGATTTATTATGAGACATACCAGATGACGAGACGGAACCACAACGTAAGGACATAATGAAACAGAGAAACACAGATTGATTTAAACACAAAGGCGAACTAGAAACATACAGGGAGCTGAAACAGAATGCACAAGGAGACTAACCGTTACGGCCGAAAACACTATAGAGAATTTAGACAAGAACTAAGACAGCGGTACGACAGGGGCTGAAGTGACATTGCATATATGTGTATCAAATGAAAGATCCGAATCAATAGTGACACCTAAGCTTTTTGCGGAAGATTTAGGTGTAACTGAAAAGCCATCTAAGGTGAGAGGGATATCAGACCAACTGCTTCTAGAAGCAACACCTCAGTCTTAACGGAATTTAGAAGAAGAAAATTTGACACCATCCAGTTTTTTATGTCCTGGACGCAGCTCTCAATTTTGGGAGTAGTATTGACATCATCTGGATTGGAGGATATATACAGCTGAGTATCGTCTGCGTACCAATGGAAGTTAATACCATGTCTACGAATGATTGTGCCCAGCGGCAACAAATACAATGAGAATAATATGGGGCCCAATACAGATCCTTGTTGGACACCATATTTTACCTTTGTACGTTCTGAACATTTGTTATTTACAAGTACAAATTGGTAACGATCTGTCAGGTAGGATCTGAACCAGGAGAGCGCTTGACCTCTTATGCCATTGAGTGTCTCCAGCCTATTCAGTAGAATATTGTGATTTACATTGGTGATTTACATGACCTAGTAAAGGCCAGGGACAGGCCAATTTAGCGCTAGAAACATCAGTGTCACTGCAAAAACGTAAGCTCTGATGCAGAGGCAGGCATTTGGAATTCCGAAGACCCATGCTAAATGGCAAAATCCCCTTAATCTATGTTTTCACAGTCTTAAACTCTTCTTAAACTCTGGCATTTCGCCACTTCCTTTTATTTAATGTTTTTGAGCTCATGCCTCCTGTACGGCTGATCGTTGAGTGCAAAGAACATCATTCATCCATCACTTAATATGACAGTCGAGAAATATAAGGGAAGATGGCTCATTTTAAAAACGCGAATGCGCATTAATTTGCTGTAGTGCAGCCGCTAGTCGTAACCATCTATCCAAATTAAGCGACGTACGAGACGGGACACACTCTGCGCAGGGATAGCAAAGGATGTGTGCGTGTGTCTGCGCTATGCGTGCGACGTGATTCAAACCTAATTTGTGGGTTTACAATGCACGGCTAAAGCTCTTACTCTACAGATCGTTTAAATATCGTAAATAATGTACTTGCGTGCTTAGTTTTGCTGCTTCATTTTTAACAGCTATCTCACCTATCCCCCGAGTTTCTACACCAAGTAGCATCAACCCAACCCTGTCACTCAGTCCAGCTTTGCAGGATGTTATGCTGAATTCCCACAGTCTCAAAGGGAAAAGTGTTTTTTAATGCAAACTGTAATCAGAGGGTAATCAGAGGGGTGGTTATAGGTACCGGTTCACACCGGTTAGGGTTTTCCTGTCTCCTAGCATTCTTGACCTAGCTGAAGCTCCAATGAATCTGATTTATCAGCTCAGGGCTATGGTCGTCCATAGCTGGAGTGGAGAAACATGGCTTTAACCTCGTAACTGTTTTGTAGGAGAGTGATTGATAGGCACACAGCTCGTATTTTCCATAGCATGGATATGACTCACCCAAACACTCATAAATATTTAGGCTGGATTGTAGTGCAAAAAGGTGACAGAAATTAGAGGTGTAGGCAAAAGTACATCTGACAGAGAAAACCACACAGGAAATCACACAGACCTGTGGAAAGTTAGCATTAAGGTGTGAATGTGTTGTGTGTTTTGGATTGTTTGGAATATTTGGTGTGATTAGAACAGCTATAAAATATGCCTGAAGTAGATTGGAAAAAAGAAAAACGATTGAAATAAATGTGCAAAACAACATGAGCATAAACACAGGGCATATGATGTGGATTATTCTGTGGTTGTTCATGTCATTCAGCATGTGTATATGATAGAGATCAACTGTGTGTATTACTGTGTCTGTGTTTATTTACATGTGTATTCATAGTGACCTAAGAGAAATGTGTATTTTGCTTCAGACCAGAACATGTGTCCTAGGTATTTGAGTGTGTGTGTGTGTGTGTGTGTGTGTGTGTGCGTGTGCGTGTGTATTTACTGCCATCACTCTTGACCAAGGGCCTTGAACACACTACTCTAATGTCTTTGGCTTGAATTAGCTGTTTCTCCAGAGCCTTGACAGCTGCTCCATGGGGGAAGGGAAATACAGAAGATGCAGGAGACCCAGCCTAATCTCCCAGCCTGGGCAAACAGCTGGGCGAAACCCTGGCTCCGGCCTGGAACACTGGAGCTTTGTGTGCCAAGACTTCCTCTCAATGACTCAAGTCAGAGGGACCTCAGGGCTTGCATCATCAAGGCCCCAGCTCCTTCGGTTGTCGTCTCATCTCTGTGTGTTTGCACTACACATTACACACAGCCAGTTTATTGGTATTTTCCCCACACTCAAGAGTGTAAGAGAGAGAGGGGCAGCGGAAGGAGTAAGTTTTAAGAATCTTTATTGCAGATTGCAGGAGGCTTGTGTGAATTTCAAGATAAGTGCTCAGATAAGAGACCCAACACAACCACACAGCATTAGACCCCTGATCTGTCCTGACAGTGATTACACCCACTGACACTAGGCTGATATTCAATACATGTTTAGCCTTTGATTCTGAGTATGCTGAAACCTTTTCATTCAATCAAAAACAGAGGGGAACATTGCAGCATTCTGCTTTCTTCTCTCCAAAGAATTCATCTGATCCACTCTGTTTGGTCTTTTATGTGTATATTTGCTTGCAAATATGTAAATGTAATTGTCATTTAAATGTAACACTGCACAAACACACACAGTTCATTTGCATTCCTGATTCACAGGTGTGCCACCAGAAAGATTCAGAAGAAAAATGAAAATATGCAAGTTTTTTCTCCCTAGAATACAAAGGTCCAGTGCAGACCTGCATACAGTTTAAACTATTACTTGAAGCAGTGATGTATGAAAAAATACATATCTGTGGTGAATAAACATCCATCCATGGAAAGGATTGCATGCTGCTTTTATTCAATTCAATGCTGAATGAACATGATTGTGCCTGTGGGTTTGAGTGTCTGTGGGGTTGTGGAGTGTATGAGGTTGTGGTGTGTTGGGGTGTGTGTGGGGTTGGGGTGTGTGCAGTGATTGTGAGCATGCATTTATATGTGTGTGTCTTGCTCTGCTGCAGGAAATTGGTGCTATGTGTACATACTGTGTCCATGTGGGAGATCAGGGGTAGCCTACTTTCCTAGCATGCGTGAGTGTTTGTGTGTGTGTGAGTGCTATTTCTAAAGCAGAATATTGTCTCTTTGTGACAGGAACACAGGTGTGTGTTGTCATCTGCAGGAACATGTTGGAGTGAAATGTCCTTTTGCTGGAAAGGTTGTGCAGTTTGCACATGAACATATCCCTTTATTTGGCACATGGTTCTTTCAAGATATCTGGAGCAAGATATGACCCAGATTGCACAGATTTACTATTTGTGTGTGTGCGTCTGAGGGTTTATAAATATTTACTGACCACTTCGTTAGAAGCACCATTCTTGTACCTGCCCTCACTGGCCACTGTAATGATGCGGTACACACACACCCCTCCTGTATAGGTTCACTTGGTACGGTCCGCCATGTGCCTGTGTTTGTGTCTGTTTGTTGTGCTGTTGTCACTGTCGTTGTTGGTGTTGTTGTTGCCACTCACTCCTTCTTAGCCTCCTGTTTCACCTGTCTCTCGTTTTTCTCTCATTAGTATGTATATTTAAATCCTTGTGTTTTGCCCTCCGTT
The DNA here is from genome assembly GCA_020368025.1 of Brachyhypopomus occidentalis. Classification (NCBI taxonomy): domain Eukaryota; kingdom Metazoa; phylum Chordata; class Actinopteri; order Gymnotiformes; family Hypopomidae; genus Brachyhypopomus; species Brachyhypopomus occidentalis. The sequence goes on from JAGXOD010000115.1 coordinate 421,826, forward strand.
GTCGGTTTGTGAATTGTTACTTGAGTTGTCCATGTAGTTGTTGTGTTTGTCTGTCACGGTGAGAAGGCGGGACACACACCCCCACACAGACCCGGTCACTCCCACCTTCCCACTCACCTGAGTACTGACACCTGTGCACGGTATTCAGGGTTATTATTTAAGCCCACAGGTCCTGTCGTTCAGTGCTGCACATTGGCCCTACCTGGATGGAACCCGCTCCGCAGACATTCCAGGAGATCTGCTGTTGCCCCTGAACGACACCTTGGCATCTACGAATACTCTCCTTATTGTTACTCCTTTGTTGGCAGAGTTGCCTTTATTTGTGTTGTATCTTATTATGAGCATGGAAGAAAATAAAAGTCAAGGCTCGCTACCCTCGCCTCCTGTTGTGAACCTAAACCCGTTACATTGTCACCGTGTTCGTTCATGTTAATAAATGTTATGTGTGCACCACTCTCTCGTCTTCCCCTCCCTTGCTTACCATGACAGCCACTTTATTAGTTCCAGCTATATCTCTTAGGTGCAACTTTTTAATGAAAAATTGTACAATTGAAGACTTTGTAATAAGTAATTGCACAATTAAACACCATATCCCTTTTTAGGCATGCACCCTATAGTTTGTCACTGCCCAAGTATAAATTGGATTCTCTCTCCCCTAATGTTTGTACAGTAAGGATACCCCGTTTCCATATAAAAGGTTAATTCCCTTCATTACAGAAATACCAGTGTCACCTGGATTAACTACTTTGAAGTCTCATCAACCCCTGCTGATGTTAAAGAGCAACCCCTCCAGCCCTCTTCAAACTTCAGAATTCACCATCTTTTGTGAGTAACCCTAACCCTGTCACATCTAGCCCCGCCTCCACATATCACTCCCATCTTTGTTTTGGTTCTCCATGTGTCAGTGTTTTGGTTTCCCATGTGCTTCTCCTGCCACTCCCATGCCATTTGTTACCCCGCCCCCTGATTATTGTTCCCACCTGTGTCTGGTTAGTTTCCTTATTAGTCTATATTATTTAAGCTCTGTTCCTTCACTTGTTCAGCACTGGTCTTTGTTGTTAGAATTCAGTTTGTTACAAGAGTGTTGCCTTGTTCTTCGTGTCCATGTTCATTGTAAAGCTAACATTTAGTACTGTTTCTTCTTAATTTTATTATGTCTGGTAAATTTCTTCATCTTGGTTTTGTTTCATTTTCTGACTGCTTGCCTACGGACTGGTTAAACGACTGATTATGGTTTTGCGATTAATACATCTTGCTCTACTCAGCACATGAGTCCACCTTATTGCTCCATGACGCCCCTGGCATTACAAACCCTAACCCTAACCCTAGAGCTCTGTACATGCTGGAGTTTCCGAACCCGTTAAGCAGATGCTGTTATGCAACTGAGGAAAGGGGGCATTTGTCAACATCCATTTCAAGAAGTATGTCACTGCAATAATCACAGAGTTAATGACAATGTTATCCAAATTCTGTATGGAATTAATTTTTATATTCCTAAAAGTATCGAAAGCAACAACCCATGGAATATGTTGTACTTATACTGCAGTTGCAGTAATAACTCTTTGGCTCTTTGGAGATGTCACTCTGACACAGAAACATAAAATTAGAATTAAAAAGTTAGAAATGTAGTTATTGTGGTAGTGTTTCTTTTAAACATAAAAAGAGAGATAGACAATGTGGATAAGACAGATTTCTCCCTCAACCCTTGATGCCATTGACAGTTCAGAAATACAATCATGGTTTATTTTGATTAAACCACATAATACGAAGGAGAGACAGGAAGAAGATGGAATGAGTATATTATGAATAAGCACTCAAATATGTTATCTTATGTATGAAAGAATGTAGTTCTTCCATTACTTTTTGACACATACAATATTTCATTATCCCTTAACTAAGATACCAAAGGGAATGGTAAGTATAAAAGAAACAATTCAGATGTGCATATGAACAGAGATAAAAGAAATTGGTGTCAGGTTGCCAATGGAGAATGAAAATGTAGAAACTGGGAAGTAAAGCCTGACAAATGTGTGTGTGTGTACCTAGAGCACCACTCTGTCACTCTCCCTATGTGCCATTAGTATATAATGGGGTCCAAAAGAATTGACTACCAAGAATCCCTTTATTGTTAATATAATTTACTAAAAACAAATGCTTCATTTTATTCAGTGTTTTTAAGTAAATGCATTATCGGCAATAATTGTGGCTGATATTAATATGCTCTGCTTGGCATAATCAGTGCTTTCACTTTGCTTTCACATTTTCTCACTGTCTGTATCATCAAATATCAAACAGTTCTAAATGCACAAACATATCCCAGCACTTTGTTCTTGGACTCTGTCTCAACTGTGTGTGTGTGTGTGTCTGCAAATGCTCACACGTGCACGTGTAGTTAACGACCGAAGTGGGCTACAATGCATGCTCTTCAGTTTGACACTCATGATAGGCACCTTCTTAAGATAGGCATCTCAAGCAACACTACGCACAAACACACACACACATACACAAATTTGTACACACACACAATTCCAGAGGAGATTTTCTAAACATTTCCCTAACTGAAAAATGGGTGGAGGGTTTAGTGATACATTATAATTTTTGGTCTGAAACTTCATTGATTTATATGGAGTGCTTTACACTGCGGAGAATGACTGCAGCTCATGTCAAACCTCATGGAAACATGGCCCTCCCAGTCAGTACTGGTACTGACACTGCAGCTGAAACAAGCTGTTCTTTTTCCATGCTGCAAGAAATAATGGTGAACTGGCCTATCAGGAAGTAAGTAAAACTTTATATACAGTCATTAGACACACCATTTATTTCCGGTACAATGCATTCTCCTGAAAAGCTCAAAAGAGTTGTAGTTTATTGCTTATTACCCAAAAATATTTTTTACTGCATATGTTTGTACTCTAAACTTTGAGATGCCTCAACTTGGATTTTTGATGTTTAATTTGATCTACTGTAACTCACAGTGCACACACAGGATGATCCTATCATTTCATTTAGTCCTCAGTCTTGCCAGTTTACATAGTTGTTACACAGGGAGGTGAAGGCAGGATCCAGAGGTATGTTGTGGGCGAAAGATGTTCATTATATGTAGACACTGAAGCAGCCAACAGTGACTGAACGCACTCAGGGTCATTCACAACACAGACAAACATGAGACAGGACCTTAAATACACAAACAATAGAAACATAATCAGCAAAAAGGAAAGGACATGGCACAGAGGAGAGGCATGACACACACATACACACACACACAATGACAAACTCCCATGGGAAGAGGGGAGGAGGGGGCTGTGCCGTGACAGTACACCGTGACTCCCGGCACGCCAGCATTATCGGGCCAGGGCCCCCCGACCCGCACTGAATGGGGAGGTCTGAAGGCTCAGTGGACCAATAAGGGCCAGCGCTGACAAGATGGAGGGGAGGACAACAGGGACCGAGACATGAACACAGGAACGAACACACTAATGCCAAGGGGGACTGACATAAAAGGAGACATAGGAACAGCACAGTGAAAGTAATAGACAGTGAACAGAATGGGGACAGTAACCAGGGTGGGAAGAGTATCTGGGATGGCTACATGACACACAGGGCTGAAAAAAGCTGCAGCTGCATGAGTCCGGTGAGGCTGTGAGGGGAAAGAGCTGGTCTGCCGGCCACGGTGCAGTCCCGGCGAGTCCCGGAGGAGACGTTTTCCACAGCAAACCACCACAATTAGGTTAAATCATCGATACAAACACAAGACAGGACCTTAAATACATGAACTAACAAGGATGCTAACAATAGACAGGTGTGACACCTCATCAGTGAACAACGAAGAGGCACAGAGGAGAGGTGTGACACACATACACAGACACACACACACATGGGAAGAGTCCATGCTGCGACACGTGTGAATATACCTACTATTACAAGCTTTGCTGGATACAATAATGCCTTTATCACACGTTAATCAATCCGCATTAATTAATTAGTTATTAATAAGTCCTTTGTACCTTTAGAGTAAATGTGTTTGTGTGTGTGTGTCCATGTGTGTCAGAGAGAGAGACAGGCTGAGTTGACATTCTTGCAAATGTTTATATCAATTGTCACATCAGAGCAGTAGAAAAAGACAGAACATGCAGGATAATGCTACTATTGCTACTATTGCCACTACATAAAAATGTCATGGGGTTGGAAATAAGGTCCAGTGTGCAGTAAGTCACATAATTATTATGCAGGTGTGTAAGATGTATAAAGATATATAGAGGCATCCACTGAATAATCACTGACCGGGTTACCACTCAGTATTTGAAAGCTGGCTGTGAGAATAGAATAAACTGTAGCTCAAGTAGCTGTGCACTGTAAACAGTACCATATACATATATTCATAGATGGAGTGGCAGAGCATAGTGTTAACTGGCTGAACCAACTGAAAAGTGGTTCAGTACATAATGATGATGTCCCTAGAGAGTGGAGTTAGACTGTGTGATCGGCATTGGAAGAAACAACCTCCTGTGCCATTCCTTTTAATCTTAAAAAACAAAGAACTAAACAAGCAATTGATATGGACAAGTAAATGTATTTAAACTAAATGACATACATGAAAACAGGGAATGTGTCAGAGCTGCCAAGCTGGATTTAGCTGGTTTTTATTATTGGCAAACTTTGTTCTGGTTTTCAGTCTGGTTTTCAGTCTTTCTCTTCCGTGGTATTTGTTTCCTCCACTTACATTATTAATCACAAAAAAGTCAGAAGCTGAAGGAACCTTTATGTATCAATGGATACGTTTGAATTTTGACTTTAAACCCATCTGCATCTTATGCATGAATATCTGCAGTTAAGAGAAGGGCCTGCTTCCCTTTTCCATTTACCACCTGGCCAATATATAGTCATGATAATATGTATAATCATGATAAGGGTCTCTCTCTCTTTCTTACTGGACTCTGACTCAACTGTGTGTGTGTGTGTGAGAGAGAGAGAGAGAGAGAGAGAGAGTGCCTGGCATGGGGCTTGCTAAACTTTTCTGAGATGAATAGTTTTGAAAAAGCTATAATATAAAAGGAGGAGGAAGGAACATACAATGCATACCACACTGCATGCAGATGCAGTGAAGAAGAGAAACTAGCACAATGTCAGGAAGTGTCATTCACCTGCACACGTCCTAAAAGTGATAACCATGTCCTCACTGGATCAAATTATGTTTGCACAATGGGAGCCTTCACTGTTTTTGATATTGAACAAAATCTAGCATTAGAAGAAAAGCTTGAAGCTTTTCATCCACTCCCACAACTAGAATTGGAGAAAATAATTTCATCGTTAAATTCTACTACTTGCACATTAGACTCGATTCCCTCTAAATTACTCAAAGAGGTTTTACCAGTTGTAATCGAACCTCTTTTAAATATAGTAAACTCATCCATCACAATGGGTCACATGCCCAGATCCTGTAAACTAGCAGTCATTAAACCCCTGATCAAGAAACCAAATCTTGATCCTAATTTACTATCTAGCTACAGACCCATCTCGAACCTATCATTTATATCCAAGATCATAGAAAAAGCTGTGGCCAAACAGTTATGCTTATATCTGCACAGGAACCACATATTTGAAAAATTCCAATCTGGATTTAGGCCCCACCACAGCACTGAAACAGCACTAGTTAAAGTAACAAATGATCTCCTTCTTGCCTCTGATCAAGGTTATGTATCTCTATTAGTGCTTCTCGATCTTAGTGCAGCCTTCGACACAATAGATCACAAGATCCTGCTAGAAAGGTTAGAAAACTGGGTTGGAATCTCGGTACAGCCCTTTCATGGTTTAATTCTTACTTAACCAATCGCTATCAGTTTGTAGAGCTCAATAATATTCCCTCCAAACACTCAGAAGTGAAATATGGAGTCCCCGCAAGGCTCCATCCTAGGACCACTATTATTTACATTATATATGTTACCATTAGGAATAGTTATAAATAAACATGGTGTCAACTTTCACTGCTATGCAGATGACACCCAACTTTATATATCAGCCAAACCTGATGACAAATCCAGATTAGGAAAAATTGAGGCCTGCGTAAGTGATATTAAATGTTGGATGTCGCTAAACTTCCTCCACCTTAATGGTGACAAAACAGAGGTTCTCCTTCTGGGCCCAAAGGCCACAAGACAGAAAATACCAGATCTAATGTTAAATCTTGCAGATTACCCCATTACTCCTGGCTCGGTAGCCAAAAATCTCGGCGTCTTATTCGACTCTGACCTATCATTTGATAAATACATAGATAATACTACCAGGATAGCTTTTCTACATCTCCGTAACATTGCCAAGTTAAGAAATGCATTATCCCAGCATGATGCAGAAAAACTAGTACACGCCTTTGTTAGCTCCAGATTAGATTATTGTAACTCGTTACTGTCAGGATGTTCAAATAGGAATATAAATAAACTTCAAGTAGTTCAAAATGCCGCAGCCAGAGTTCTAACTAGAACTAGGAAATTTGAACATATCAGCCCAGTCTTATCGGCCCTGCACTGGCTCCCAGTAAAATTCCGTATTGATTTTAAAATTATTCTATTGACTTATAAAGCACTGCATGGACTTGCTCCTGACTACCTCCAAGAGCTTATCTCTTATTATGAACCCCGCGACCACTACGATCCCAAGGTGCTGGCCTCTTATTAGTTCCATCAATTAATAAGGTAACAGCAGGGGAAGAGCCTTTTCTTATAAGGCCCCCCAACTATGGAATAGTCTTCCAGAATGTGTCCGGGACTCTGGCACAGTCTCAATCTTTAAGTCTAGGTTGAAAACTTACTTGTTTGATCTAGCATTTGGTAATTAATGTGCCCCTTTAGATAAGGTAACAGATCCAGGGGTTCATGGGTAAAGGGTTTTTATGGCAAACTGGGCGCTGGTGCTGTCATCCTATCACTGCACGCGGTCACTCAAGTTTGTCGACGGTGTAGTGGATGGATGCCAGTGTCTCAGGATGCTCCCAAGTCTGTGTTACCTTCTGGTTCTGCCCTTTAGCTAGGCTGTAATAATTTAATTGCCGGAGTCGCTGCCACACTCCAGAAATGCTTACATTTACTTTGTCTAACATATTCCATATAGAACTAATTGTCCCTCTTCTTCCCAATGGCTGCCCGAGAAATACCGGGACAAGGAGAGACGAGCCTTTCCGTTACCCACCCCATACAAGCATCTAGGAGATGGTCTGGCTTGCCAGTGGATGTGCCGATGCCGTGGTTGGATGTGCCATTATCGCAAGAGGGCGTGCTGATGCCAACTCCCACCTGAGGCTCATCTACTCTGAAGGGACTGTGACTACTCGGCCTGGAATTAGAATCATAACTACAGGACTATATCTGGACTATACCTGAACTGTGAATGTGGACATTGCTAGCGGGCCGCCCAATGGAGGATGGGTTCCCTTTTGAGTCTTGGTCCTCCCAAGGTTTCTTCCTAAATTCCTGCCATCTTAGAGAGTTTTTCCTTGCCACTGTCGCCTTTGGCTTGCTCATTAGGGATCTGGACCCACGCAATTTGTAAAGCTGCTTTGTGACAACATGTGTTGTAAAAAGCGCTATATAAATAAAATTGAATTGAATTGAATTGAATTTTTCAGATGTCAGAAATCAATCAGTCCTCTACATGTTGCATGAACATGTCCTTGGTGACTTCTAGTAAACGAGAAACATATGGTTCCCACATGCTCTACTGCCTAAGCTTGTCACATTGGATGGCTGTTAAAACCAGGAGTTGGGTTACTGTTGAGGGCTGTAGCATGTTGACTTGCAAAGGACACAGTCAGGCCAGACATCCATCACACTAGAAGTTCACACTCACATGCTCTGCGCCACGTGACCACCATGAGTTTAAACAGCAGCTATAATGTCATTTGTCTCCAGTCAGCCCAAGTAGACTGGCTCCAGTGTAAAAAGATCGGCTTTCCCATTAGAGAAGGCTGGCATTCCCACTAATGAGGCCAGCTGAGCAGTGCATTCTGCCATGCCCTCAGAGGACTGTACTGTAATTCGTTGCTATGTGAGGGCACGGATTGTGTGTCTGTGTGTGTGTGTGTGTGTGTGGGTGTGTGTGTGTTTGCATCCATGCGTGCGCTTGTGTGTACAGTGCAATATTACTACTACTGCCTAGTGTGCACTAAACACCATTAGGATTACACGGAGGAAATCAGGGATGTTTAACAGAGAGACGAGACAGTGGGGGTGAGAGGGAGAGAGGGGGGATATATATATATAGAAAGAGAGAAGGAGAGATAGAAAGAGGGAGAGAGAGATGAGAGAAGGAGAGAGAGAGGTTTAGGGTCAGATAAAAAATGAAATTCTTGACATACCTCAAATCTGAAGGAAAACTTTGGAGGAGACTGCTTTCTGTCTAGATTCATAATACATGGTAATTTCATAGTTATTTGCACTTCAGTATATTTCTTGTCAGAAAGAACCTGCATAATGTTTGAATGATTTCTAAGAGGGTATGCTAAAAGATCTGAATAGATTTTTAGTCCAAGAGTTTGCAAAAGTAGAACTGGCCTAGATTATGAAAGACCAACATTAACAAACCAGATTTAAGGGAAAAATGCATTTCCAGTGGGCCACCGACTGACATTTATGTTCTTATCACACTATATAAAAATCTAAGGATCCTGAGAAAATATAGACAAAATGAAGGCAAGTGCATGGTGACTTGCTGAGTAGTTGATCTCATGTCCTTAGTGTGTATGTTTGTGCTACTGGAGATGTACGTGTGCTCGGCTTACCTTGCGGAAACTTCTTTTTTAGTTTGTCAAGCATGACTCTCATTCAGTCCACCATTGTCTGTCTGTTTGTGTTTCTTTTTCCCACACACAAATACACTGCTGAATTAAAGCTGGCTATTGTGTTATTTTTTTTCTTGTAGGCCATGTTCTCACATGTCCACCGAAAGCATCTCTTTATTCCCAGCCGTCGAACCAGTACATAATGCAAGACAAAAGCCGGGAATGCCAAACCCTGTTGGCTTTTGATAAAAGTCATTTGTACAGTAAAACTTGCATACCGCACATAGCAGCCCAGTGACACAGCCACAATAAGGCCTGGCCATCTGACACTTTTTCTCATGGCCATAACCCCATAATGACTGCTGGTTTCTCTCACGCTCGAGGGCAGCTGAAGCAGACTGGCTTGTCGTGACCATCCTGACGTGACTCTTTAACAGCGGCTCCTCCCCCCTCGTCTCTCGCTCCTTCACGCTCGCACCGCGGCTACTCGGGTTGGCGTGACTCATCGACCTTTGCATTGCCGTGATGAGTGTGGGGAGGTTTGCTTGACCGTGCATGTGTGAGAACCAGGGAGCGAGAGAAAAAAAGGCAGACATACAGGATATGTGAGTCACGCAGCAGGCTGGCTTTGGGTCACCAGGATCTCCATGAGCCAAGAATATAACGAGGCCCTCGGACACGCACGCCAAGGATGACTGAGGCGCAGCGACAGGGGCTTCCCCATGGGATCTGCCCCCACAGGCTGGATTAGCCAATCATCATCTCTTCAGTAGCATCAGGGCCTGGGCTCCTGTTACCCTTCTTCATCTTCCTCGTTCTATCTCCCCTGCCACATCTTTTCATTTCGTTCTGTCCTGCTGCCACAGGAGGGGACAGCAATAACAGCTGGATGGAAAGGTCAGACGTTTTCCAAAATGCCACATTCATTTGGCCTCTGATCCTTCAGCTGTGGGTTCTCGGCACCCCAGACTGAAAATCTAGTAATGTAAAAAAAAAACATCCAGTAATGTTTCACTGCATCCAATTCAGTAGTCACAGAGAGATCAGGAACCCATCTCTGTGGGTGACCTCAGGGCCGTTCTTGGTTATGCAGTTTGTAGGAGTAGAATGGAACAGGTCATAAATGATGAAGCTTAATTAAAGTGCGCATGAGCACTTACTTCAACCATAACCAATTTAAGAGCCACGGTGTACATGGATAATGTTAATTTACTTAATGTGCTTCATAATAACACGTAGTGTCTGAAAATGCCCGTGCTAAAAGTGAGCTCCACTTCTTCATGCCTCCATGATTATTTGATTTGAAAAAAAAACACAGATTGCCCTGGGCTATTATTTGGGGGTCTAAGTACACTTCTTTATTATCCAAAAAGGGAGGGCAAGGTCCAGTTTAGTAGGATGTATGTTAGGAAAATGATGGGACTTCTGGTGTTCGTGTTGATACACGCAGGTCTTCTCTGAACCTGCTTATCGTGTATGTTTCACTTATTAATCAACAGAAGCAATGTGAGCTGAAAGACATTAGAGCTAATCAGAAGGAGTTATTATCGTCATCTCTGCCATCTGCCTTGAAGGAGATACAGGGCCAGACTGTTTCTAGTTATCACCACCATCTTAATCCTCTCATTGCTTATTGTGTGCAAAGCATATTTTTACTCCATCTACACGCTCAGTGTCAACATGAGAGGCTAGGTGATTGTGATTTTATCATACACTCCCTAAATTTAAGGTTTTTGTTGTTGTTGTCTTTGCTCCTGCTGTGATGGATATTTAGGTGTTATATTATAGCACACAACATTAAAAAGCATCTTTTGTGGATTGTGGATTATCCTTTGTGCAGCAAACATCAGTAGATCCTGAGTTTTATAAGATGCTGCTTACACTATATGTGAGAATGACACATACACACACACACTGCAGATAAGAGTTTTATGTATTACACTACCAAGGACCATTCAGGATTGAGCTCATAAATCACCTGGGCTGTCTAAACACACACACACACACACACATACAGGCAACACATGCACAGCTGCAGCGTCCTTGACATTAAATGGATCCCCCCTCCAACCCCCTTCCTGGTAGTTTCTTCATTACTGAAGTTATGGTGCTGTGATTTATGTTGCCAACACACCACAATTTCAGCCAAACAAGCGCTCCACTCATAAAAAAGAATGAGGAAGATGTCCCCCTTATCCTCTCCTTCCTTAACAATCTCTCTTCTCTCTCTCTCTCTCTTATTCTCTCTTCTATCTCCCTTAGGCTCTTAAGGCCCATCCTTGAAAGTACTAAAAGTCGGTGAAAGTGCTTCGTTTGCAAACAGAAATAATTAAGGTCTTGAAAGGTCGGGAAAGTAGCCTTGGGATATTTGGCCTTGTTTTTTTTACTGTATCTCTGGTGATGAATTTCCTCTAATGTCACATTCTACAATGGTTTTCCCTTATCAGTTGTTCCTAAATAAAAAGTCAGTTTGCTCAGATAACAAGGCAGACAATTTTTGTAGCTAAACAAAACTATCACTCTAGTATAGTAATAGTAATCGATAATAAAAATTAAACAAGTACCTACGGTGTGACACATCATGAAAATGTTTATTTTTATTTTTAATTTATTTACTACTTCCATTCCATTTGTTTGATTTTGAACATGTTTGTGTAGTGTTTTGAATATAATATTCAAAATTAAACTCTGCCACACCATTACTGTTTCAGAAACTCTATATATTTATGACATCATGACCCAGTTCATGCTTGATGCTGGACTTTGTTGGTGACCAAGTCTATGTCTATGATATCAGGCATGAATGGTTTGTTTGTTTCCATTCAGACACTTTAATGTTGAACTGTCTGCTACAGGCCTGAAAGGGTACTAAACATAAGAGGAATCTTCCCTTCAAAACCTAGCATGTATTTGGTAAGCTTCCTTTATTGTTCTTCTGATTAATAGTGACAAAGTGTGTGCTCATGCATGTGTGTGTGTGTGAGTAAGGGTTTGGTGGGTGTGTGGAACCTGTATTACATTATGATTGCTGTCATATATGCCATCAAACATGGCTTTAGCTGTGTTTACATATTGTTTGTGTTACTGAAATATGATCATTTAAACAGCACAGTCCAGTTGTCATAGTCAATCAATCAATGAAAAATTATTTATATAGCGCTTTTTACCAACAGTTGTCACAAAGCAGCTTTACAAGTGTCCGAGTCCAGGCCCCCAGTGAGCAAGCCAAGGGCGACAGTGGCAAGGAAAAACTCCCTAGGAGCATGAGGAAGAAACCTTGAGAGGAACCAAGACTCAGTGCCCATCCTCTTCTGGCCGACGCCGGTCACCATGACAACAGTAATGGGAGGAGATAACAGTAATTAAAGAGATATGTAAACAAAGAAGTAATGGGAATAACGAATAGTCCTCATCTTTGTGTGTATTCCCAAGACGACTGCATGCAAGACTGCATGCAAGCACCTACAAGCACCTGGGAGATGGTCTGGCTCGCCGGTGGATGTACTGATGCCGGGGTTGGATGTACCATTGTCGTAAGGGGACGTGCTGATGCTGGCTCCTACCTGAGGTGCACCATCTGCACCGAAGGGACTGTGACTACTTGGCCGGGGAACAAGAACTTTAAGCTATAACTAGAACCACCTCTTGTTCACAAATACGGACTGGTGCTAACGGGCCGCCCAATGGAGGATGGGTTCCCTTTTGAGTCTTGGTCCTCCCAAGGTTTCTTCCTATTTCCCCACCATCTTAGGGAGTTTTTCCTTGCCACTGTCGCCTTTGGCTTGCTCATTAGGGATCTGGACCCATACAATTTGTAAAGCTGCTTTGAGACAACATGTGTTGTAAAAAGCGCTATATAAATAAAATTGACTTGACTATTTATATACATGTTCTCTACGTAATTCTTATCCTTAAGAGTCCTAGACTTCTTGATAGTCAGAAGTAGTCCAGGGCCGTGGAGATGCATCTGTAGTAGGATTCGGGGGGGTGAGAGGGGCAAGGGCAGTGTGTTGATCCTTCGTCCATAGCTGGTTGGGCAGGAGGTGGCAGGCCCAGGGTAGATAACAGGTAAGGCTCATCTCTCCTTGTCTCTGTATTTCTCGGGCAGTCATTGGGAAGTCTGATTAACTGGCTCGATTAAAAGCTCTGGTCAACACCAGCCATATCGTTTCACTCATTATTTCAAATGCTCATGTGCGTCTCTGTGTGCACCGCCTGCTATGAGACGTCCGCTGTAAACAATGCAAGCTCTGGAGTGGTACAGTGAAGGGCTGGGAATCAGGTGCTTTTCAGTAGCTGCACTGTTACTGTGGCAAAAATGCACAGCCGGTACAGCACGGCATCATCTTCAGGAGTCACGATCATGTTGGTGTTCTTCATGGGTGGATGACAGGGGCGTCACAAACAGGCATCTTCACGTCGTAACTGACTCAGACTCCATCAGACTGAAGACATCTTGGTTACACTTTGTTTCCTGGACTAACAAAAAAACTCAGGTCTCCGTATTTATGGGATAATTTTGTTTGTAACAAGTGTAGATTAATTATTAGCATGACGGAGAAGATTTCGCTTTTAGAGGAGCGCATCCGGGCTTTAGAAAGTTCTAGAGAGTCGGTAGCACCTAGCGTAGCAGGCCCATTGCCACCACCGTACCTAGCGATCCGCCAGCTCCGGCATTAGAGCCCTCGCAGCGGGGCGAATGGATGACGTCTCGGCGGCATAGCCATAGGGCTGAGCACCGTTCTACTCAGGTTCCCGTGTCAAACAGGTTTGCCCCACTCAGTAATACACCGACTGAGCGACCTGTTAAAAGAGCTCTGGTTATAGGAGACTCCCAGCTCCGACACGTGAATGTAGCGACCCCTTTAGAGACACCAGCGGCCATAGTTAAGTGTATCCCGGGGGCTAGAGCGCCTGACATCAGGGCTAATATAAAGGTGCTGGCTAATCGTAAATACTCAAAGATAGTTGTACATGTCGGCACCAATGATGTGGGGTTGAGACAGTCCAACATCACTAAGGATAATGTTAAAGAGGTGTGTGAGTTAGCAGGGACTAGGTCAGATGCCGTAATATGCTCTGGTCCCATTCCAATTCGGCGTGGCGCCGAAACCTACAGCTGGATGTCTAAATGGTGCTCAGAAAACAATGTGGGTTTTATAGATAATTGTACGCATTTTGAGGCAGGCCTGGCCTTTTGAAGCGAGACGGCATTCACCCTTCTTGGGAGGGTGCTGCTCTCATTTCCCGTAGCATATCTGCTAGGCTTACTCGTGGTAGTGTAGGACTTGTTAATGGGGATTGACAAACCAGAGCCGAGGCCAGGCAGCAGACACAAAGGCTAAACCGACTGTCTGCTAGCTGCAAAGAGACGTCACCTAGGTCACACTGGATTGAGACTGTGTCTGTTCCTCGAGTACCAAAAAATAACTCCCGCAAACTCACGTTAGTAGACAAAATTTAATCAATGTTAAATTCAATTATGCTCCCTTAGAGAGTAGTTTAAATCTGAAACTAGGACTGCTAAATATTAGATCCCTGTCATCTAAAGCATTGCTTGTTAATGAAATGATTACCGATCATAATCTATGCATGCTCTACTTGACGGAAACCTGGACCCAGCCAGACGACTATATGGCCCTAAACGAAGCTTCTCCCTCTGGTTATAGATATGTTCATAACCCCGTCCAAATGGTCGAGGAGGTGGTGTCGCCACAATATATGACTCTGATATAGACATTTCTCAAAAATTCGGCTTTAAGTTTAATTATTTTGAACATCTCTTCCTCACTGTATCAAATGTATCAAATTTAACACCCAACAAAGCATCGCAGTCGTTTATATTAATTACTATTTACCGCTCCCCTGGTTCATACTCTGAGTTCTTGCAGGAGTTTTCAGACTTCCTGTCTCATGTAGTGCTATCAGCCAATAAGGTGATTATAGTTGGTGATTTTAACATCCATTTTGAGAATCTATGTGACTCTTTCAGCAAAAATGTTCAAGAAATTCTTGATTCATTGGGTATCACTCAGAATGTGGTAGGTCCTACGCATAATTGTGGTCATACTTTAGACCTGGTCTTAACATTTGGTATTAACATATCCAGTTTAGCAATTTTACCTCAGAGTGAGGCCATTTCTGACCACAGCCTCATAACGTATGAGTTATGCTTGACTGACGGTATTCATCAGCCTCCCCGCTACTGAATGAAACGAACTATAACACCTAGTACCATAGCCGCGCTCATTGATATTTTACCGGGTTTGACAAAAATTGATACACCTGTAGCTCCGGAAGGACTAGAGTATTTTACCGAGCACGTTGAGACTTCTCTTCATACAGCTTTAGACAAGGTTGTAACATTATGCTATAAGAGAGCCACTGAGAAAAGAATAGCGCCATGGTACCACGAGCACACACGTAGTCTCAAACAAGCGGCGCGGATCCTGGAGCGTAAATGCCGAAATTCAAAGTTAGAAGTGTATAGACTATCATGGAAAAGCAGCCTTATTGAATATAAGCATGCCCTCCATACGGCAAAATCCTCATACTTATCGGCTTTAATAGAAAAACAATTCTGGACTCCTATTTAAAACTGTTTCCAGCCTAACGAGGAGCCATGAGCAAATCAACTCACTAATCCCACTAGAGTGTAGCAGTAATAATTTTATGAAATTCTTTAATGATAAGATTGATAAAATTAGGGAAAAAATTGGTCGTGCTATCTCAGAGCCTGTCAACATACCAATGCACCTTGACAGCTGTCTGGTCAGCTCTGATGCCCTGTTAGAGTCCTTCTCCCCAATTGGTCGTGAGGAGCTTATTTCATTGGTGGAATCTGCTAAGCCCTCCACATTCATATTAGATGCCGTACCAGCCCATTTACTTAAAGAATTACTGCATAGCAATGTAGAACCTTTGCTTACTATAATAAACTACTCTCTGAGCCTGGGCTATATTCCCAGTTCATTTAAACTTGCAGTCATCAAGCCGCTAATTAAAACACCTGGTCTTAACCCCCAGGAAATGTCCAACTATAGGCCAGTCTCTAATTTGTCATTAATATCCAAAATTTTAGAGAAAGTAATTTCTTCACAACTCTCTTCCTTCTTACAGACAGAACATGTCTTAGAGTTATTTCAGTCTGGATTTAGATCCCATCACAGCACTGAAACTGCACTTACTAAAGTACTGAATGATCTCTTAATTTCCTCTGATAAAGGACACATTTCTTTTCTCATACTGCTAGACCTCAGTGCGGCTTTTGACACCATTGATCATAATATTCTACTTAATAGGCTGGAGACACTCATTGGCATAAGAGGTCAAGCAATTTGTACTAGTTAACAACGAATGCTCAGAGCATTCTAAGGTAAAATATGGTGTCCCACAAGGATCTGTACTGGGCCCCCTATTATTTTCATTATATATGCTTCCACTGGGCACTATCATCCGTAGGCATGGTATTAGCTTCCATTGCTACGCAGATTATACTCAGTTGTATATATCTTCCAATCCGGATGATATCACCACTACTCTCAAGATTGAGAACTGCGTCCAGGACATTAAAAACTGGATGGCGTCTAATTTTCTTCAACTAAATTCTGATAAGAAAAGCTGCTAGAAGCAGCTGGGCTGATATTCCCCCTTTTCAGTAACACCTAAATCTACCGCAAAAAGCTTAGGTGCCACTATTGATTCGGATATTTTATTTGACACACATATATGCAATGTCACTTGTATAGGCTGCCTTTTTCCATTGGCGTAATATCGCCAAGCTGAGACACTTACTTTCATTAGCTGATGCAGAGAAGCTGGTCCATGCTTTTGTCTCATCAAGATTGGACTACTGTAATGGTCTTTTAATTGGATGCTCTAAACAGTCAAGTCAAGTCAATTTTATTTATATAGCGCTTTTTACAACACATGTTGTCTCAAAGCAGCTTTACAAATTGTATGGGTCCAGATCCCTAATGAGCAAGCCAAAGGCGACAGTGGCAAGGAAAAACTCCCTAAAATGGTGGGGAAATAGGAAGAAACCTTGGGAGGACCAAGACTCAGAAGGGAACCCATCCTCCATTGGGCGGCCCGTTAGCACCAGTCCATATTTGTGAACAAAAGGTGGTTCTACAGTTATAGCTTAAAGTTCTTGTTCCCAGTCACAGTCCCTTCGGTGTAGATGGTGAGCCTCAGGTAGGATCCAGCATCAGCACGTCCTCTTGCGGCAATGGTACATCCACATGAGCTGCACATGAGCTATGTACATTTAAATCAGTGGAGGTTAAATTGACATCCACACACTCAGTCTGTATTGTCCATCTTTTTGCATGCTTCTACCCAAGACGACTGCATGCAAGCAACTACAAGCACCTGGGAGATGGTCTGGCTTGCCGGTGGATGTATTGATGCCGGGGTTGGATGTGCCATTGCCGCAAGAGGACGTGCTGATTCTGGCTCCTACCTGAGGCTCATCATCTGCACCAGAGGGACTGTGACTACTTGGCCGGGGAACAAGAACCTTATGCTTTAACTGTAGAACCACCTTTTGTCCACAAATACGGACTGGTGCTAACGGGCCACCCAATGGAGGATGGGTTCCCTTTTGAGTCTTGGTCCTCCCAAGGTTTCTTCCTATATCCCTGCCATCTTAAGGAGTTTTTCCTTGCCACTGTCGCCTTTGGCTTGCTCATTAGGGATCTGGACCTATACAATTTGTAAAGCTGCTTTGTGACAACATGTGTCTATATAAATAAATTTGACTTTGACTTTGACTATGTGATAGAACCCACTGGATGTTCTCTGGATTCACTGAACATGACACAGGCACCTAAGACCCTCAGGACAACAGGCGTTGTCATGGTCCCCACCTGACCCTAGTGCGGCCGTTTTTGCCGGGAAACACTGTATTGTTGTAACGTTGTATGACATTGTGAGTGGGCGGATGTCATCACTCTGCGATGGATTTACCCACAACACCTGTTTCACCACGCTTTCCAGTGCAGAGCTGGACACCCCTCGGAAAGTCCTTGGACTACACCAATATGAAGGTGTGGGATCTCCATTACTCTCTTGGATGCCCAGTAAGCTGAAGGAGGTTCTCTGTGAGCTGCTTTGAGATTATGCCAAAAATAGCTACCGCTAAAGCTATCTATCCTATAGCACAACACATGCATTTTTTGTAGGAGATGATCTCTATTTTGCTCAAGTGAGACTTGAGCTGAAATGAAACAATAACAATTCTCATGTTTCATTTTCTTAAGTAATAGAAAATGCAGAGTTAAGGACACAAAAGAGGAGAATTCCATTTCTGTGTGAAATGTGGCCCAAAAGCTCACACCCACAGCCAATGGAGAATAATTTTCTTTCCTCTCGTTTTAAAGGTATGGATAAATAGGTTGGGGGAAACCCATAATTGCCACAGTAGAGCTATATAAAAGATACACGCATGCATACTCAAACATCCACAGATGTTAATTTTACTGAGACAGCTGTGTAAGGAAATGACTTCACAGCATGTTTGTCTCAGGGGCATCAGTTAGGGTAGTGTGTGTGTTTACACATACATCTGTGTGTGGGTAAAAGGAAAACCCAACATCTGGCCAGACATCAGACATGACTGTATCTGACTTAATATCATATGGCCAGTATACCTTCAGATTTGTTTCTGTAGTGTGATATATAACCATTTGAAGACTGCCTATTTGAGCTGTTGTGAGTCTGGGTGTGTATGTGTATGTATGTGAGCATGAACATGAGCAATCTCTTCTGCTGGATTAACATGATGAACTGAGTTTGACAGAATTACCTCACTTCTCTTCAGATTAACTCAAGTGTCTCCACCCTGGCTCTTTTTTAGGATCTCTCTCTTTCTCTCCCTCTTTCTGTGTTTCTCTATGCACTTTTTACACTGATTTGATTTAACAGGATGGCAAGTGCCACACCTCCAGGCCTGTACTGTACATGTGTGTTTCTGTGTCTACATATGTCTACTGAACACGTGTGTTTCTGCATCTACATGTCTACTGAACACGTGTTTCTGTATCTACATATGTCTACTGAACATGTGTTTCTGTATCTGCATATGTCTACTGAACACGTGTTTCTGCATCTACATTGTGACGGGCAGAGAGTGCGAACAAATAAGGAAGCGATCACGCCAAGTCTCAGAGAAAAGGAGGGGTTTAATATATAAAGTGCGCAAACCAAAAACCCGTGCACTTGACCCAGATTAAGGATACAATAGCCAGCAGTCAACTGACACAAAGACAAGACATATATAGACAGACAAACGACCCTCAGGTGCAGGGGATGATAAGCCCCGCCCACCTGAGGGACGCACACAACGCAACAACAACAGGACAACTGCCGCTGTACAGTAGGCGACCGGTAGGGGGAGCTTACCTCGCCGTGACAGACCCCCCCACCAAGCCGCACTACGGCCCGATGTGCGGTAAACAGCGGCAGCACAAAAAACAAAAACAGGGGCGGGCGGGAGGGGACACAGCAGGGACCAGCTCCCAGCGAACCCGAAGCTATACAACAAGACAGACATAGCTTGGGTCCCCCTCACGGGGCAGAACCCACGGGCCGCAGGGAGCGGCTCTCCTCCGTGTCCGGAATCTGTAACACACATAACAGAGGTTAGCTCCCTTACCCTGGGCGGAGACCCTGGACCGACCGGCCATCAACCACACGATAACCACGCCCCAGTCGGTCACAGGGCCATCACGCCCTAACGGATCTTCACCGCTACCCCATTAAGGTGTGTGGACGAGGAGCATAGTTCCATGACACGTCCGCTGTACTAGGGTGTGTGCAGCTTACCTCCCTGGTGCGGCACACCTTCTCATCCCGACCTCCGGACCCCCTGAAATAGTGGAGCTGCACCCCTGCGCTCGGCTAGGGGTCACCCTGGGCTCCTGGGGACCACCCCTCTCGGGGAGGATCATCGCATGGTGGACTCCTCCACCGAACCCAGGAGCTCCAGAGACCAAGCCCAGTGCCTCCTCTCATTCTTAGGAGGGCACCACAGGGGCCTCCTGGTCACCCCACCTTCTAGGGGAGGATCTCGGTCCGGAACCTGAGATCCAGATGTCCGGAGGCGCCGCATCTCACCTCCAGGGGCTGCACACAACCCAATAGCACACACACACATACATACACTCATGCCTAATATGCCCTGCACTTTATCTGCCCTCCTTAGAACCCCGAACCCGGGGAGGGAGAGGGGTCTCCTTCTAGGAAGGAGGGGACACCAATACTGAGCCCCCTTACAACGGGGGGGGCCCCTACCGTCTCCGGAGAGCCCTTCAATCCCTGGACAGGTAAAACCCCTGGTGAAGCGCCCGCAGCGCGACAGGCACTTACCCGGACCCTTCCCAGGGGTGTGGACGGGGAGCACAGCTCAACCACACGTCCACAGTGCATGGGTGATAGCAGGCTACTCTCCTGGTGCGGCCTACCTCACCATCCCGACTCCCAGACACCCCTGCGTATTGGGGCTGCAACCCTGCGCTCCGCTAGGGGACACCCTGGACTCCTGGTGTGACCACCCCTTACGGGAGGCTCATCGCAGGGCGGATTCCTCCACCGAACCCAGGAGCTCCAGCGACCAAGCCCAGTGCCTCCTCTCTTGGGAGGACACCCCAGGGGCCCCGGTCACCCCAAGACGCTAGGGGGGGAGTCTCGGCCCTCCGCCAGAGATCCATGTCCTGGGGTCGCCGCTCTCTGCCCAGGACCTGCACAGAACCCTTAAGGCACATAGCATTAACATATAACATGAACAGCGTAGTCCTGACCCTCTACCCCCCCCTGTTTCACCGGGGAAGGTAGGGAGCTCCTTCCACGCATGAGGAGACCTACCTGCTCAGGAAACTCCATCGGGTCAGGACCTCCCTCAGGATCCACGCCCTCCGAGCCCCTAACGTGGCTCGGGACCCCTCCCATAGCCCCCCCCCAAAATTTTCTAAGGAGAGGCCCGGGGGGAATTACATACAACAAATTCACGCAGCACTCTAGGACAAAACAAACACGCAAAACAAACGGCAGACACGCTTTCACTCTCGCAGCTCCAGTCCAACGTCACTACATACATAGACACGTGGCGACGAACGAGCACACACTCCAGTCCAGACGCCACACACACACTTTAAACATGTACATAGACACAACAAACAACGAAGGACGAGCATATGGCGAGAAAGCGCCGCCTCTAGAGAGAGCACTTACGGGACACGCATCTCGACATCGCCGGGCTAAGTGGGGATTTAAACACACACACCAACAAGCACACACGGCGGAACATGCGACAAACAACCAGGCTCAATCTCAGAATACATTTAAATAACAAATTTCACACGGACAAACACTTACCACGAGACATGACCACAAACGAAGGAGAAAGTAAAGGAGACTGGCGGCTTCCTGAAAGGTGGCTGGCTATTCTGTGACGGGCAGAGAGTGCGAACAAATAAGGAAGCGATCACGCCAAGTCTCAGAGAAAAGGAGGGGTTTAATATATAAAGTGCGCAAAACCAAAAACCCGTGCACTTGACCCAGATTAAGGATACAATAGCCAGCAGTCAACTGACACAAAGACAAGACATATATAGACAGACAAACGACCCTCAGGTGCAGGGGATGATAAGCCCCGCCCACCTGAGGGACGCACACAACGCAACAACAACAGGACAACTGCCGCTGTACAGTAGGCGACCGGTAGGGGGAGCCTACCTCGCCGTGACATACATGTCTAGTGAACACATGTTTCTGCCTACATATGTGCACTGAACACGTGCGTTTCTGTGTCTACATGTGTTGTTGCACACTTTTATATCCCAGATCTTCAGACTTTACTAAAGCTGATGAATAAAAGAAAAGGTAGAGTTTCAAATATTTACATATGGTCTGAAAAATAATTATTCTGATTGCTCCCATTTCAATTTATGCACCAATGATTTAATTTATGTCATTTTATTTCTATAGTAATTGCTGTTTTCTCCATGCAGTTAAAAACACACATCCATCAAGATAAAGGTATTGCTATATTGAAGACACTTAAGAACTGTTTGTAAAGACTTTACATTAAAAATAAAACAAACAAAACAAAAGGTATTGGTGATTTTATATCTCCCAGTCTGACATTTTGGTTTAGTAAGCATGTTTGAATTTAGTGATTTGTACCTTCTTGACGAAAAGGAATTTAGAGTTTTATTGGTGCAAAAATCCAGACACAACATACTTCTCAAGAGTGAACAGTTATTTCAAGTTATGATTTTGCTCCTTTTCACATTAAATTTGTACACTTTAAAACTTTTCTGCTTTTAGCACAGTGTTTCTTTCTGTAATTGGCTGCATTATTCCATCTGTGTGTGTGTGTTTGTGGCTGTGAACATAGTAGGCTTGATATTCCCCACTTTGAGCTACTTTCATCCAGTCCCTTGTGGCGCACACACACACACACAAACACACACATTCACACATGCTTTATTCAACTCTTGGGCTTTTGTTGTTGCTGTTAATGCTGGCTAAGTTTGCACCAGTGATCTATGGAGGTAATAACAGATACTCAATTAGAACAAGAGCACCGAGCTCTTTCTCCCTCTCTCTCCCTACTGCTCTCTCTCTTTCTCTTCTCTTTACCCACTGATCTCTGGTATGTATAATGTATGTTCTAGGCACACACCTATCATTTTTATTGCATGATTTTTCTTCTGAGCCAGTGCAGTAGAAATGACTTGATTAACACATGTGCGTACACACATACACACATCCCAATCCTGCATGGGCCCGTAGCACATACACACATATCCTGCAAATAACATATATTTTTATTTGCATATATAGATAGACATCATATAGCCTAGAAATTATAGAAATCCCAATTTACATTTTCAAAACAAAGTTATGACCACTGCAGAAAGATCTCATGGGCTCAAAACACACACACACACACACACACACAGTATATATATATATATATATATATATATATATATATATATATATATATATATATATATATATATATATATAAAGATTGTAGAATAGTACAGTATAAAGTAGTATAGTAAAAGTTATAATTATAGAATAGTATAGATAGTCACATATAGTCAAATATTCACTTTTAATTTACATTAATGGCTGTGTTATTTTCAGAAGTCAGTAAATCTATACTGCTATACAAGCTTATATGTGCACTTACTACTCTATTGCACTACTCTAAGTTATATCCAAGTTTCATTTCTATAGTGTTATCCCATGAAAATATATCAAATATTTGCAGAAATGTGAGGAGTGTACTCACTTTTGTACTCACTGTGTGTGTGTATATGTATGTATGTTTAAAGCACTTTTGCCATGACCTGCTAACAGAGTGCAAAAACAGGAGAAAAGCCAAAGAAATGGTCAAGCTAATGAAGCCCTTTGTAAAGAACCTTTGGCAATATATATAACATATACATAAGTATAAACTCACAAGGCCCTATCCAGAACCTACACAACATAACGTTCATAAGACCCTTTGTAAAGAACTTAGCAAATTGCATCAAGTACCAACTGACAAGGCCCTGTCCAATAAACTACAGAACATTACATTTAATACAAGCTTATGAGACCCTTTGTAAAGAACCTCTGACAAATAGTATTAACTACAAACTTTCAAGGTCCTATCCAGTAAAACCTACACAACATTACATTCATTAAAAACCCATAAGACTCTGTGCAAAGAGGTTTGATAAATAGCATTAACTACAAACTGACAAGCCCCTGCCCAATAACCTACACAACATTACTTACAGTATGTCACGATTAGACTCTCCTCCTCCTGTCTGTCATGCCTGTTTTGCTAGTCAATTTCAAGTCAAGTCAAGTCAATTTTATTTATATAGCGCTTTTTACAACACATGTTGTCTCAAAGCAGCTTTACAAATTGTATGGGTCCAGAGAAAGCTCTGCCTCCGGCTGTAGTCTTACAAATTTTTGGAACTAAGAGAAATCCAGCATTTTGGGGAGCGTTAAAAGGGCGAGATGGGTTGTAGTAAGCAATGAGTTCACTCAGATATTGTGGGGCAAGACCATTTAACGCCTTATAGGTTAAGAGAAGAATTTTAAATTCAATTCGATGTTTAATCGGAAGCCAATGTAATGCCGCGAGAGTGGGACTAATATGATCAATTTTCTAGCCTTAGTTAGGACTCTAGCTGCAGCATTTTGTACAAGTTGTAGCTTCTTTATGGACTGTTTAGAGCATCCAAATAGAAGACCATTACAGTAGTCCAATCTTGACGAGACAAAAGCATGGACCAGCTTCTCTGCATCAGCTAATGAAAGTAAGTGTCTCAGCTTGGCGATATTACGTAAATGGAAAAAAGGCAGCCTTAGTGACATTGCATATATGTGTGTCAAATGAAAGATCCGAATCAATAGTAACACCAAAGCTTTTTTGCGGTAGACTTGGGTGTTACTGAAAACCCATCTAGGGTAAGGGGAATATCAGCCCAGCTGCTTCTAGCAGCTTTAGGCCCAAGAATCAGCACCTCAGTCTTATCAGAATTTAGTTGAAGAAAATTAGACGCCATCCAGTTTTTAATGTCCTGGACGCAGCTCTCAATCTTGAGAGTAGTGGTGATATCATCGGATTGGAAGATATATACAACTGAGTATCATCTGCGTAGCAATGGAAACTAATACCATGCCTACGGATGATAGTGCCCAGTGGAAGCATATATAATGTAAATAATATGGGGCCCAGTACAGATCCTTGTGGGACACCATATTTTACCTTAGAACGCTCTGAGCATTCGTTGTTTACTAGTACAAATTGGTATTTATCAGAGGATATCAAGAGATCATTTACTACTTTAGTCAGCGCAGTTTCAGTGCTGTGGTGGGGTCTAAATCCAGACTGAAATAATTCTAAGACATGTTCTGTCTGTAGGAAGGAGGAGAGTTGTGAAGAAACTACTTTCTCTAGAATTTTGGATATGAATGACAAATTAGAGATAGGCCTATAGTTGGACATTTCCTGGCATTTACTACTTTAGTT